>NQII01000432.1:305766-323004 GCA_002778355.1 Clitarchus hookeri
GTGTTCTAAATACTTAAATTTAATATAATTAGACTACCAAAATTTACGTAGTACAACAATATCAAGTCTTTCCACTCCCAATTATTCCGTGGTACCTTAAAACATGTTAAATTTTAGAATAATGACAGTTGGTTTTATTTTTATAATTAAGGCAATTTCAGTGTTGCAGATCTATACACGAATCATACACTGTGTGGGTTCGAATATACAAGGTTGGCCAGAATTCATGTGCCAAACTTCAGGTGGAGATTGAAAAACAAAGTTTGAAATGCACGAATGCAAAAATATCAGGGAGTACTTGAGATGAAGCGAAAAAAATCGGAATAGTGTTCCGTGAATTTTAAAAATATAATTTTATTATACAATAGCGTTAATATTCCCTTATTGCATGGGATTTTCCCACACTTTTGTAAGGTACTTTTCCATACGATTAGGGAATAGTAGTTTACTTGTTATGTAAAATTACTCTATATTTAAGGGGTTATTTTACCTTACATGTAAGTGTAATTATTTTCCCTTACATTCAAGAGAATTTTACCTCGATTTTTCTACAGTGAGAATGTAAATCTGTTAAAATGTAGTTGGTAAAATCGACCCCCTTAATTGTTTAAGTAGGGGTTGTCACCCTATTTTCGCAGGTAACTTTGAAATACTAAGCAGTAATGAAACATTTGAGACAAATGATTACTCACCATGGCAAAATGAAGACAAAAGGTCCTCTTATCCACTCGCGTAAAACGTTCCATGCTTCCACAATTAGCTGCAGGCACATTATGACTTGCCGGCAGCCTAACTCATCTCCACGCATGCGCCGATTACATTTTCATCCATTTCCTCAGCCATGGCTGTGGCACGGGTGATAGTAGCGTTGCCTACCTTCGCAGGGCTACACCATACCTTCGAATTTTTGAGCGGCGTTTTCTCGAAAACGGATTACCTGAGCGAGCTCAGACAAGAGAAACTTTTGTCTTCATTTTTCCATTGCAAGTTATGTCTTGCCTCTAATTTTTCATTGCTGCTTAGTGTCCCAAAGTTACCTACTTAAGCAATGAAGGGGGGGCGATTTAACCAACCTCATTTTAACAGATTCACAATCTCCGTTTCATGACACACGATTCCGATTTTTGTCGCTCAATCACAAATATGTCCTAATATTTTTAATTAATGCATTTGAAACTTTGATTTTCAATGCCACATATCTCCCTTAATATTCATTACACGACAGTGTTTGTCAATGTATACTGGAACTTATGTTTCATAAGGAATCACCTCCCAGAGTTTAGCACATTAATTCTGGTGAACGTTGTATAACATCACTACACTAATAATTGAAACTTAGACCTCAAAATTAAAAGTGCCATCGTTTGTTTTCTTTTAAAAAGCGCGGGAGCATCCTGAAACTTGCAAACAGCTTCCCTCATCCACCTTCCGAACCACAATCTCTGTCCGTCACGTTCTTCAAGTTGATCCCATCTCCACCTTATCCTCGAGGGCCGCCCCTCTCCTAGGCCAGGAATACTAACTGGGGAAATAAAAGAGGAATAAATGCGACGGTAAAAATATTTAGTTTGTACGTGAACTATATTANAGGAATACTAACTGGGGAAATAAAAGAGGAATAAATGCGACGGTAAAAATATTTAGTTTGTACGTGAACTATATTAGCCTCTTCGTATGTCACTCAAAAGTTTTGACGTGACAACGTCTTAAATTAGGTTGCGGCTGGGAGTCACTTATGAAAAAGTGTAACGCTCGGTAACGTTACGATGAGTCACCGAGGAGGGGTAATCAAGGGAGGGAAATGAGGGGAGGAAACAGGAGGGGAGCCGAGCCGGCCAAGGAGAAAGCCACCTTGCATGGAAGCAATTCCAAAGACGAACGACGCGGTGGAGCTAGCGTCGCAGTTTTACAATTAATAAATGTAATTAGACGAACCACAAGGAAATTAATAACGCGCTTGATAAATAAAGACGCTCTCGCATTACTAAANTTTTTTAATAATTCGTATATATAGTCCCAGAGTGCACAGTTCGACGATCTGTTTTTCTTCTATATACAGGATGATTCACGAGGAGTTGCTGCGACTCACGGGACTTATTCCTTACGTCATTTGGAGCAAAATATGGCATTATACATATATGTACTATTCCCAATAAGTACAGAGTAATTCGACAAATTGGAAATACCTATATTATTGCGTATGGGGATGGATGAAGGATATTGTTTACCAAAGGACTGCACTAACACGTCAGGAACTACTTGCGCGTATCATGCATACCGCTACAGAAATTAAAGACAGACGTGTGCAGTTACGTAGAGCAACACGTGCGGTTCATAAGCGTGCGGCCAAGTGTATGGAAGTAGCTGGAAACATTTTTGAGAATCTTTTGTAATCTTGTTGGACGCAATTGTGATGCTCAACTATCTTATAATATATAACTGTATTTACTTCTGAAAGGGTTATTATTTAATTAGTCACTTTTTAAATGTTTCAAATTACTCTGTAAACATTGGGAATAGTACCCACATGTATATGACATATTTTGTTCCAAATGATGCAAGGACTTAAGCCCTGTGAGTGGCGGTAATTCCTCGAGAATCATCCTGTATGTAGCCTACATTCTCGTTGCCTTTCATCGCCAGCCTTCTATAAAAATCTGTAGGAGTCAATTTCCACGTGTTGCCCATCCGGATCACCTCCTCGCTTGAGATCATCTTGGAAACGTTTATATTTTGTTTATATAGTTGTATATGTTTATATGTATATATACATATATTATCTAATAAAATAAGGGAGTTATTTATCGTATCTACCTTCCTGTGTGGGACGCACATTTGGTTAAAATTAGAAAGTAAACTTTCTTCCTAATAACCGTTAATACAGAAAGCGGAATCTTTAATAAAAATATATAAATACCAATTAATGTGATAAATAAAATAATATCACAGAGATAAGTTTTTTTTCGTCTAGAACAACTGAATCAAAGGTGGCGAAAATCAGGTAACAAGTCAAGGCGATTTAGCAAGGGTCTCATAAGCGCGCAGAAACTCAGACTTAAGGATAGTGTCGAAAACTATTTCGTANGACTTAAGGATAGTGTCGAAAACTATTTCGTAACATTTTCAAAACAAAAACTGATTTTCCGAAACTAGCTTGGTTCCGTTATGATAACGTTTTGTCAGTGATAAATTTTAAAGTTTTGGTCAACACCAAAATGTCTTCCAAACGCTTCTCTTTTTGTCTACGTAAACCTGAAGAACATAAAATCTAAATGTATTTGAAGATGTTAGTAAGGTGAATACAGCTTACCTGTGCTACTGAAAAATGAGCACTGGCCCTTAGGGTGTTTTAAAACCTTAAAATGGGCGAATGAACGAATACCTGGATTATTGCAAGTGGTATGCTGAATCCAAGAATATGCGAAATGTTGCATGAATGCACAATTCGCCAAAATATGCAGTTTCGATTAAAAGTTTTTTGTCATTTCTAATTACTGCCCCATCGTTGGATCTTTCCTTATTACTAAGAAATTTTGCACTAATGCTTTCCTTGCGNTGTCATTTCTAATTACTGCCCCATCGTTGGATCTTTCCTTATTACTAAGAAATTTTGCACTAATGCTTTCCTTGCGCTTCTGTTGGCAGCGTAAGTCGGACACTATGGTACAGTGGGTTGAATGTCTGTTTACGCTGTGAAGGGCCCTATGTTCGAGCTCCGAGAATAGCATGAATACAAGAGTACTCTTTACTAACAATTTAGGATTGGTTTCGATGTAAACCTCTCCCTCGCCGGGGCCGCAGTGGTGTAGTGGTTAGACTACTCGCCTCCCACCTAGGCGAACTTGGTTCGATTCCCGGTGGGGTCGCTCCCGGATCCTCGTATGTGGGAAACGTGTCGGCGAGTTTTCTCGGGGATCTCCCATTTTCCCCGCCCTTTCATTCTCCGCGACGAGGTATGAGTGGAGCGAAGTGCCTCATCGGCTCTCAAGACCTCGATGTTAAGAGCCGCCCAAATCTCCTCACTCACTCACTCACTCTCCCTCGCCCCTTTATGATTAGCCGATCGACACAAATCAGGTGTGTTTATAAGGAATGGTTAAAAACTTTCAAAATTAATTGATATAATCAGTGCAGAATTCAAGACCATTTAAGTAATTTCTGCACTCATGGAGAAACTGATTTTTGTCATTAAAGTTTAGTGAATGTCAAATGCCAATTAAATTCCATGTTTAATATTGTTAAACACCACACCTGCCAGGGAAACTCGCTGAAAGATGATTGTGTATGTATTTTTCAAAAATGTATTGTTCCATAAACAGAAATTTTTGTTGAAATACAGTGACTTTTCTGAAATTTTTACATACTTAAAATAAAATGTTTGCCAAGTTTTTACATTGTTTGCATAACGTTATGATACAGAATAACGTTAAATGTGTTTAGCAAAAAGTACTTTGGAAGTATTGCCAGAAAACTTCAGGGGGTGAGGGAGGTAAAAAACNAACGTTAAATGTGTTTAGCAAAAAGTACTTTGGAAGTATTGCCAGAAAACTTCAGGGGGTGAGGGAGGTAAAAAACGAACATATAATCTTGTGTCAATACTCTCGGCCCAGTGCTGACGTCACGCTGAATGTTGCGTGAACTCAGNAAAAAACGAACATATAATCTTGTGTCAATACTCTCGGCCCAGTGCTGACGTCACGCTGAATGTTGCGTGAACTCAGCCTGCACGTTCGTATTGGCCAGCATCTTCCTCGTGAAAAACTTCTCACCCCTCAGCTATTACCACCCCTCGCCCTGCCACACAGTCGCTTCATATTTCCACAAATAGCCAGACTTGAAAATATTGCGACTCTCCACTGGATGTGCTCCAGAAACTGCCTTTTGAAAATCCGCTGAATAAGGGCAAATTGTAGCCACAATAGTGTCTTTTGAAAATATCACTGAATAGCGTTAATTTCGAGCAGAATAGGGAAATGCCGTAGGAANGTAGCCACAATAGTGTCTTTTGAAAATATCACTGAATAGCGTTAATTTCGAGCAGAATAGGGAAATGCCGTAGGAAGAAGGGAGCAAGGGGAGAAGGAGAGGAGATGTATATACGTAGGAAAAAAAATTCTCGCTCCAGAGCTGCGCTGGAAGAAGGTTGAGATGTTCAGATGTGGGATAAAGGAGGGCGCACGATGCGGAAAGGGGGTGCGGAAGAAAGGAGGGTGGGTGTATTCCTACTTCACAAGTGTAAAATACTAGTTTATTTCGCTTTGGCGGNGGGGGTGCGGAAGAAAGGAGGGTGGGTGTATTCCTACTTCACAAGTGTAAAATACTAGTTTATTTCGCTTTGGCGGATGTAAACAAACTTGGAAGTCGACGGGACCCAGGCGCTGTGAAAGGATATGCTAAACAGACGAGTGTGAAGCTCCNGTAGCCACAATAGTGTCTTTTGAAAATATCACTGAATAGCGTTAATTTCGAGCAGAATAGGGAAATGCCGTAGGAGAAGGGAGCAAGGGGAGAAGGAGAGGAGATGTATATACGTAGGAAAAAAAATTCTCGCTCCAGAGCTGCGCTGGAAGAAGGTTGAGATGTTCAGATGTGGGATAAAGGAGGGCGCACGATGCGGAAAGGGGGGTGCGGAAGAAAGGAGGGTGGGTGTATTCCTACTTCACAAGTGTAAAATACTAGTTTATTTCGCTTTGGCGGATGTAAACAAACTTGGAAGTCGACGGGACCCAGGCGCTGTGAAAGGATATGCTAAACAGACGAGTGTGAAGCTCTTTCAGGAAGTTCCTTGCGTCGCCTCGGGTAGGCCAAGCCTGATTTCTGCTACTGCCTAAGAGCCGCACTTTCTTATTTATTTTACAGAAGCTCTCATGATTGTGGCCTGGAGGANCTGATTTCTGCTACTGCCTAAGAGCCGCACTTTCTTATTTATTTTACAGAAGCTCTCATGATTGTGGCCTGGAGGAATATATGTTGCTTTTATACCAAGACAACAAATATGTGTCTATATTGCTTGTCTTGGTTTTATGCCGCATAGTTTTTTTTTTAACAAAATGGCTGAGGACTTCAGAAGATCCTGATTACACCAGGCTCATAACCATATGCAAAAATAAATCAACGCTCATGCATTTTTTTTTTTTACTGAATACCCGAAATATTAATGACAGAGCTTCTTCTGTCTTGTGGATTGTAGTGTTTTGAATACACGACTTACTGACCAATGCAGTATTAGTTTGCAACCTTGCATATTTCTTGTGAACATAGTCTTGTGTCACTTCATGGTAGTCATTACGAGACCAGCGCACCTCATGTAAAAAAAAATTCCAACTAAAGGGACGTTACCGAACCAGCCTTCCCCATATAAATATGAATTTATAAACGCTTAGTGTACTCTTAAATAAAAATTACTGTAGGTCCTTCCAAAAATTATCTTTTTCATATGACACCAGTATAAACCGTTAGAAATTTAACTTTCAGGTAAAATTGTACCCGTAAACGTTTAGGAGGGGTATAAACGGAATGTAAGCAGACCTCTCCCCACGCTGCATAGGGAACACTTGGTGTCTCTTACCTTACCAGCACAACAATAGACGAGGAAGCACAAGCCGAGGCGTCTTCTTGGCAGCTGACAGTAGGAGATGACATAATGCAAATCTTTTATACTCGCGGGAAGAGAGACTATATAGACCCCACCGTAGCGCGGAGCCGGACACGGCTTTCTGAAATCAGAAATTGTTATCAACCAGAGAACTTTGTATATACCCTTTTTATATAATCACTTTCTAAAATAGGTAGGCAATTTTTCCCATTGCCTAAGTTCTGGATAAGCATTTGACCTCTGGTTCACCAACCGGAATTGCAGGAAGATGTCCCGCTTGACATTAGCTGACGTATATGGCTACAACATGACGGTGTGCGGGCACACTTCGCACTAAGTGTGCGCGAGTACTTGAATACACAGTTTGGTNTATATGGCTACAACATGACGGTGTGCGGGCACACTTCGCACTAAGTGTGCGCGAGTACTTGAATACACAGTTTGGTGGTCACTGGATTGGCCGCGGAGGTCCTGTGCCATGGCCTGCAAGATCACCGGATCTGACGCCACTGGATTTTTTCGTGTGGGGCTACATTAAATCACGTGTGTATGCGACACCTGTGGAATCAGAAGAGGATCTCGTTCAGAGAATAATGGGTGCTGCTGACCACATTCGAACGATGAACGGCGTATTCCGAAATGTGCGTCGGTCGATGTGATGCGATGCCTGTATTGCAGCTGGTGGTATGACGTTCGAACAGTTCGTGTGATCTTGAAATTATTGTGTCGTATGTTAATTTCGAAGTCCTTGTCACTAGTGTCCCTCTGGTGCTACCTCTGCACCGCGTCATGTGCTTTGAGAGTTGCCTATGTCGCAGGCATAACAAATTATCTGTTTCGAACATTAAACATCCATTTCTTGAGAACCATGGGGTATAGTATATTGACACTGGTCAACATTTGTTGATACAATAACCATACTACTTACGTACTGTATGCCTATAAATGTGAAATACAGGTTGTTTACAGTAAGTGTTTAAATGTCTTCCACCATCACTTGAGCAGTAGACCCAGCGGCTAACCATTGACTCATGTACGTAGTGTGGCCTACGTGTTAGGGACTGTAACGCTGGACCGAAGCTTCATGTGTGTTTTGAGTGAAAACGGTGCCTCCCACGTACTTGCAATAAGAGGACCATATTTGTTACGTAAGTGACATTGCTCAATAGGCCAGCATAAAACGTTCCACAATCCTGGCGGTACAAAAATTGCATAGAATAAGAGGGTGGCCACCCCTGTTATTTTCATCACCGTGGAAGGTATAAACACATATTTGCTGTAGGTTAAGGATCCCAATAACAGAAAACAAAGTTCGGAGTGTTGCCATTTAATGTCACATAGTTTCCGATATTTCGGGAGATTACTGTTTTAAAATTTTATTTTCAAGAGGTCATTCCTCCCGTAATACATGTAGGTACAAAATGTCCTATGTATTTATACTTAATATTTCATAGGGAATCACCTCCCGGAGTTTGTCGGTGATTTTTAGAGACACGTCGTATAGCTGTGTAACTACGGGAAGTGGTCAAGTGAAACTATTACCCAAACATCAGTTCTTTACCTGAGATATAACTGGAAGTGAGTATCCTGTCCGCATTCTAGCTCAATATTCAGAATGAAGTGCTCCCAAAGACAAAGTTTTCCCCTATTTCTTCAGCGACTTANTGTCCGCATTCTAGCTCAATATTCAGAATGAAGTGCTCCCAAAGACAAAGTTTTCCCCTATTTCTTCAGCGACTTAACTCTTGACCTGCAAGAAGCGGTCACGAACTTGATGCTGGGTGTGAGTCCAATGCGTCAAAAGTTTAGGTCACGTTGTCAGCAAGCCATATGTCGTGTAAATGACTTTGAATTTTTGTGGTTTTAGAGATGTGGGCACTGATTTCGCTCATGAAGGCCACTACAGTGGTTCGTGAATTCCACACGAGGGATTATACTGTCGAGATCAAGAATGCGGAATGCGGTAATTTAAGAAAAGGCAGTGCTTTTATTGGCCATCCGTAATAAGCCCAAATGCGCGTTAATAGTCTGTTGCCCGTTCTACTGCTTCACTGATAGCGTTTTCTGAATCTGACGAATCTCTGAAATATACTCAGAGCTTATTGCAAACGAAATTACTGCAATTTTCTTTTCGAAAAGAAAGCCACAAAATTCGTGGTTTTGAAACTTTATTTACTTACTGAACGAGGTAGCGCAATACCATCCTGCCACTTACGCTTAACTTGCTTTGCCCCCTTCAAAAGTGCGTTGACGTCGTCAATGTTTTGCTGTTCGAATCCAAACCAATATGACGAATAAACCTTTGACTATCCTCTTCACCCTTACCATTAAATTTTTAATGATACAATTTGCACAGTAAAAATGTATATTTTACACATGTGGTGTAGCCTGTTTAGTTGCAAAGGTAAGATGGTGCATGTTTAGCTTTCATCACACGGTTCTACATATTAACATCACAAGTTCGTTAGCATAGGCGCAGANGTAAGATGGTGCATGTTTAGCTTTCATCACACGGTTCTACATATTAACATCACAAGTTCGTTAGCATAGGCGCAGCCATATACTTATGGCCAAAGGTCCCGTAGTATTGTAACCTCAAAGATTTACCATGCATCACTACACCGTTCGACTGTGACTGTGACTGTGACGGTGACTGTAATAACCATTTATTTCGTGTTTTTATTTGGCATTTTTATGAATGTANGACTGTGACTGTGACTGTGACGGTGACTGTAATAACCATTTATTTCGTGTTTTTATTTGGCATTTTTATGAATGTACTTACTTCTCACGCATTCTTCACGAACTATTATTATTTTTCCTTTCAGCAATGTCTGTGGTGAGGGACGTTTGTGAATGGAATAAATACTCTGCACACTTGTAGTTATAGCAATTTTGTACGGTTATTCAAAGAATCTCGCCTTTGGCAGTTATTCTGTCAAGTAGGAAATTTATATTTCCTTCGCATTGCTCCACATTTTCAATCAAAAAAGGATGGTCTAGTGTAGGTTGTACCATGTCGAACTAGCATGGCCGCTCTCTCAATCTTCATAAGAAACATTTTTTTTTTGCTTTGGAGTATAGTTATACTGAGCTGAGGTATACACCGCACGAGAAATATGTTCAATGTGAAACCTACACCGGTAACCCTTACCTTTTCGCTACTTATCTGTGCTCACTAAATTTCTCCTGCCATTACCAGAGATAATTATTTTTCCCAGCGGTAATAAAGTTTATTGAATTGTGCATTTGAAAGTTTGGTATTCACATTGTAATGTGAACTGCACATAAAAGCCTTCGAATATGTTGTTATCAACACAGCCAGCGAACACTGTTGAAACAAAACTGTAGGTCTATGTGTTAAAACAACTCTCATGTGTCTAAAACTCACATTCTTAGAACTAGTGCTCACGTCATTGTACTTTGTAATATCTTCGGTCTCGGAAGGTGAAAACGCAGCAACGTCACAGTAAATATCTTCGCCGCCATCTGTGTAGCTATGTTCCTAACTGGATGCAATCGGTGAAAGCAGAAAGCTAAAGCACTGTTTAAAATGTCCTTTATATTGACGGAAATGTTTACGAAAATGTACAGTAAATATACGGAAACGCNTTAAAATGTCCTTTATATTGACGGAAATGTTTACGAAAATGTACAGTAAATATACGGAAACGCAATCCGTAATGGCGAGAAACGAAGCTGACTCTGTAAATGTAAAATACGGAAAGCCTCCGTATTTCCTACAGCTTCGAGTTTCGGGAACGAACAATACAGTCTCCGCCCGAACCTTTCTTCGCCAATGTAACCAGCAAATTATCGTTTCTGCTGTAGTTAGGTTATCCACGCCACTAAGACATATCCCTTCAAACATCAAACAGAAGCATCAGGCGTCTGTAACATTTAGCAAAACTTAAAATACAATATCTGTAATAGAAGCTTAAAAGGTGTGCTTATGTCACTGCAGTAGAAATATCAAATTTACAGCCGGAAAGCGCATGAGAAATTGTAAGTAATTGGTTAGAGTCATAAGTTTGTATCATTTTGAGCCAGGTGCAAATATTTTTACTTTATAATTTTTTATACACAGTAGAGCACCCATATTACAAAAATGAAAGTTATTTAACTATCACTTTAAAAAACTGTAAGTTCAGAAAACTAGTAAGAAAATTAACGGAGAGGTTCAACGAATTCACGGAAAGTACTGTGAAATTTACGAATGCCCGTTTTTGAAAATCAGCGTGTCCGTAATTTTACGGAGAGTTTACGGACACTTCTGGATACATTTTTACCATAATTTCTCCGTAAATGAAGATCTTTTTTATCAGTGACAGTTAAGTTGCAGATGTATTTCAAAGAAACTGCAAAATGCCATTCCTGTAACTTCAATAAATACTTCAGCTGAAACCAAACTTTGTGTAACATAACTTTTAAAATTTGTACGAATTAACATTTTAAGTTAAAACTCTTATAATTACGCTTTAAAAAGCACGATAAATGTTTTTTTTTAAAAATGAGTTTGCGGTTCAGACAGCCGACTGCGTCCCGTCTCACAAAATGAAGCTGATAGGCAGCCTAATATTTTTGGACTTTCCTTCTGCTGTGCGGCCAGCGTTACATTCACCGCTTGAAATCCTGGAGTTCGCAACATTTACGATGACAAACCTGACGTCTCCTCATTCCGAAATAATTTTTACTGAGAAAAAAGAGGATGCAATCAACTTCTAAGCTATGAAAATTTCGATACTAATTAGCTTTCCCTCCTGCAACGTGGTCAAAGCAGCTGGTTATAAGTTGGTGCAAGTTAGGAGTTTGTAACAGCAAATTCGCAGATATTATACGTGCACGGTGAGTTACGCAAACATAGCTGTCCGATTTTATTTGTAGCGCAAACTTTATTTTACCAGATACCTTTAAATTCATCCGGTACGATTAATCGGTCTGCGCACTACATACAGCAGATCCAGTGCATTTTCCAACTCTCTCGGTCCCTCTGCATGTTGCTCGCGTTCAAGTCTGTGATTTTTTATTTTTATATTTCTTCAATCTAGCAGGAGCGGGGAGATTTGGGTAGCTCTTAACATCGATGTCTTGAGAGCCAATGAGGTTGAAGTGAGGTGAGTATGAAACGGTGCCGGAATGGAAGGGCGGGGGGAACGGGAGATCCCCGAGAAAACCCGCCGACCAGTGACATCGTCCGGCACGATTCCCACGTGCGAAGATCCGGGAGCGGCCCCGTCGAGAATCGAACCCAGTTCGCATAGGTTGGAGGCGAGTAATGTGATAATTACACCACCGCGGCTCCCCCATCGAGCAGAAAATCTCCACAAACGGGTGACACAGAAGAACAAGACAGTTGGTGCTTTCGCAGGTACGTATCAACTTGAGCGTGGGGAGCAGATGTAGATCGTAATCACCCAACCACAGTTGGAAGTGAATGTTGTCACGGCACGGCAAACATCTGCGCATGTTTGTGGGTGAACAGTTACTGCACACTGCGCTATTGTACTTAGCCCCGTGCAAGAGTGCGTATGCATACTTGTAGTTCTCCGAGGGGTTTGTACGTTTCCGCGGGAAAACTGACCACTCGCGGCCCGTACATCTCATTATAAATACATGGCGGGAGGGAAAAGGGTTTGAAGTTTCTCAAATAATTACCTTTTGAATGGGGTGCAGCGGCATGGAGTGAGCAACTAACATTGAGCATATGCGAAAAAATTGTTTTGGGGAAAGGAAGAGGGGAGCGAGGGTGTTTTCTGTGGAGATGGAGGAGGAAAGGTGAGATGTTACGTAAGGTTTTAGAGAGGGATGGTGATAGGAAGAGGTGTCGCTGACTCAAAGTAGGTAAAGGGAGGAGCGTGAAGTGTACATAAACGATATACATGGAGCTACTGTGAGTAAATGAAGGGGATATGATGTAAAGCCAATTAATTACTGGCGGGATTCAGTCATCGACCAGTGGTGATAAGGAGAGGATGTGTTCTGACATTTGAGGGATTTGAATGAGAATCAAACCTTCAACCACCAAGATATGTGTTCAATAAATATTATTTCAAAAATAATATCCAAATTTTTTAAAATTAGTTTTTAATTTCTTTATTTTGAAAAATGTATTTTTAAGAAATTCTTTAGACATTTTGGCCAAATTTTTGGTTTCAGGGTCATCTTGAGTCTGAGGTAAAGGTCACAGTTCAAGGGCAAAGCCATACACATCCAACATGCAACATGACCACGGTCAAAGGTCATTAAAAATATCCTCTAACCTCATGGAGACTCTTATAAGTCTTATACTGCTTACATTCATGGAATAATCACTATGGGACATCTTTGAGAAAATGCAGGAATAGAGTTTTTACTTGGTCGGTAAGTGGTTGTAAATACAGATTAAAGATCACACATAAGTTGCAGATGGGGAATATAGAAGTTAGAGTAACATATGAGGTCCGTAGTTGAAATAACGGCTGCAGTTTATTAAGTCTTTAAAAGAGCAATGTTTTACCTGAACTTCTGATTCGTTTCATACTTACATGCAACGGTTATAAAGTTCCAAGCAACCAACAACGAAGAAGCATGGCATAGAGGCCTGAGTTCGAGACTCAAAATTGTAAAAATTCTTTCAGTTACCATGAACGATCAGATAATGTTTAATAGTAAGGTTAAATTAGGTAAACACGAAAAAAATTAATGAAAAGAAAAGGCTGAATAAAGTCGAATACTGCAATATATTTGGTGCCACAAAGTAAATCGTGATGAGAACCAGGATGAAAATACTGAGGGCCAAACTCTGGAATAGTGTTGATTACAAGAATTAAATAATTAAATAGAGCCGTAAGTCCCTTCGATTTGACAACTTCAATTGGCCAATAATTTCTCAGCTGAAATTTAATTGAAACTGCCACTGGCGAAAACACTGGTCATTCTGTCAAAAGGCCTGCCATACACTCAAACGTCGAGGATTGCTGAGCATTCTCGAGTTTGCCAGAAGTAGGTAGCCCTTTAGGCCCACATCGTCGCATTAAAATACATAAGGCTCGGACCAGCGAAAGTAGTGCTTTCATATAAACATTATGATCTCTTCACACAAATTATAATATAGCATAGAGTATTGGCAAACTGGGATAAAAAATTATTGCGATTTTGCCATTAAAATACCGGAATATTATTAACATTTTATGCAACGAGAAATTTATTACTTAATAACATACATACACGGGAAAGTATTTGACCATAAGCGATAAGCAACAAATATTCGTCGAGCTGTGCAGTAAATTTAATTTGAACAGATATTGCGATTTTGTTTTAGTACACCTACAAGATTGTTTTCTCGTACATTAAATTGGAATCGATATGATGCGTGGAGTACGTGATGTCGTTTATATACTTCTCCAATTTAGTTTCCCCAGGAGCATTTCGTTCTTACTTCTTCTAGTTCATTCGATTGTTATACAGCATGAGTATAAAGCATACCCCAACTTTGAAGGTCTATAACATCAACACCAAACAACCTACAACCCTGATTGACCAACCAAATGAACCGTGCAAACGTGAAATTTGTTTACCATACATTCATAAATATTCAATGTGACCACCATGAGCAGCCCGAACGACATCTACGCGATAATAAAACCCGTTCCACGCTCTTGTCAGCATGTCCGGTGTTACGGTTTGGATGGCGTTCGTAACTCTCGGTTTGATTGANGTACGTTGGTTTCGTCAGTTCCGTGACACAGGGTGCCTTTGCAAGGGCAAAAGTTCCGAGCGGCCATGTGTGTCCGAAGCGAATATAATGCGCAACGGATTAAACAAGCGTTCGTTCGCTGTCCGAGAAAATCAACTCGACAAGCTAGCCGGGAAATGCAAACCCCTCAATCGACGGTATGGACAGTGTTGCGAAAGCGATTTCTGTACAAAACATACAGGTTACAGCTTGTACAGGCTCTTGCCGAAAGGGATAAAAAAAACTGAGACGTGATTTCTGCCCGTTCGTTCTTGCCCAGAACGAGGTAGACGATGCCTTAATGTATAAGCTGGTTTTTAGCGATGAAGCGACGTTTCATACAAATGGTAAAATGAACCGGCACAACGTGCGGATATGGGGTCAGGAGCCTCCACATGAAACCACCGAACATGAGCGCGCCTCCCCCAAAGTGAACGTGTTTTGCTCAGTATCCACACACTGTTTTCGGCCCTTTCTTTTTCACAAGCCCACTGTTACTGGACTCCCTTATTTGGACATGCTTACAGTGTGGTTGTTTCCTCAGTTAGAAGATGCGGTGGGGGACTTCATTTTCCAGCAAGATGGTGCGCCACCCCATTGGCACCTAGCTGTTCGCGGATACCTGAACGAGACGTTGCCACAACGCTGGATTGATCGAGGAGCAGCTGGTGACCAGGCTCTTCATCACTGGCCCCCAAGAAGCCTGGATCTTATCCCGTGCGATTTTTATCTATAGGGGTACATAAAGTATCAAGTGTTTCTCCACCATTGCCGGCTAACATTGACAACCTCAAAACGAGAATTACAGACGCCATCCATACCGTAACACCAGACATGCTGACAAGAGTGTGGAACGAGTTTGATTATCGCGTAGATGTCGTTCGGGGTGTTCGTGGTGGTCACATTGAACATTTATGAATGTAAGGTAAACAAACTTCACTGTTCCACGGTTCANCCGTAACACCAGACATGCTGACAAGAGTGTGGAACGAGTTTGATTATCGCGTAGATGTCGTTCGGGGTGTTCGTGGTGGTCACATTGAACATTTATGAATGTAAGGTAAACAAACTTCACTGTTCCACGGTTCATTTGATTGGTCAATCAGGGTTGTGGGTTTTTTGGTTTTGATATTATAAACCTTCAAAATTGAGGTATTATTTTATACTCACTCTGTACAACTAACGGAACCTATCGATTAACGATTGCCAATTAAGCAAAGCACTTTTNGTGGTCACATTGAACATTTATGAATGTATGGTAAACAAACTTCACTGTTCCACGGTTCATTTGATTGGTCAATCAGGGTTGTGGGTTGTGGGTATTATTTTATACTCACTCTGTACAACTAACGGAACCTATCGATTAACGATTGCCAATTAAGCAAAGCACTTTTTCTTTCCCTTCCCTCACCTTTTTCTGATCGTATTTGATAGGATAAAATCTGTAGAAAAAGGTTAAGGAGAACTTCTCAATCTAACTTATTGATCAGAATCAACTGACGTGTTTCCTTCCTTGAATGTGTTGGCTTCAGACCATAGGTCTAGTATCGGAGTTTAAAGTGTGGCACTGATAAGTACGTGGGTAGACCATACTAGCATTTTTATTGCCTGTACCCTCATGGTTGTATAAATTGCAGTTCAAGTGTCTCATATGTGGTAAGAAGTGGAATGTGGTTTATTTGTCTGTAAATCACCGTCAACAGTGCTCACATTGAAGTAGAATAAAGTTATCAAAAAACTTGGGAGAGATTACTTCGTGTATTATTTAAACAAAATGTGTTTTTACCATAGCACACGTGTCTTTAAAACTAAGAAGTTCTTTCTCCTTCATACTGCAGTGCATATTTTTTACAGGTTTAATATTTTTCCGATTTTGCCAGAAGCGTCTGACTTCGCCGAAACTTACAACATGACTGCTTTTTCACGTTTTGCGGTTTACCGGAAGTACTGAATGTCCGCAGATTTCACAATGCAACAATTGTATTCTCTCTAGCGTAACGGCCATAGAATTATTTTCTGTATAAAATTCGCCGAACCGCAGCCGATAGCGTGTAGTTGCCTCACTGTAAATTCAATCTTTTTTTACGTTGATTGATAAATTATTTCGTGATTAATAATAAAATGTAACAGTTACAATATTTTTAGACGTAACATGTGGAAATTATTATAAGTGTTCTAATAACATTGCTCTTAATCCTATACATATGCCACCTACACACGAGAAACTGTTTTCATTTGTGTACGTATTCTCATATATAGTCTATTCGTGGTTTCTTCACACTTTTTAAATCAAACCTTTAAAAAATCACCCCACGTAGGACATGTTTGGTTGATTCCTAAATACCTAGTATTGAAAGTGTTTTATACTAGTGTCAACATAAAATAACATAAACGTGGCAAATTTTTGCTTAAAACAAAATTATATTTTTATATTTATCTATACATTGTATTATTCAACTTATTGTTAATATGAATAAAAAGAATGAGAAAACAGGTGTGTTGGTAATGCTTAGTAAGAAATACACTGAAGAGCAAAAAAAAAAAAACTGGTATAGGCGTGTGTATACAAATAACAGAGGTATGGAACCAATCAGAGTAACGCGATGCGGTAGGCAGCTAGATCGGTTACTGCTGCTACAATGGCAGGTTATCAAGATTTAAGTGAGGTTGAACGTGGTGTTATAGTCGGCACACGAGAGATGGGACATAGCATCTCCGAGGTAGCGATAACATTTGGATGTTCGCGTACGACCATTTCACGAGTGTACCGTGAATATCGGGAATACGGTAAAACATCACATCTTCGACTTCGCTGCGGCCGGAAAATGATCGTGAAAGAACGGGACAAACGATGACTGACGAGAATCATTAAACGTGACAGACGTGCAACCCTTTCTCAAATTGGCGCAGATTGGATTTGTGGACTGCC
>NQII01000432.1:323175-405230 GCA_002778355.1 Clitarchus hookeri
CTACGCGATATTTGGCAGGTGTACCAGTTTTTTTGGCTCTTCAGTGTAGTTCCATGCCAAATATTATTGCACTGAGTGCACACGAATGCGGTGCGTCTTCCCTATGGTGTAATTTTCTAGACTCGGTTAAGCTTTGTTTAAATGAGACAGAGGAGTATGGAATTAGAACGTTAGCAGTGCTTCAGAAAATGGTTAAGTAACCGTGAATGAACTATACAATCGAATTTCTGTTTGCAGTATCTTCCAAACAACTTTTCAACTCTCGCATGAAATTGCTACAAAAACGATACACTTCTCACATCTCGTGAGGACAATTATTTTTTATTTCGAAACAATTATATTTATTGCATTCGAAATAGGAGTCATATTTTAAAGTTACGTATAATATCTCTGTGTTATTAAACCTATGTAAAACAAATTTCGTATACCGATAGTCTGGCATCGTTTGTTCTTTTAATCACCTTGATTTATAATTCCGAAAGTCCGCATCCGAAATATGATCTCCCTTTGTAATCAGTTAAACGCCGCTGCTCTTATTTAACAACCTTCCAAAGTTTCTGAATACATAAGTATGNATCACCTTGATTTATAATTCCGAAAGTCCGCATCCGAAATATGATCTCCCTTTGTAATCAGTTAAACGCCGCTGCTATTATTTAACAACCTTCCAAAGTTTCTGAATACATAGCTGTGTATACATAGGGTGTAGCTGTGAAATAATCACAGAAGGTGTTAATTTTAGTCACTCGGAATTCTCCGAGAGGCTTGATCTTATTGCAGCTCATGACCTCGAACATCATAAATATCCGGCGTGACCAGATCCCACGGTCTCAGGCTGCGATCTTTAGCGGGCGACATGTCGTTGGCGTCTCTCTACAGACGGGTGACTTCAAAACGTGACCGTAAAATATAGGAACATTTGCTTGTCAATAGTCATTTGCCACCGAGAGTAACTGTGAACCTGCTTGGTTAACTCCAGGGATACAATTATTTATCCTCTTAAAATACGCACAAGATTATACGTTTGCATTGTCTCATAATATTATGTCAAACACATTTTCGGTTGTAAAACAACATCCTCCAAATTAATTTTCATTTGCACGGCAACACGTTGGTGTTCAGGTAACGTCCCTGGGGCGTAGCCAATTTACACAGATTCACTCTTTACCGCGGGTTGAGACTGATGACCTCATTCATTACCTCTTTGTCTGCTCTCATTTTGTAGCTTTGCATAAATATACAAACGGTAATCTAAAACTTTTAAAAATTGGTTTCTTTATTTAAGAACTAACATTTTGTCGACAGCGGGGTAGTTGTAGATTGAAACAGGGGCGTTGATAATCAGGCGTGGGGAAATAATCGCCCATGGCTTGTATTAATAACACCCATGGAAAATCGAGAGCAGTATGGCTGTAGCGGAATAGAACCCAGGTCCTCCCTAATTCGAGGCCAGTCTGTTACCGCTGCGCCGCTTCGCTCGGTAAAGCATTCCAATAGGCTGTTCACGGTAAATTGAGCACTTTTAAAAGCCATGCTTAAGATATACTTGTATACACGTTGTGTATTCTTCCGCGTTATTTAAAATTAACACTGACATGGGCTTCATCACTTTATTCATGCGTCGGTCAAGTGAAACAGTAAAATTTTTATAAAACTAAATATTTTACAAATATGCTAATTTTTAAATGCATTAAAAAAACAGAAAGCGAAATAACTAATTTAAGTTATCGCAGATTGTTACGTAACACTTCTAATTCGACTTTAAGACATGGAACTACTTTCCCTCCAGCGTTACCAACTTTACTGGGTGACATGTCACTCAGTGCGCCCGTTAAAATATATGCAGGTATAAGAAGTGACTTTTTTCTAAGGTTGATTTCAAAAGTGATCACTTTATCGTGAACAGCCTTTATCAAATTCATTAGCGGGCACAAGCTCTGTCATAGTAAATCCACAAAGTATGTATGTACATGCNGTGAACAGCCTTTATCAAATTCATTAGCGGGCACAAGCTCTGTCATAGTAAATCCACAAAGTATGTATGTACATGTGACGAAACTGTAATCCATTCAAAGTTACTTCACAATTTTCTGAAGCCCTACTTAACTTCTACTTCCAGGATATTCCTCCGCCTCGTGCAAACAAAGCTTAAATAAGTCTAGAAAATTATACCAAAGGACAATACAGTCTATAGAATTGTAGAAAAATGTATTATTNATACCAAAGGACAATACAGTCTATAGAATTGTAGAAAAATGTATTATTTGTAAATTTCAGTCAAAAATAAAATTACTTTCTTAAGAAGTTACAATGAAAATAGTTATTTCAGTTATTGCAACTTAAAAAAATATTACAATAGTGCACTGACGGGAAAATATTTGCAACCAAATAAACAGCCTCGCAAGTATGTATTTGAGTATCAAGACAAACCTCTCAATCCCTGTGCCTAAGATAACTCAGTTATCAACTTACCAAACAAATTAAAGTAAATATGACACACTTTCCCATCGAAGCCCTCTAAATTCTGGATTATATAACACTTATGTCACAGTCTAAAGAAATAACAAGTTTGATTCAAGGTTTTACTATATTTATAACTTAAATCACGTTTTAATTTAAACGCTAATTTAAATGCTTTGTATCCTCAAAATTAGCCTGCATTGCAGAATATAGTTCTAAAATTACATGTGTCATTTAACACTTTTTTTCTTTCACTATTATTGGAGTTTTATTTTCAATTTTCAGGAAACATTCGGCCGTTTAACAAGCTTGGTGTAAAAGTTGGTCTACGATATTTCTGCAATTTTTATCATTTATGCACATATGTTCAAAATGCCAGTATTGTGGTCTTGATGCGTGTTAAGAAATACTGCAGTACCTCTAGCGTAATGCGTTTTGCCCAATTACACAAATTTCTCGAAAACTGTGAATGGAGTTTAGGTAAAATCCACAAGGTAATATTTTTAGTTAGTTTTAACATACTGATTAATATTTCTTGGTTAAAAACGACGTTATGGTTCTGAATCACTTTTTTCTACTACGTAATTTTATTACTATTACAGATAGCAGATATTCGTTCATTTACACTTCCGACACTCAGAGTTTCACCTTAAAATTTATGTAACTTTGAAGTTAGACTCATGTTCCAGGTTCAATTCCAAACGTGTGTATTTAGTCATTAGGATTCACTGTAGACAATTACTCATGTATATGTTAATTACATCCTGTATTATTTTTAATTGATTAGTCCTTTCAAATATATCCGATCGGATGCTGTTTTCAAAAATTTCCTGCTTCCAAAATTTTGCTGTTTCGTCATTCTTATGAATTTATTTAAGCTGTGAGGCCGAATTGTTAATGTAAACAGTGTTCAGTAAAAGCGCTAAAGTAGTTGAATTTTTCTTCTACTATTTTAAGAAATAGAGCCACTCGATAAATTAAGTATAGTTTAAAACAAAATATTCATCCGATTTCCGTCCAATGTTGGAACGAAATGCCCAACAGGTATTGATATTGTCAAATGTGAATGGGACTATCTTCACAGTTTTATTGTTACCTTTGGAACTATTAAGAAACATATGATGTGAAGAGTGACAAGGAACTAGCAAGTAGGTTTATAATTTATTTTCTGCGAGGTTCTTCTGTTTAGTATAACAAACTTTATTGTTTTCGATATATAGCTGGTGATGGATTCTGAAACGGCAACATTGAACATTTTTAAAAAGTTAACCTCAGAAACGGTTTGATTGATTTGGGCCACATTAAAATTGTTACTGCGCTACAGTAACAGTTTGGTTTTCGAAAATAATAATGCTGAGTTTCAATGAAAATTTCGCTTTCAGAATGAGGTATTAATTGTCTTTTTCGGCAGTATATGTTTTGGGAAAAATAGATTATTTGGTTATTTTCAGTTGTTTTCTATTCTGTATTCATGTACATTTCACANCTTCTGTTTAGTATAACAAACTTTATTGTTTTCGATATATAGCTGGTGATGGATTCTGAAACGGCAACATTGAACCTTTTTTAAAAAGTTAACCTCAGAAACGGTTTGATTGATTTGGGCCACATTAAAATTGTTACTGCGCTACAGTAACAGTTTGGTTTTCGAAAATAATAATGCTGAGTTTCAATGGAAATTTCGCTTTCAGAATGAGGTATTAATTGTCTTTTTCGATAGTATATGTTTTGGGAAAAATAGATTATTTGGTTATTTTCAGTTGTTTTCTATTCTGTATTCATGTACATTTCACAATAATTAAAGTTTTTGTTACAATCAATAGCCTGCCGCGAAATGCACAGCGCATACACTAGGCCTACTATTTATGAGTAAAAATGGCGTCCATTGTCCTTTCGCATGTTTTGTTTAGTCGGGCTTCGGAAATACAGAGAAAATGTTTGGAAAGGACACAAAGGTTGTGACAATGCGGGCTGCTGAATAACAGCGGCACAATGCCTGGAAGTGTTAATTGTGTAAAATAATTGAGCGGACTTACGTGAATGAGGTATTGAGTGGAACATAAAACCATTGGCTACATCCCGTGAATCATGAACAAGGGAGGGGGAAGGTTGGGAAGGGGGGAGTAGCAGGGCTTGTTATTACTATCGGGTGCGATTGTATCAACATCGGTCCCCAGATAAGGTGTGAAAAATTATCCGACGTGAATGAAAACCGGACTGGCGGTAGTTTATATTACTAGCCGGTGTTTATTAGCTTGTGCCAGCTCGAGCCATCGACGAGGCTTATCGAGCAAGGAGAGACGGGATGGAAACCGACTTAATCTTACTGAACTAACATGGATGATCCGCAGTGCGGTCATGAAAAAACTCGTCTCCGACTTCGTAAAACCGGACGTAAACATTAACGACTGTGGCAGTTCTCGGAAAGCGCTCTGAGGGAACCGGAAATGAGGAAAGGGTGCACACGTTCGTTACGGCAGATATCTGTTTCGTTGGGCTGTGAGCGAGAAATGCTTTCCTCTGCTTGATAAGCAAGGCATGCTCTACTGCTTGAAAATAATTAGAAAACCTGCACCTGTCTCTGACCTTCTTCAGTCGGCATTCATAAATGACATAGTATATTTTCACGTAAATTTAAGATTGAAAATTAATTTATCTTGAGTTTTAAGAATTCAATATTTAATTTTAGAGTCACAGACTTCCTATTTTGAAGCAAAGAATATTTTCTGCTGCAATCTTTATTCTGAACCTTGTTTTTAGTTATTTATTTACGGCTTTAAGGCACAGTCATGGACACGATTAGAAAATAACCATGAAATACATTATTAGTTATACTTATTTGTCCCTAACAGAAATTTTTTAATTTCTACATGATGACATTTATAAACATGCATTAAAAACAAAGTACCAACACCAAATCTCTTTAGTCATACACATAGCTTCATCTACTTGGAGATCTGACGCACCAAGGTATACCTAGCACCAGAATTATGAACTCTGTGTTGCAAACTCACAGAATTTTCAATTGCTGATGGAAATTAACCGAGCACACATACTGTCTTCATCCTTTAACGTACCTTTGAAATATATTTATAAAGCTGTGTTTTCCACTCTCTCAGAAAATCTGTGACATACAAACAACAAATAATAAATTTACAGATAAACTGTGTTATTTTAAGAAGTTATTTGTAGCTAATATAATTTTCTAGTTTACATACTTGTGTGCTTGCCTAGTTATCATTAGAACAGGGGGGGGGATGATGGGCACTAGTGGCCCCCCCCCCCCATCATGCTTGATCTTATGGGTGTAGTTAAAACATGGTCACCTGTTTTTTGCACTTCATTTGGTAAAGTTTCGTACATGAAATCATAAATGTACTTGACTAGTTCTCACGAGATTACAAAAATCGTGCCCATACTCAGTTCCATACGTAATTAACAGTACGTTATTAACTTAGTATTTTTTACGGAAACTATACCACTATAGCTACTTGTACCATACATAATTTTAGCGTTCTTGTTTAAAGATAAAAAATAACAGTCAATATTACAATGATATTAAATCATTTATCCAACTCGTTTTAAGAAAATGTTGTTTTAAATTTAATAAATTACTTTAAAAACACTGCAACTTAGGTTAATATCCTTTTTATTAAGCACAGAGAAAAAAAAATTTTAAAACTCCCTTTTCACCCATGTCCCAAAAAATTAAATCATTCCCTCACATTTTATTGACAGTTGAATTGTAATTTTAAATTCCATCAAACGTTCCCGCGCTCATGGATTTTTAATAGTTGGCAATGCTGACAACGTAACAATATCATGATTTTTGCCCTGCGCGAAGAGATTTGTATACGCAAAATAATTTTCGTTTAATTAATTAAGTGTTACATTTCCATCCCTCATTCCTTCACCATATATTTAAAGAAGGTAATTATTTTATTTTGTTATAATATTTTTTGTTGTCTTAAACGTTTTAGGAGGTAAACAATTTGCCTCAAATTACAAATCAAAGTGACGTTATTTACGACAACCTTTTGTTTGTTATGTTTGATTTCGTTATTCCCTCGCCTTCATTCCCTGATTTAAATTTTAAATGAGAGAATGATAATTTATGAGGGAATGATGTATCATTCTTATACGAGCTTAAATATAATAAATACATTGAAACAATTATATTTTTGGTTTAGTATGACATACTTTATTTCTATTTTTTAGGTTTTTGACTTTGGGAATCATGTTAAAAATAAAAAGCTTAACGAAACAGAATAATATGACAGACAATGCAGAGAAAGAATGAAAGCAGACCCTGAAGCTTTAAAAACACCCCTTGAGAATGAAAGGTTTTAAGTATTTGATGAAGAAAGAAAAGGGACAAGTAAAACAGGTGTCTGTTATGAGTTCGAGAGAAATGAAAAGCAGTGGAGAGTGAACAGTAAAACTTACAGGGATAAAAGGTCACTTATGAATATTTTGCTGTCGAGATGTCCCTCTATAATACTGTTTGAAGTTACTACCGATGATATTTTACGAATGGACAAGTTAAGAAAAGAGTCTCAAGCCAATGCTACATTCTGTGGAATTCAAAAAATTCGGCAATTTGTATTACTCAATAGTAAATTAGAGTTCAGAAGACTTTCTTGCCTAGACTGCATATATAAATGTAGTACTTTTCATTTTGGATATTATTCAACTTCTGAAAATCGTTCTATTAAAACAAGACTCGATCATATGCCAGCGCAGTTGGTCTCAAATATTCAAACAATATCTGAGTGTTATTCTCCTGCCCAAAGAGTTCTCAAAACAAATTTAAACGTTCATAGTGCAGGTGATTATGTGCTTGTAAAATGGGATACTAAAATTTACCCTGGTCAAGTATGTTCAGTTTTTTAAGACGGAGCAATTGTAAGGTGTATGAAAAAAGGAAAAAAAGTGTGGAGACGGCCGGTAATACAAGAAGAAGAGCTATTGGCAGTCGATTTTACAAAAGATTAAAGCGCCAAAGTTAATAAAAAAAGAGTTGTTACTCTGTGGTAGAAATGAATAATTTCTAATTAAATTTCGTATCATTAAAATTAAAAATATAAAAACAAAAAATGACATTTCTAGTTTTACAAGTGCCAATATAATTTTTATTTATCTCAAGAAGATTTAATGCTTATGTTATAAGTTAGTTTTTCTTTACTACTCAAATTAATTTTTTTAATCTTAATGAATTTAGGTAAGATGAAGCTCGTTGTGAGTTAAAATACTAATAATTAGTCGATAGAAGTACTAGAGATCTCAGTAATTTAAAAATAACCTACAAAAATGTTAAAAAACAAACATTTGTAATTTATAAATAAATTTATATTTTGAAAACAATTAATGATTTACCTTTTAATTCAACCATATAGACTCTAATATATAAATTATATAAAAAAAAAAAGAAATTCCCTCACTAGAACGATCATTCCATCATTATTGATTTTTTTCATTACCACATCTTTTTGATTGAAACTAAGAAAAGTTGGGGACCACCTAGTCAGTTGAGATAAGGCACTTATGTACCGTATACTTTATAGACAAAATCGTCAATTCCATCAACTTATATTATTGTTATCTAGCAAGGTCATTTTTCGTAATTTCGTGAGAATTAGCCACGTATAAACAATTACATAATTAGAACATCAATATATGAATAACTCCAAGTACAAGTATTAAATAGCAGATAAGAACAATGTACATCTCCAGTTTAGTTTGGCGTGTAATATGTTCAAAGGTGATAAAAACATTAGTAGCCTAAATACATTATCCTTTTACAGGTCTCCACAGTGGAAGAGATAAATAGCGAATATTTTTAATTACAATTTTATAACCGTGGATGAATTTTTTTTACACGCGAAACCACTTGGAAGTTTTATTATTTGTTTGCAGTTCAAATAAAAATAGACGTAGGAGCACAACTTTGCTGCCCTCGGTGGCGCCAAGAAAAAAAAGAAAATGTGCTCACCCTCCGTGATGCAGTTGATTGCGTGTAGGCTTACGGCGTGAGGGATTCCGGGTTCGAGTCCCGGGTTAGAAGTTGGCGTAAATCTAAGTCTGCCCGGGAAAGTGTATCCAGACTTTGTAAGAGTTAAAACCTGTCGAAATAATTTCGATAGTTTTTATTTAGGTTGCCATTTCGCATGCTAGTCCCCGATGCAAGAGATTCTGGGTTCAATCCTCGGATGAGGTATGGATGTAAATTTGTGTTCATATGACCAGTCTTGTGTAAGGCGCACAATTTGAGAAAGTGTCAAATAACTTTTTAATGTCTGTCGAGTCGAATTAAGTCAGCAAGTAAAAATAATTTGGCTGAGTATTTATTTTTTTGGACATCGAGGGTCCGAGTTCGAAACTCGGGTGAGCAAGGAATCTGAGTGAAGTTTTTGGAAGTAATTTGAGGTAATTTTTATAAGCTATCTTCCTCCTGAATTGATTAGCATACCAGCATAAAAGCATGGGAATAAAAACCCGAAATAAATATCTAAAATGCTGATATGAATATTCAAATCGTATTACTGCAAGAAAGAAAAAATGCACCAGTTTTCATACACTGGTGTAGCACAGTTAACTTTTCCTTTTAAGGATAAATAACTATATCCGAGTTATTTCATGATTATTTATCTGCAAAGTGTGGTCTTCCGCGCTGATCACGGGAGCCCGAGTGAATTATTTTATTTCGACTGTAATGGAAATTGATCAAAGTGCCGAATTTGCGGAAGGAGGTAACGCGGAGCTCTTGAACAACAGCAATTACTTGGTTTCCTCGATGCAGTCTCACTCTGTCACTCCTACAGCTGAAAGCATTTCTTCAACCCATCGCACTGAAAAATGGCGGATTCCTGTCTGTATATGTAATAAGGAGTGTTAAGTTTCTTTAACTGACGTATCTATTTACATATTTAAAGGAAAAACTGACTGGCTGACATTTCAACGCCCAGGCTCTACCATTGGTCCTATAAACGTGAGATTTTGAAGAAACATTCATTTTGTAATGCAGGCAGCCACTAAGGAGGGAGTTTTCAACATACTACCCCTAAAGGGATGAAATGAGGGTTCATAATTTGTAAGGAAAAAAAAAATTAGATGAACCTATTAACTGTAAACTTCGTGAAAGTGCTATACAAATATGTATAATAAATGTATATAAATAAATAATATATAATAAATATATACATAATTATAACAAATAAATAATTAAACACATGGTTAACAGTTTTTTCAGAAATACACCATTAGTAAAATGGCTCTATTAACTAGAAACTCCGTAAAATTATTCTCAAATTTAGAAGCGTAACACAAAATGATTATAGCAATATCGTGTTTTATCAATATTGAATACATTGTCACTAGATGGCGCTATGTACATTTTAAATCGCACTATAGTTAAATGTATGTTTACTTCTTCGAGATTTAAATTAAAGTATCCCTATTTACCATCGACTTAAGTATATAATTTGTTTTTGAATTTTTATTGTTGTTTGAATTGATTTTACTGTAATGACACTAGTCTACAAGTCAAAGCGCTACATCGCAATGTCGTTGAGGCCACTACTTTAGCTGGATCGGCTCAGGGAGAAACGTTCTTTGTGCCGAGTATTCAATTGATTCCCAGTGACCTCCCTTTTGAAATCAAGAGACTGAAGTTTCCCCTCAAAGTGTGCTTCGCGATGACTATAAATAAGTCGAAGGGGCAAACTCTCAAATTCGCAGTAGTTGCTTTGATGCAGGAGTGTTTCTCCCACGGTCAGTTTTACGTGGCGTGTTCGCGTGTAAGCTCACTCCTCAGCCTGGTTGTTTTGGCGCCACCCTCTAAAATGGCAAAGAACATTGTTTTCAAATAAGTATTGTAAAAAGCCTAACTTAATATGATGACACGGCCGATTACTAATAACAACTCCAAACTTAACAGCCACAATTATCTTAATTTTGGACTTGCATTTCATTTATATTTTTATTTTGAAAATGTATTCTATTTAAAAAATATTGTAATGAAAACATGAATTACGCGCTTACAAAGTCGTGGGCAAGAGCTAGTTAACTATAAACTAGTAATTTAGAGGCCACATTGCATATATGTATACGCACTTCTGTTTTTGGATATTTAAATACAGTGTAAATACTTATTACTTTAAAAAAAAATTAGGTGTTTTACGATAAGTGATGGAAATATTTTATTGCTACTTTATTTAGACCAACCCAATTTTCTTTAGTATCTCATAACAAGAGTATGAACTATATAAACAATTGGATAACCGCTAGAAACTATAACTGTTGTGATAAAAAAATGTTTAGATGACATATATTCTAACTTGAGTCTTACAGAACTTAACTACAACAAAAAAATGTTTGGAATNAAAAAAAAAATTAGGTGTTTTACGATAAGTGATGGAAATATTTTATTGCTACTTTATTTAGACCAACCCAATTTTCTTTAGTATCTCATAACAAGAGTATGAACTATATAAACAATTGGATAACCGCTAGAAACTATAACTGTTGTAATAAAAAAATGTTTAGATGACATATATTCTAACTTGAGTCTTACAGAACTTAACTACAACAAAAAAATGTTTGGAATCTGCACCATCAATTTCGTCTTCTGACTGCCAAAAGCTCTTAAATTTCAGGAAACTTAAGCACGCTGACGAAGTAACTATCCGGTCCATGTGCATTTTCTGAACAACAAATAATGTATTTATGAAATGTATTTTCCTGATCACAATAAATAATTCTACTCTGTCAAAAGTCACCAGGGAAGTGGTGTATAGGCTTCTGAGTGAAAGATCCAAAACGTGTTTAATTTGAAAAGTCAAATAAATTATAAGGAACGGAGATAGAAATACTTTCCTTTTTTTAACGACACCCATTTATAAAGAATTTTTTTCTATAACGAACGCATCTGAAACATTTAACAGAATTGTTCGTTACCTTTCAATTATTGACGAACGCAGAAGATTACACGTAGTACAGTTTAAGTTCGTGGACACCGTAGTGCGTGGCTGCCTACTCTCGAGGTGCAGTCCACGAACTTACTGAACATCGCCGTAGTGTGTGGCTATCTATACTAAAGTCGCCAGTCCACGAACTTACTGAATATTGTCGTAGAGGTCGTCTGCCTACACTATAGGCGCCAGTCCACGAACTTACTGAAAGCTTTCTGGTGCAGGGTTGCCTACACTTGAGGCGTCAGTACACTTACTTACTGAACGTCCCGTGATGCGTGACTGCCTACAATCCAGGCGTCAGTTCACTAACTTATTGAACGTCAACTTGATGCCAACAACCGTGCGCCAGTAAGTCAAAAAACTTATTGATTTTGGTAGAATCATTTTAGGGCCTTTGGTGACAAAACAAAACGCAAACTTAGCACTAAAAATCTCTCCGGGGAACGTGTAATACAAAGCATTAGGCCGCACTTTCGAAACTCCTATTTTACGAGCAAGCAGTAACTCTATCTAAAACTTCAACTGAGATTTTTATTTTAAATTATCCGTCATCGCGAACGAATGACTATTTCCTGGGAATCTTCTGACGCAAGATTTTGACCTGTAAGTGTGCCGGTGTGGGTCACGTTCATTACGGTTCAATGAACGAACAAACACACAGTGAATTGGTTAGTAAAACAAGCTTGTAATATATTTCAAGTAAATACGCCTGGAGCATGTGGCTGCCAATACTTGGTTAATTTATACCAAATAATTATTAATGTTATACCTACGTGTTCTGTCACAAGGATGCGCGGAAATGGAACAATACATGGCTACATAGGCGCTGACCTGGTAACAGGACGTGGCAAGTATCAAAAATTCTGTGATAAAACCCACGTGCATTTTAATCTTATCATTCTCTTTCACTATCCTTTATTGTACTCGTATTCTGCATATTAGTGCATGCTGCAATGCATGAACGTTGAACTTATCTTCATGTAGGTCAAATTTGTAATAAATGTGAATTACACATATAAATAATATGAATTTTGCTTTCAAAGGAAGTAGTGGACTTAGTAAATTAAATATTATGACTTTTGTAAACAAAATTTTAAAATGCATAACATTACATAGTGTTACTATCTTAGAAAATTTCCTGATTGAACAATAATATAACTTATGCTTATATAGATTTCATGCAAAATGTTGGTGATTTGTTTAAAAAACAGTTAAAATATCTCCAACGGGAACTTATTGAAAGGGGCTGCCACCTTCTTGAATAGTTTTATATGTAAACAGTTTTTAACTGAAAAATACTACATCTACGTTTCAGATAAGACTTCGATATTTAAATTCTAGATTCAAACACATGCATAATAACAGAATCACAAGGAAAACCACTGGATGTGATAGAATGCCTTGAACGATTATCATTAAGGTCCAAAATATAAAAACATTTCAGGCTAACCTTCATTTAATAATTATTAATCGTAGTGTTAACTAGACTTTCAAACTGAAAATAATTTACAAACAAAGCATTTACATACATATTGCAACTTTTTAACATCCATACTGGACCATGTGGGTACCATACAAAACTTATTAAAAAAACTACAGTAGAGACTAAGCAGGTTATTCAGGGTGAAAAATTACATCGAAAGCATATATGCGACATATGGTCTATGATGCTTCGTAAGGGCGGTACGCGTCCCTGGAAGGTAGAGCTGAAACACATGTTTATTGTAAATTTTACAGAAAATATTATAAATGGAACAATGCCATCCAGAATAATGTGTGGTTGAATGAATATCAGCAACCACAGCAAAATCGGTCGCTACCATGAAATTATATCATAGAGAAATTAAGGGTTGCAGATCTGTTGTCGCATAAAATTATGTCATGGCGAAGCCTTATCAGGTCTCCAATGACGGATTTTTAAAGAACGCGTTAAAACTAACAAATAAGGTGGTTTTGTGTAATCACATTAAACCCCACCATTTGCGAGGAATTCACGCATAAAGGTCGCTCCATTGCATCGCTGCACCTTGCACGCGCAAGCAACACGCAAGGCACATTGTTTTGTCATGCTTGATAACCAGGGGGGGGGGGGCTGAATTACAAGGCAACATGTGTACGCCAAGTACGTAAACCTGCTACTGTTCCCGTTTGACTGCTACAGCACACTCGCTTGGCGCTCACGCGGGCCTTAGTGAGCAGTATCACGGCATCGAGACCGCTAGCTCCATCTATAGTCTATCCACGGTTTCTTCACACTTTTTAAATCAAACCTTTGAAAAATCACCCCATGTACGACGCGTTTAATTATTTCCTAAATACGCCATGTCTCACATCAGTGTTATACTTCTGTTAACATAAAAGTATGTTATTTATTTGTTAAATTAAAGTTTAAATTATATTTTATTTATAAATTATAATTTTTTATTCATAATAAATATGAATAAAACAGTGATAAAACATGTGTGTTGGTAGCGCTTAGTAAGAAATAGTTCTCATGCAAAATATTACTACAACTGAGTGCGCACGGATTCGGTGCGTTGTCGTTTGGTGTTATTTTCAAGAAATAGTTAAGTTTCGTTTGCACGAAGCGGAGGAATATCCTGGAAGTAGAACTTTTGCAGGACTTCAGAAAAGTTTGAAGTAACCGTAAATAGATTATACCAGGTGTACAGTTATCTGTGTGTCGTGGCAACATGAGCAGGTGCACGAGGGTGGAACTAGCGGACGTGCACGTAGTGTACGCCGCAGCACAGGGACGCGGCAGAAAGACACGTAGGATGTACGCAGCTATGTATCCCAGAAGACAGGTACCACACCAATCCAAATTTTGCTTATGGGGTACAGAAGCAGTCGCCAAACGGAAACATGATTCAGAACGCGGACGACATGTGCGCACGACACAGTTTGAAGAGGAGGTCCTTGCTTCCAGCGAAGAGGCACCATCCATCAGCACCCGAGCCATTGCCCACGCAATGGATGCCAGCCAAAGTACTGTGATACGGATTCTTCGCGAGCAATAATTGAATTTTTGTCACCTGCATGTGGTGCGAGCGGCAGGTCCGGACGATTTACCCTTGTCGGCTACAATTCGCTCAATAGTACCTACAAAAGTGCGATATGCAGCAATGCTTCTCTACCTCCATACTGTGGACGGGCGAGGGATGATTTAAACGCGACGGTATTTTAATATAATAAATAGCCACACAGTACCCGCATACGAAGCCATTAGCAGTAGTTTTCTGTGAACATGAAGGCGGCGATTATGCAAGACCATCTCACTAAGCCATTTAGTCTACCTCCGCGAATTAATGCTGCTGTTTTTCGTCGGTTCATAGAGTACACACTGCCGCAGGTCCTGAAGGATGTTCTGCTTGACGTGTGAACGCATTTGTGGTTTCAACATGATGGCGCTCCAGCACGTTTTTGGCCGTGGTTTTGCGAGAACATCTGGAAACGGCATATCCTGACCGCTGGATTGGCCGAGGTGTACCCATTGCCTGGCCCGCACGTTCGCCTGATATGAGGCCTTTCGATTTTTTCGTTTCGGAACATGTTGAATCAATAGTGAACGACACGCCCGTTGACAGTGAAGAGAACCTGCTGGCAAGAATTGCTAATGAATTTAACATCATCCGCCACATGACCAGGGGCATTTGGGAGGGTCAGACGGTACCTGCAGCGACGCTGTGACCTTAACGTTGAAGTGGATGGTCGGCACTTTGAACAACTCCTATAAAGACTAATGGCCTCAACTGATCTGTTGCGTGATTACATGCACTGTTCTTGTCAGTATGTTATCAAAGGTTTACGTGTATTCACCGAGTGTGTGAAGGTATACCCTATCAGTCATACTAACTTTGTCAGAGTAGGTTACATTATCCGAAAGCACCCATGACAACACGCCAGGGACGTGATAATGTTATTCCTGCACATCGGGGAAATTTGTAGATTGCGAATAAAACATACTGTGGTATCACACAAACCGCTCCTGTTCAATACATTTAGAGACCAACATGTGTTATGCCATGCTACACACGATCACATTATGTGTTTTGCGTGTTATGTGCATGCCAGGTGCGGTAAAGCAATGGCTGCGGCCTTTATACGTGAATTCTTCGCAAGTGGTGGAGTTTATCGTGATAACACACGATGACATATTTCATACATTTTAACGTGCTTTTAATAATCCGTCATTGGAAACACGATTAGGCTTTGTTATCGCAGAATTTTATGCGACAACAGGGTTGCAAACCTTAATTCCTCTGTAAGTGAGAGAAGATATTTGGGCGGCTCTTAACAGCGAGCTCTTGAGAACCGATGAGGATGATTGAGGTGAGTATGGAGAAGCGCCGGAAGAAAAGGGCGGGGAAAACGAGAGATCCCCAAGAAAACCCGCCAGCCAGTAGCATCGTCCGGCACGATTCCCACTTGCGTTAATTTCTCTATGGCATAATTTAATGACAGCGATAAATTTTTCTGTGGTTGCTGATATTCGTTCAACTATACGTTATTCTGAATGCCGTTATTCCATTTCAAAAACTTTCTGTAAAGGTTACCATAAGCCAGTGTTTCAGCCCTCCTTCAAGGGTGCGTATTACCCTTACGTAGCATCGTAGACTATTTGCCGCACATATGTTTTCGACGTAATTTTTCATAAGGAATTTGCAGGTGCAGCTTGTCGGTGTTTTCCAGTATCATCCTCTATACAGTACACATCTGAAGAGGCTTTTCTTCTATGCCGCATGTAGTGCCGGCTGAAGCCAGGGGGCGGAGCTTATTCCCTGACGTAGTATTGGAAGAAGAGCTGGCGAGGAGAAAATGTCGCTCGACGTGCACGAAAATCTAAACTTATCACGTCGTTTCTCCGAAATCGCTCATCCAAACAGTTTCATATTTCGGGGAGTAATGCACAGCTTCTTCCTTGCCATCACGGACTGGCTGCTTTTTAGAAATACTGTAAGGCAATCTTAGGAAACAAATATTTAGTAACAGTATGCGCAAAATTCTGGAAAAGTTGTAGCGTAAAAAGTAAGATGCTTTAGAGTTTTGTTTGAAGAGATATATGGAGGATGAGAGCATACGAAATGCGGAGACATGAATGAAATTTTATGCTAAGGTTGCGGGATTGTTGTGAGTCGTCTGGTTTTAGCACAATGGACTGATATGTTTAGAAGATTTTATGGTCAGTATGAATTATCAGGCATGGAGTTTTAACAGTACATTAGATTCGTTATATATTGTCAAATAATTAGACTTTACGGAAGAAAACAAATCCTCGATTACATTTTCTGTTCCTAAATTACGAGCCTTACAACACAGTACGCTATCGCAATCAATTGGCAACTTGGCGTAGGTTCTATTCTCTGCAGGGAAATTAATTTTAAAAATCGCTCAAACGACTGGACAATAAAATCTAGGTACAATGTAAGCTTGCATGAACACATTTTGTTAACTGCAGCGTTTCGAGTGGTTAAATGTAATAGGGCGCTTCACCCTCATCGCCTCTAAAGGCCTCGATGTTAACTCATCTTGCTCGCGTGAGTTTATTCCTGTTATACTGGGCCTCATGATAGGCGGTTAATTGAACTTGAGGTATATTACTGCAGGCTTATCTAGGCCTCACGTTGGGTAGTAAATTAACTTGAAATACGCCCCACAGTTGGGCGCGAAATTAACTCATCTCGCTTTGGTACACTGTTAAAGACATGGTGGCTTATATGGTCAGAGTTAATGTCCCGCAGGCACCGACTATAAAGTGCGTGGAGGTTGTGGGTATTGTAATGAGGTAGACTATTACTGTTGTATTTTGAAGTACGAATATATTGTCTCGTATATATTCACAAATACACAACATCAACACTTGAGAGGTGCCGTACTGTGATACTTTGGTTACTCGGATTTACTGGGCGAATTCGTGGTTGAGTGGGCTTCTCGTGACGGTGATTGTCATACTTAACTCTTGTTGCGGGTGTTGTCAGCTGTGGTGGGTGATCTCCGGCGATGGGTAGGCCTAGGCAAGGCCACAGTTGCTGCTGACGTACTGACGTGGTCAGGGGTCCGAACCCCTGACCTGACTCTCTGCTCGGCGGTCTTCTACTGACTGGTTGACTTTACTGACGTAACTGATTCTCCCAGCACGGAGTATCGCAGCCTCTGACTGCCCCGATATGACTGACTCCCTCCTACTCTCGAAACGGGGTTTTTATGCTTGCAAGCCCCCAGTCTTAACTGTCGGCACGTGGCGCCTTGTAGGGGAGGGAAGGAGATGTGAGGGGGTGAGGTGGAAAAGCTCCGAACAAAGCCTTCCGACACACGTGTCCTGATTTCTGAAGTTTCAGGCGGGGGGAGGGGTAATACCTACTGTCGTCAGCGATCCTTCCGTGGTGCGTATTTTCTGAGTTAGGTGAAATACGCCCGATTATTTGGTTGATATCTCGTGAATTCCCTGTACTCCACAGATCTCGCGGCGGGCGAGAGGTGTCCGGGGGTGAAGGGGGGGAGGGGGAAGGTCTACGCTTCCGCTCCACGTGTACTGAAAATTTTCCACCGGCCCTGGTTCCACGTGCCATCTGGAAGGCGCCTAGCGAAGTGCGCGAGGCGGGGGTGGTGTGAGGGGGGGATGGATGTGAGCCAACGGCGTTCCCTAATCCCTAAACCTGCATGCGACAATGTTAAGAGCCGTACAAGTCTCTCCACTCTCCACCCACTTCAAAAAAATGTGTTTACTTCTGTTCCGATAAATATGGTCTGTTTCATGTAAGTTGGCGAGATTTTGACAGTTCGACGAAAGTAGCGCCAATGTTTACTTTTCGTTTATGTATCCTTTCGCCATCAGCTGGTGCGTGAAGTTGAGGCTGTATTTTTTATCAACACGCTGTCAGTTAATCCACTTGCTATTGTACTGTAATGCTAAACGAATTTTAAGATATTTTAGACTGACATCTGTCTAAAAAAATTAGTAGGTTATAGAAGTAAAAATATAAAACCTAGCAAAAAATTAAATATTTGCTAACTCTTTTTTAATTTGTCCGAGACAGTGAATACGGGTTAACATTTTCGAGACGGTAGTTGTAGCTATTATTATACTTTGGACGCTCTAGCTAATATATTCGAGTTGGAAATATGTGACGTGAAATAACGTTAGAATTGTTTAAAAACTATTCACGCGTGTCCCACTAACTTCGGAAACAAGAAAATGGGTTTTCAGGGGAACAATATGGCGTATAATTTACTTAGATGAACGATTACCAGCCGAATAGAAATTACTAGTACTCGAAATCGCTGTACATTAAATATATGTTACTTTAAAAAGTATGCAGAGCACGCAAAAAATATAAATATTGGTATCTGTTCGTAAATTTGTTATATATTGCAAACGAACACTATTCTTTTCTGGCTGGTAATGCTTCGGTAAAGACCGGATAGATGGCGCGCACAACATGTCAGAGCGAGGTGCGAGCCGCTTGCTTTGCTCAATAGATCGCTTCTTCATAAAGTTAATTCTTCTTCTATTACTGGCTCGGAACGACACGAATTCGAAATATATTTAGTCAATTTATTATAAAAAATAATTCAACAATATTATGCAATATTTATGTATGCTTTTGAAATTATTATCAAGCGCGTAGGGAAAGCATGGTTGCAGAGGGGTTATAAGATGTGAAAAAAGGTTTTTAAGTTTCGTTTCATTTGGATACCAATCGTTTTAATGTGCCTTTAATTTTGAACACCTATACATTTCTACTTTAGCACGAAGTTTAGTTTCTAACACTAACAACCACTGTTTTATGACCACATAAAATAAAATGTATTCATTAATGTAGTAACTCTTTCTTATCCGCGTATTTTCTGCTTGTCTGATGTGCGTCGGCAGAATAGCCAACGTAATATTAATCGTTCGTTTATGCATCAGCTGATACAGCTTTTGTAAATGGCACGTTGTTTGTTTCGAATACTTCAAGTTGCCACTCACTGACTGTCAAAATCTCGCCAACTTATATGAAACAGACTTTATTTAAGACATGGCTATAAGTAGCTTATAATAAAATATCTCATTTACAGGTTTTTGTTCCAGCGATTACTGTACCATCGTTGTAGGCACAGCATGAAATCATTAAGCTTGAAAACTTCCTATTGGCTTATGCGCTCTTCTCTGTTTCTCTTTCAACCTTGTTCTCCCCCGAACTACGTACAACCTCCGTGGTAGAGACCAAACACTGTCTGTCACCCAGGGGACGACGCTCCTGTTGGCTGAAAAGTGGGGAGAGGTGACAGCCCCCTTGCCTCCTGGGGCCACGGACGATGTCGTGGTTAGATTACTCGTCTCCCACCTAGGCAAACCGATTTCGTTTCCCGGCGGGGTCGCTCCCGGATTTTCGCATGTGGGAATCGTTCCGGACGATGCCGCTGGTTGGCGGGTTTTCTCGGGGATCTCCGTTCCCCCGACCCTTTCATTCTGGCACCGCTTCATACCTCACTATACCCTCATTGGCTCTCAAGAACTCGATGTCAAGATCAGCTCAAACCTCCTCACTCACCCTTGCCTCCTCCCCCCTCGAGCTTGATGCCTATGCTGAGATTAAGTTTTTGTAAAGTATTACTCTCCAGTGTTAACACAACTTCACCATGTTGTCCGCATATGATGACAGGATCGGCATAGGTTAGGAAAAGTCTGGTGATAATCATAGGTTGCCTACTTACCCGGGGGACAGATATCTCGTTCTCAGCAAGCCTTGTGAATGGACGAAGGGAGGTGAAATGGGGATGGAGATAGCTGATTCACAGTCGTTTGAACACTTTCATAAAATATTTGTCAAGTTTTCTATACGTGTTCATCTGGTATCATCCCTGAACATGTATAAAACGTCACTGCCGTATACCTGGTATATTGTGTTCATCCGTCGTTTAAGTGTCGCCTTCAACATTTTTATAAACATATGTAGCTTCCTTTTACGTCACTTATTTTTATATAATGTACCTAAAACGCCAAAGAAGGTGAAAAATGACCGCCATTCTAAATAGTATACTTTTAATAAGACGACAATACTTTTAAAACACCTCGTCATTATTCGCTTCCGACATTGCTTTAGAATTTAGGTGAACCTAACCGTGTTTACGTTAAGAAACGTAGTTAGCGAAGCGATAATTTTTTCAATGTTGATTTTAAAACTGTTCCATTATTAGGTGTATTGTATACAGCTTAACTGAAGAATCGTTTACATTAGTTTAAATAGTGCGGCTGAACTGTCGTCAACATTGGAGTCGTTAGGTATGGGATCAGAGGCTTGGATAGTCAGGAACGGCGGGGTTTTGCGGATTTATTAACTTCATCACAAGAATCCACAATGACTGTCGCAGAAGATGTTACGTTCGAGTGGCGAAGAGGTCGCATCGGCGATGATTCGAGGAGATCAGCATATGGTATGAGGCAGAACTATTGAGCACCGAAAGGGTGCGCAAACGGTTCGGAGCCCACTGTAATCCAGATAATCGTTGGCTTAAGGCTCCCGCCTTACTGGCACTTGAACTGCGTTACAGGGTGTTTTAAATACACATTTTTCACGAAACTATTAAAAGTGCGTCCAATGTGCTTATCTACGAAATGAACTCACACTTCATACTAGGGCTGTTGAGTACTCCAAAACAGCTAAAAACGGTCTTTTGAAAGCACTGTATTTCAAAATATACGCATCATATGCAGACGAAGTTACTCAAGGGTCTTGAAGTGAACCTACCTACCGATATTCCACCAATAAAATAATAGGGTCACCGCCGAAAGTCCCATAGGTACACGCAGTGTGACTAGAACACTGCCCGCCAGTTCAGAGCCTTGCGTTTAGCGGCGATGGCGCACTTGATGCACGTGGCACTGTCGCCCTTATCGCTCCCGCGCTTGTCGGCCTCAAACGCGGAAAAAAAGCTCCAGGTAGGCGGGAGCCTGGGAGCAGGGCACGCACTTGTTCCCCTCGGATGGGTTCGGCTCAAAAAGGACCTTTCGGTTGCATGTTTTCATATCGCAGCCCGCGCACTCAACCAAGCCAAGTGCGCATCCGCAAAATATGTGAACTGCACAAGGTCATACAGTTCTCTCTCTTCCCTCTTCTCTTACTTACCCTTCCGCCTCCCATATAAGATAAAACTCTTTGCTGCGGGTGTCAGGTTACGCAGTGACCATAAGTTATATGGCACAGTGACTGTTGAGACTTACGTGTAGCCCGGTGTCTGTAGAAGTTACTTGAATCTATACTGCTCGCAAAACGTTTAGCATATATCATAATCCGGGATGATATATTGAATAAAAGTAGGTTACATATAATGTTGTACTCCTAATTGCACATAAAGTGGAGAAAAACACAATACTCGTTGACATCATCCCAGTCTGAAACAAACAAAAGTCATAAACCGAAAAAACAACGTGAACAAAGGAATTTCATCTATTGCAATACCAAAACAAAGGTCTTCTCAGATGCATTGACAAACGTCACTAACGTGCAGGACCTCCAGTATTCCTGAGGCACACTTGTATCCGACGAGGCATGCCAAAACACGATCATTAAGCATTTCCTGTGGCAAATTGTCCCATTCCCAATCGCCGCTGTTTTTAAGGCCTGAATAGCCATTGGTCGTTGTGCACGGTTTGGAATCTCCCGTTTGAGGAAGGACCACACGTTCTCTATGCGGTTCGTGTCAGCTGAACAAGCTAGTCAGTTCATTCTGTGGATCCCAGCGGGGAATATGCTAACCTTCTTGTGAGCAGTGTATGTGGACAGGTGAACACGCGCTAGCGCAGACAGCTAACGGCATCGAATTCCCCGTACTCACAATCGTTCTTCCCCTCTTAAAAGCTACACTAGCGCTCGTATCTCACACCTCCTCTGCTGCATGCTTGGTTGGAAGAGTAGTACAACGACTCGGTCCGGCCGCCGGACTGAGCCATTGCAGTGCGCGGGCTGTCATATGAGAACATTGCTTTTTTGTTTTTACCGAAGCGTCCGTTCCTAGCCGAACTCTTCCGAGCGGAACAAGTGCGTGCCTCCCTCCCTTTACGGTGACCGCCTGGCTGGAAGTATGTTGCACGTCCGAGGCCTGGAAGCATGGAAGCGCTAAGGGCGACCCAAGCATGCGCATCACGCCTCATCGTAGTCTCTAGGAGCAAATCACTGAACTGGCGCGCCGTCTTCCCGTCGATACCGCGCCTCTGTGAGACTTGCGTAGATGGCCATATTATTTTATGCTGTAATAACATTGTGCTTCTCGTGTCTACACCTTTTTAAATATTGTGCATGGGGATGGCCGTACTTAGAAATGACAGCGAAAAGATCACATGTACCCATTTTCACTTGCGAAAAATTGGTGTTGGGAATAAATGGAGAACCTGAAATTGGTATACACACGTGTGAGGTTGTTTTAAATGCTATTCCTAAGCAAGTGTCACTCAAGCACGTCGAGAAGTTTTGTAAGACGGTTTTATCTGCTGAAGTTCTGCACGCCGTTTGGCGGCCCGGGCGGGTGGCAATCTTAAACCTTGCTGTGCATACTCGTAAGACGTAAACGTGCACAGTGAAATTGTTGACACATGCATAATTTTTAGCGTGATACGTAAGCTAAAGGAGAATATACTTAGTATAATGTAAAAATGTTTTAGCATAAGAGTGCGAATAAAATGCGTCGTGCAGAACATGCCAGTAGGCAACTGTTGATGTGAAACAGTCGTGCCAGTTGCCTTTTCGTATTTATGTTTATTCCCGTTAGTAAATGTTTGTTGTGTGACACCAAGCTTTGTTTCAATTTGCAGGACAGTTTGAGACGTGCCGCGAGTCGGGCGGCAATTTTCGATTGTCGTCGCCGAAGACGAGGCCTCCACACGCAGGACGCTCGCGACGACTGGAGCAAAAATGAGGGAGAGGGGGTGGGAGGAATCGCTCGTGGCGGTAAGGCAGTAAATAACGCACCAGGCCAAGAGGGTGGATAAGGGGAGGCGGTGGCCGGAAACGCCAGCGGTCGCGGTTGAAGCAATATGCGGCAATACAGCTCTCGCAGCGGCGACACACGGCCAGATATTTACAGCTTCCTGCGTCCCTGCAGCCGTGTTTGTTATTGTTACAGAAATCGGGGCTTCCTGGGTAAAGGATGGAGCCGGCAAACATGAATTATGGAAATAAGAGAAGCGCGCGCGTGTGCATGTTCCGTCAACTAGTTTTAGTAGAGAGCGAGGGAGGATCGATGACGCAAAGTGCTTTCGCACGCCGTCTGTGTCGGGTGCGCCGGGTGGGGGGCTCGCTTAGGATTCATCCGCGGAAAATTGCACTCCCCTCCCCCCCTTTTGCTACCTCTCTAATCACCTCCATAGACCCAGTTACTAGAATGGCTTCATTCACGAATTTAATATGGATACATCTGGAAGAAACTTAAAGCTCGGCCTCACGCCTTTTGCAGTAATTCTTTATTTTCGGGTCTTAACTTCGGATTCATAGTACTTCCAGACAATGTACGATTAAAGAAAATTTACATTTCACCACTTGTCTAATATTTTTGTGAGTAATTTTAATAGTGTGTTATCTGCTTGCTGTAACAATTCAAGCAGATTATTATATTTTATCAATTAGTTCCTGCCTTTTTGCAAGCACGAAATATCACACAGTGGAAATTAGATACAATAGTATTAAACAAACAGTAAATTTTACATTTTCTATTATCAAACATTTCCAATAATACCTCTGAAACAGAAATTATGACACGAAAACGAAGAATTTCTACAAAAGGGGTGAGGCCAAGCCTTAACAACCAAGCCTTTTTAGCAAAATTCGGGTTAAAAAGTGAAAGCAGTGACGGAATGTGAGTGTGACGGTTGCGGGAACACTCCGAGAAAACCTGCCATCCAAAGGTAGTACCCGCTACTTTCCCCACATGCGCAAATTGGGAGTGACTTCAGACAGTGGCAGGACTTCAGTCTTACTTTTATTCACTTCCTTGAACGTAACACTGACTCACTGAACCTGCAGTCGAATGGTTCCCTATTGGAAAGATCCACCAGTGTACTTGCACGAACACTTATTGCAAAATAACCAGCTCATCCCACAAATTTTGGAACATCTGGGTAGTCTACGCCTTCCAGACGTGAGATAATTTCTTTAACTTTCACACACCTTTCATTGACAAATTATATTTGCACTTTCAACAGAAAAAGTGTCATCATATCATTCCAACACATTCTCGCTTCCTCAGTTCCAATATTCTCACCTCCTCCCCTCCCCTCAAAAGTGCTTATTGCTGCTATCTGTGAACTTACATCCTCTGGTGAAAAACGTTTAGCCTCACATTAGCTCTGAACTTACTGTAGACATGTTCTTTTAGCTCCTTCAATGGTATCAAAACTGAGTACACGGCACTGAAGAGACAATCACTTTAAAAACAAGGGAAAATTATTATTAGGATGAAAATATAGTTTACTTATCGTCTGTAATGTTTCAATTCCGGAGGGAAATGCGAAATTAAGTGCCATCACTTAATAGTAAAGTGACATCTGTTTCGAATTACTTTTTACTCCAGATCAACGCTGAGCTAAGTTCTGTGATAGACTCTTCTGCCGTCCGTAATATTCAGAACATGTGAAAATGTATGTAACGGAGCACACAACAAAATTAAAATCTCTCTAAATACTGGTTATATTTGAGGTAACTAGTATTTTTCAGTTAAAATTTAACTTTATGTGACACGACAGTTTGTCAAAATAAATTATTTTGTTCCGGTGGTATGCGTGTGTGCAAATTTCGTACGTAACATGTTAAAAGAAGGATAGCATATTTTTGGATTTAACTATTTATTAGTGAAAGCACGTCACTGAAATTTGACTGTGGAAGGCTTAATATCTGTGTTATTTCCTTGCATCTTCAGTTTGGAAAATTTACCATTGTGCAAAGGTATGTTGAAAACGTAATTGTCACTCGACGTCTTGAAGATGATTCATATTTATCACGTAAACAAACGGCGAAAAGCTCTGCTAGACGGTTTTATTGAGACATATTCATACGTTTTTCATTGCGGCCTCTCTTTGAAAGGACTGAATATCAGTATTAGTTACTTATTTAAAATCCTAAGAAATTCACGACTCACTGTTATACCTTTGCGTATCAGTTCTCGGAAATATGGCGATTATTTCGAACCTCTTAGCGTGACCAGAAGTTTCCTTACAAAAATTCTGGTTGGCTGGACGCCAGTGAAGTCTAACGCGATAGGCAAGGCGTAGCCATGAAGTCCTGTTATTAATATAATTTAACAACGTAGTTAAGACAAAATTAACTTCTTTCTGCCTCTCAACAATGTTAGTTTCATTGCAGCAAGCCATCGCCTTGAAATAAATGTAACACAACCCACATAAAACGCATCGAACAATAAGTTATCACAACTTAGGTAATAAGCTTTTAACGGTATAAAGCTTGCAGTTGTAAACCATAGTTATAATTAACGAGTTACCTAATCTAACAACAAATGTATTTAAAAGGACTTAGTCGGCATATCGGCAGTCTAAACACACAAATAATAATCGCCCTATGATATGCACGAAGACTTTGTGGTAAATTACGCTGACATAAACAACTCCTAGTAATATTCCTACCTAAAGTGGGTCCAAGTCATAATCGTACCTGACATGGGAGTTTCTTTTAATTTGAACGAATTCATAAAATTTCACCGAATATTCGAAAATTGCATGGAAAAACTCTTAAAGGTGGCATAGAGAAGTAAAAGTATAATTTTTTCATTATCTAATACCCGGAAATCCGTGTGTTTTGGCGTCAGAGTGCGAAGAAAATGGGTCGCGCAGAACATGCCATTACGCAACTGTTGGTGTGAAACAGTCGTGTCAGTTGCATCTTCGTATTGATATTTCTTCCTGTTAACGAAAGTTTGTCATCGAATCTCGAATTTCACGGCCGTTTGGGAACCCTAGTGACTGCAGTGCCAAACTGTGTCGCATCAACGTCGCCCAGTTCACGCGAGGACAGGTTCACTTGAAGACGACGTTTGAACTCGTAAACTCCTTTCTGAAACTCTTAAGACTTTCCCGACGTCTGATTTCCAGTATCACCTTACTTGTCTGGCTATTGATTTGCAAATTGCCTCTATTTCGGTTACTAAGGCAACATAACAAATAATCGCGATAAAAATATGCACACTGTTCGTAGTTATCTCCTATAATCTGTGTCAAACGTTTTGTGTAACGTCACAGTAGACATTGCATCAAGTAGAGTGCCGTAAAATATCTTGCAGTAAATAACAAAAACATTAATATTAGTTTACTTATCAAGGAAACTATACATATTATAAAAATTCTGATAGCTGCGTGGAAACAAATGACATCAAAGTGTTTGTAGTGAAATATTACAAAAGAGGTAGTTTGAAAAAGCAGAAAAAATAAAACAAATGTCATTTGTTAGGGGATTTGAGTAGCGGTTTTGTGAATACTTTTTCTTTCTACGTGATTAAGAACTTCGATTCAGTTTTTCATCTGCTTTACTACGAGAGTTTCTATCAAAAATGCTCTGCCTGTATCTCTTATTATTATACAGTATACGAACGAAAATAAAAAAAATAGACATTGTGAAAAAATGTATGTACTTCTACTACATTCAATTCTTGCCGTCTGACTGAACTTGCAGTAATTTCTAATTGTTAACTCCTGTAGTTCTATTTTCTTACGTCAACTTTTCAACCTTGAAGATGTGGCTGACTATATTTTTTTGTCGAACGATTCCCCCGTGCTTAAAGCTCCTTCTGGGTCGCTTATTTCAAATATCTCTGAGCTCAGTCTCGTCGTGGGGGTCATTTCCGATTCTCCAGGTCCCCCACAATGCGAAGGAGTCGACGTCGCCTAATTGAATACAGTTGACTTGGATCCATTGTCCGGCTCTGAGCATCCGAACCGCGTGGTGAGGGAACTCCCCGTCATAATGCGCACGCAAAGATCCCTTTGTTAGAAATACTGAAGGATTGTGAGGGACCACAAGGAGAAGAGGGGGTGGGGAATAAGAGAGGGGGTTGTCTTGTTGGATGTTCATTGTTGTAGACAGTCGCGTCTTCTCCTCCCCTCGCTACTACTTGTTCGCTAACAATGGCCAAACAAACGGTCCTCCTACAGTGCTCGCAGAACAATGGCTCTGGCGAAGTCAGATGACCCACGCTGGATGCTGCCTGTGCTGTCTGCCGGGGCTGGTATCGAGGAGGCCTCGGACAGCGGTCGTAGCTGCCCGTCTTCCACTCCGGGCGGGAGGCCCCTGGTTGGCAGGTCCCACGCGATTGGCCGGCCGTCGCAGAACCCAGCACCTAACACCGGCCANCCCTGGTTGGCAGGTCCCACGCGATTGGCCGGCCGTCGCAGAACCCAGCACCTAACACCGGCCAACAGGCGGCCTTGCCATAGCAGGCTTGGTCAGAAGAGGACAACATGTTCTTACCGATGCATCCTTCTCGACAGTGCTGGCTTGTACCTTGGTCGNGCAGGCTTGGTCAGAAGAGGACAACATGTTCTTACCGATGCATCCTTCTCGACAGTGCTGGCTTGTACCTTGGTCGCCGTGATCGTTGAAGAGCTCTCCACGATAACACGACGCAGCGACAGAAGCCAACAGCCAACCACGNTACCTTGGTCGCCGTGATCGTTGAAGAGCTCTCCACGATAACACGACGCAGCGACAGAAGCCAACAGCCAACCACGCTGCTTAGCATGTCGCTAAAGAAGCACTGCGACCAACGGTACTCGTAAGTTCACGCGTTAACACGAAGTGCATTATAAACAATGAATTTCAAACAGAAACCTCTTACAATACGAATAAAATATTGTTTTAACGTATGACTTAACCTCTCTTTGGCAGAGGGCTCATGAGAAACGGAAGCAGATGCTTGGACAATATGACAATTCAAGGAACCATAACATTTGCCTGGAGTAATTTCTGAAAGACCATGAAAACCGAGATACGAGATTCTCGCGCCGGGTTTCGAACTCGGGCCCTCCAGAATGCAAGTCAAGTGTGTTATCACTGCTCCACCTCGTTCACTATACAACTGGTGGAACTCAGTATCGGATGTCAACAAATGCATGCAAAAACAAATGTTAAGATGTTACGGTAATGTTTTACAAGTGTTATTTACAGCCTGCTTACCAGGAGGCAAGTAGTTTGCATCTTGCCGCTGTCATCACATAGTTCTCTTGTGAATAATATAATTTCGGCGATACTGATCGCTCTCTTCGTGTCACTATCGTTGCGTTGTTTGACAAGGAGGCCTAACTGGTCGAACCCTCTAATGACACAGATTTCAAATAGCAACGAGTATAAAGTAAAGTAGTTGGCAGTTTACTATAACCGGAATGCCGCGTCACATAAGCCGTTTTTACATGTAATGTTGCGACTTTCACACTAGTAACACTTCTATATAATGAACCTATTCATAACAAAAACCTCTCTATAACAAAATTTGTGTTCGGTTCTGTTAAAACTGTATATAACACAAGGCATTTTCTACTCTTTATAACAAATTATTTTTCCCTCTTCGTCACAAAACCTCTTTATAACAAAGACTGAAAAGTATAATTTTTCATTTCACTTTATATTGCTTTTTTTACACAATTTTATTAAAAACTGTAAGAAAAACATTATTTTCTTACATATTTCAAAGTAAAAAATATATATACCAGAGACATAATGTTATTTTAAGTGCTGTAGAAGCTGTTGTAATTGTCTCACTTCCAGTGTACTAAGTATTTTTTTTGCATAAGATTTTTATTACTCAGGTGCTCAGAAGAAAATAAATGTATTACATTCCTTATAGAATGTCTGTGTAGGCAATTAGTGTATCATTCTTCAGCCGCGAGGGAGAGTTGCGCAGCGCAGTACCAAGCAGGAAAATAAACATATTCCTGTCTCTGAGGTTCTAAATTCTTATTCGTCGCGCTGCAATTGGCCAGGGGGAGGGGGGAGGGTGAAAGAGCACGATATTGTTACGAAAGCACTGAATAGTGCGCGCGATGATCCGTCTTATAATTAGCGTGTATTCTCGCAACGTGGTCCAGCTGGCATGGATAGATAGAATCAACTTATGCCTCGAAAGGCGTTCATTGTTGGAAAGTCGTGTGTTATAAAGAAACCCGCTAACGAGCGATTCAAAGCCGTGTTCCAGACCAATAAATGTAGGATTTCCAATGAGACGGTGGCATACTGTGTAGCTCAGCAGTATAGCTCCAGTCCACAGCCCTCGGTTTATAGAACTTTATAACTTACAAATCAATTCAAAACGACAGCCATTTTATATATATATGTATATATATGCACACACATATATATTGCAGATGTAAAATCAGTTTTACCTTCTAAATATTAATATTGTTTGTTGAGTCATACGTTACACGGTTATCTTAAAAGGTTAAATACAACAGGGCATCCTGATTATAGAAGTGGGCTCCGAACCAAATATTCATTTATTCGATGCTCAAAACTGAATCATGCCTTGAATGGGCACGAACAAATACCAGCCTGGACCCCATGGCTTATAGCTAGACAACATAACAACATATCATATTTTTAAGTAAAAAGAAATTTTAAAAGCTCGTGATGCATAACACATTTAGGAAACAACCAAACACGTAATACATGGGGTAATTTTCAAAGGTTTGGTTCAAAGATTGCGAAAAAACCGCGAATAGACTATACTATATTGCATGTAACACTTGACATATCCCTCACCATATTTTGTAGGGCAGCAATGTTACGGCCTTGGAACCAGAACTCTAAGGCCGCCCGTCGAATTTTTGCCTGACGAGAGTCCAGTTACTTTCTTTCGAGTCGTAAGTGTGGAAGAAACGCTTTCTGGGAGGCTATTTAAAACCAAAGTGCACGCGTGCATCAGTTTTTCAGTTCTGTTTTGGAGCCGAGTGTCACAAATATTTCCGTCAGCTAAACGGGTTTAACAGAAACTGTGTGTATGTGTGAACTGTGTGACTGTTAACCGGCAGGCAGCCAACAGTGTTACAAATTTCCATACATTTACGGAATTTTTATGGTATGTACGGTAAATATACGGAAACGCGATCCGTAATGACAAAAAACCAAGTTAAGTCCATAAATAAAAAATACGGGAAGTTTCCGTATACCCTATAGCTTCGGGTTTCGAGGACGAACAATGCCTAGTCTACACGAAGCTTTCTTCGCCACTGTAACCAGAAAATTATCGTTTCTGCTGCAGTTAGGTTATCCACGTCATTAAAAACTATTCTTTCATATATTAAGACGTACCATCAGGCGTCTGTAACATTCAGCAACACATAAAATACACTAACTTGAGTAAAAACTGAAACATTTTCTTATGTAACTGCAATATAAATACCATAATTATGCCACAGACCTCAATGTAAGAGTTGTAGGTGAGTGGTTAGAACCGTGGATTTCCAATTTTTTTGACTCGGGTTAAAATCTTGCTGAAGTATTAAATATTTTAACTTTTTGAAATATCTTTTTTATACACAGTATAACACCCACATAACAAAAATTAAATAATTTTTCATATATCTCTTTCTATTTTGAACTGGAAGTATGGAAAACTAAATACGAAATTAACGGAGAGGTTCCGTGAATTCACGGGAAGATTTTGGAAATTTACGGAAAGTCCGTTTTTGAAAATCAATGTGTCCGTAATATTACGGAGGGTTTACGAGTATCTCTGGATAAATGTTTACCAGACCTTTTCCGTAAAATGATGAAAATAATTTTTAACAGTGTACAGATGCGTAAACATTATGAAAGAATTCTTCTGCGTTCTTCGAGTCGAACGTTAGATACTGCTATCAGCCCATGGCAGCGAAGGTATGAAGAGTTCAGCAAAATACTACTTATACTAAATACTCTGTTAATCACTACAGTTTAGAATGTTTTTAAATATTTTTGCCAACAAGGTTGAGATAAAGGTGAATATCATTGCGGCGTGATTATCATTCCATTTTTCTGTGTTAATAATACTTCATATATTATTACTGAGTAAAATAAATAAACTTTGAAGTTAGATATATCTATTTTGTTTACTTAGTTAAAAAAAGAACCCCCGTACTATAAATCCTTCTACAATACAATGTATCTTCATTTGTTTTATTTTTAAAAACTATACCACCAGTGATTCAATTAACATATGAAAATAAGGTTGGGGAGGGGGGGGGATGACTTATGTCACATTTTTGACTGAATTATAAAGATATTGATTATAAATTAAACGTCAAAATTTTTTTGAAAGGTTAATAAAACATGTTTTGGTTTACTTGGCGAAAATGTTTAATAGAAAATGATATGAAGCAATTTCTTTGACGAATGACACTTGTTTCGACTTCGATTACGACTTAAACTTCTATTACATCAGAAACAAAATTTATCATGAAACTTGAAATGAATCTATAGACGAACCGCATAAAAAAATCCAAGAAAATTTGTTATGGCTCTCGTGACAATAAATATTATTTAAAGCTGAAACCAAATATTTTACTTCTATATAATTTTAAAATTTTATGCGACGTAAAACATACTATTAACATTACTTCGATAATTATGATTTTAATTTTGCAAACTTTTTTGTGGTACCTGTATTTGATACAACGTAACAAAAATATTTAATATTATATGAATTATATATATTATATATATTTATATACAGGATGAGTATAAAAGAATACCCCAACTTTGAAGGTCTGTAATATCAAAACCAAACAACATTCAACCTTTATTGACCAATCAAATGAACCGTGGGACCGTGACGTTTGTTTACCATACATTCATAAATGTTCAATGTGACCACCATGAGCGGCCCGAACGACATATACGCGATAATCAAACTCGTTCTACACTCTTGTCAGCTTGTCCGGTGTTACGGTTTGGATGACTTTTGTAATTCTCGTTTTGAGGTCGTCAATGTTAGCCGCCATTGGTAGACGAAACACTTGATCCTTTATGTACCCCCATAGAAAAAAAACGCACAGGGTAAGCTAAGATCCAGGCTTCTTGGGAGCCAGTGATGAAGAGCCTGGTCACCAGCTGCTCCTCGACCAATCCAGCGTTGTGGCAACGTCTCTTCCAGATATCCGCGGACAGCTAGGTGCCAATGGGGTGGGGCACCATCCTGCTGGAAAATGAAGTCCCCCGCCGCCTCTTCTAACTGAGGAAACTACCACTCTATAAGCATGTCCAAATAAAGGATTCCAGTAACAGTGAGTGGTCTCGTGGAAAAAAAGAAAGGGCGGAAAACAGTGTCTTTGGATACAGCGCAAAACACATTCACTTTGGGGGAATCCCTTCACTGGCCTCCAAGAAGCCCGGATCCTACCCCGTTCGATTTTTTTCTATGGGGCCGCATAAAGGAACAAGTGTTTCGTCCACTAATGCCGGCTAACATTTACGACCTCAAAACGAAATTACGAACGCCATCCAAACCATAACACCGGACATGCTGACAAGAGTGTGGAACGAGTTTGACTATCGCGTAGATGTCGTTCAGGCCGCTCGTGATGGTCACAGTGAACATTTATGACGATGTGGTAAACAGACTTCATATTTCCACGGTTCATTTGATTGGTCAATCAAGGTTGTAGGTTGTTTGGTTTTGATATTATAAACCTTAAAAATAGGGGCATTATGTTGTACTCATCCTGTATATATACTTATTTATTTATTTATTTCAACGCATGAACAGCTATAATATGAACTTTCCCAGTTAGATTTGGATCTTCGTTGGTCTGTATAAATAAAAGTAAACTAAGGTTAAGATTAATTTAGCGTGTGTAACCACTTCAAATCGCCTGAAATTATGAAACAACTGCGTTTCGAACCAAACAAGTTTTTCATGAGTTCAGATTTTGTCACGAAATACCTATGAAAGTAATTCTCCACACAAAAACATTAAGACGGTTAGTAAATGCTGCTAGGGCTATAAACAATTGCCTCCTAAATTCCTTAATAGCATGCATAAATATTCGCCATTAGCCAAATTTACGACTCTTAAAAAAAATTACAGTAATCCTATTTAAACTTTTTTCAGAACGAAAAATAGATTATCCTGCGCATGGTACTGTTGTTGAATGTTCTAGTTGAGCAGATAATAGGTACTCATTTTTTAGGACTGCTTTTTTAGTCCTAATAAGAAAACTTAATCACGTCAGTTGTTTACGTCGTCCGTAGCAAAATTTCTGAGAATCGCTATTATATGAAGGCGATGTGCCTACCAAACGAGACATGTAACGTGACTCCGATGAAGGAGAAAATGAGACACGAGCATGAATGGCATCTGCTGTTGAGTCGAAGTTCTTTAGCGTGGCATTCATATAGTGACACTCCTTCTACCCCTGTGGGCTGGAGACTTGGGAAGCACCCCCGAAGAAACCCCGTCAGCATAAGGCAGAAAGGTGATCATATTATGTTNGGTTGTTTGGTTTTGATATTATAAACCTTAAAAATAGGGGCATTATGTTGTACTCATCCTGTATATATACTTATTAATTTATTTATTTCAACGCATGAACAGCTATAATATGAACTTTCCCAGTTAGATTTGGATCTTCGTTGGTCTGGATCAATAAAAGTAAACTAAGGTTAAGAGTAATTTAGCGCGTGTCCACTTCAAATCGCCTGAAATTATGAAACAACTGCGTTTCGAACCAAACAAGTTTTTCATCAGTTCAGATTTTGTCACGAAATACTTATGAAAGGAATTCTCCACACAAAAACATTAAGACGGTTAGTAAATGCTGCTAGGGCTATAAACAATTGCCTCCTAAATTCCTTAATAGCATGCATAAATATTCGCCATTAGCCAAATTTACGACTCTTAAAAAAAATTACAGTAATCCTATTTAAACTTTTTTCAGAACGAAAAATAGATTATCCTGCGCATGGTACTGTTGTTGCATGTTCTAGTTGAGCAGATAATAGGTACTCATTTTTTAGGACTGCTTTTTTAGTCCTAATAAGAAAACTTAATCACGTCAGTTGTTTACGTCGTCCGTAGCAACATTTCTGAGAATCGCTATTATATGAAGGCGATGTGCCTACCAAACGAGACATGTAACGTGACTCCGATGAAGGAGAAAATGAGACACGAGCATGAATGGCATCTGCTGTTGAGTCGAAGTCCTTTAGCGTGACATTCATATAGTGACACTCCTTCTACCCCACTGTGGGCTGGAGACTTGGGAAGCACCCCCGAAGAAACCCCGTCAGCATAAGGCAGAAAGGTGATCATATTATGTTNCTGTGGGCTGGAGACTTGGGAAGCACCCCCGAAGAAACCCCGTCAGCATAAGGCAGAAAGGTGATCATATTATGTTGATCTGCATCATGTTGTCTCGCAAAGGTGCCCTGGCATGTTTTATCAAACCTTTCAAACTTTATTATTTGCGTTGTTGCGACTGGAAACATTTTATGGGAAATTAAAAATATTCGTAATTGCAAAACTTGAAATATTTTTCTTGAATCACTTTATATAACTACTTTTAGACCAAATGTTTGCATACAATATTAAATAATCTTTTACGAAAGAGACGTTTAAATACATGTGTAAAATATTTAGCTGAAAAGCTAACAAAAATATTTATGATTGTTTCTACGTTCTCGCAGCATTCTATTACTTTGGTATATTTTCAATGTATTATCCTCAAAATTGACATGCTTTAAGTTATCTTACCTTTTACAAAACCTCAATTTGAAAACATTAAAAAACATTCTGGTCAAAGCCAAACACTTAAAAATGTTCTACCTTTCGTCTATATTTACAATTATTTAAAACAAAAACTCCAATATTAAAATACTTATCTCCATTTAGAACACCTCCCGAGTTTGAGAACCAAGCACACCAGCTCCAAAAAATGCATGTATATTTATTTACAAACACTTTCCTCATCCCTCGACTATACTTCACATTAATATATTTGGCAACAGGGTATTCAGCATTTAATTCGGTACATTTAATTTTAACCAATAGGAAAAATGTATTTTGAAATAGAGTGCTCTCAGAACTACACAGTGATAGTGTTTTATTTCTGGCCGTGAACATCTTCTCTCTTCAACCTGCAACTTTTGGAAACACCGCTGAAGTCACCAAGGCGTAGCCAATAGTAGTGAGGTGCGTCAGTCTTTCTCTGGCGGGCTGGAAGTACGGGCGCTTTCGGTAGTTGGATTTCTGACGCTTAGGCGGCAACTATGTTGGTTAACTCGCTGCTGCTTCGAAGGCCCACTTGACGTCGGGGCGCCGAATCTGCTACTTATTTTTCACCGCAGACGAGGCAGCATGCATCGTGGTCTTCCAGTGCTGTTCCAAACTATGTATTCGCCAAAGGTAGGAAACAAATTCACAGCTGAATTTTATAACTNCGTGGTCTTCCAGTGCTGTTCCAAACTATGTATTCGCCAAAGGTAGGAAACAAATTCACAGCTGAATTTTATAACTGGCAGGCGAAAATACGTAACGAGACATACTTTTTATAGGGAATTGGAGCTCTTGAACACGAGACTAAAACATATCGTCTCAAGAGGGGAGCCTAGCAGTCGGCAGTATTCCGGCAAGTCGAAGGAGACATTTTACACGTGTGATGAATCAACTTAAAGAAATTCCAAACGTCTGGCTCGTGCTTTAAATTTTCTCACCCGACATTGTTTATAAAATGTTCCACTGTGCACTGTAAAACGCTTTCTTTGCTGCAACACATTATTTGTTGTCACAAAAAAAAAACTTTTTAATATGAGTTACTGCAAAGTAGGCTTGCCACAAACCTAATTTTTGTTTGATATTTATAGTAATGACTATGATAACCTTGCATTACCGTTACAGTAGTTTAAGCAGACATCTTTGTGGTAATAACTATCAGTTACATTTTAAAGAAAATGTGCGCTCTGAAAAACTACCGTGATTAGTAAATGAGGGNTTTGTGGTAATAACTATCAGTTACATTTTAAAGAAAATGTGCGCTCTGAAAAACTACCGTGATTAGTAAATGAGGGAGAAGTAACAAAACTTTAAAAATTGCATTACCTTAAAAAAAAAAACCTAATAGAACAGTTCCCAGACTTGAAACCCGCACCCATCGCGTTACCAGACTGACGCCTTTCACCAAACAACCACTTTGACTTACAGAGTTCAGATTACTTGTGGTAAGTAGGTTGTTGAAGGTACAGTAATAACATGGGCCAGACTATAATGCCACCTCTTGAGAGGAATTGAGGTAACTGATTTGGAGAATCACTGCACTTCAGAATTNCGTGGTCTTCCAGTGCTGTTCCAAACTATGTATTCGCCAAAGGTAGGAAACAAATTCACAGCTGAATTTTATAACGGGCAGGCGAAAATACGTAACGAGACGTACTTTTTATAGGGAATTGGAGCTCTTGAACACGAGACTAAAACATATCGTCTCAAGAGGGGAGCCTAGCAGTCGGCAGTATTCCGGCAAGTCGAAGGAGACATTTTACACGTGTGATGAATCAACTTAAAGAAATTCCAAACGTCTGGCTCGTGCTTTAAATTTTCTCACCCGACATTGTTTATAAAATGTTCCACTGTGCACTGTAAAACGCTTTCTTTGCTGCAACACATTATTTGTTGTCACAAAAAAAAAAACTTTTTAATATGAGTTACTGCAAAGTAGGCTTGCCACAAACCTAATTTTTGTTTGATATTTATAGTAATGACTATGATAACCTTGCATTACCGTTACAGTAGTTTAAGCAGACATATTTGTGGTAATAACTATCAGTTACATTTTAAAGAAAATGTGCGCTCTGAAAAACTACCGTGATTAGTAAATGAGGGAGAAGTAACAAAACTTTAAAAATTGCATTACCTTAAAAAAAAAAACCTAATAGAACAGTTCCCAGACTTGAAACCCGCACCCATCGCGTTACCAGACTGACGCCTTTCACCAAACAACCACTTTGACTTACAGAGTTCAGATTACTTGTGGTAAGTAGGTTGTTGAAGGTACAGTAATAACATGGGCCAGACTATAATGCCACCTCTTGAGAGGAATTGAGGTAACTGATTTGGAGAATCACTGCACTTCAGAATTGCATTAAATGTATTTGGACTGCTCATTTACTCAGTTGTAGTTTCGTAACTGCAGAATAACTGCAGAATAACTGCAGAATTTGTGTGTGTTTGCGTCGGGGCAACAGTTACGTACTGGAAACTGCAATGAACGACAGAAAAAACCTGGAACATCGGNGGCATTAAATGTCTTAGGTGGACTGCTCATTTACTCAGAGTTTCGTAACTGCAGAATACATTGGTTTGTGTGTGTTTGCGTCGGGGCAACAGTTACGTACTGGAAACTGCAATGAACGACAGAAAAAACCTGGAACATCGGTAAACAGTTACATTTGGTGCGAAGTAATATTTCTTTACTGTGAACAAAAACTGCTCAGAAATGTTGATTTCTTTTCTATAAACGAAGGTATTTTGGTAAACAAAAGAGCCTTAAAGAAATGGTTTTCTTTGCCACACAGAAACTTTGTAGGATTATTTTTAGTGTGGAGTCTCTATTAAATCTTTAAAGTATGGTTTTGTTTCAACTTTTTTTTATCACTTGTACAGCACACACTTATATTCGTCAGATAAGAGCCACCGAATAAAGTATCATTAATTTGTCCACAAAAATATTCTCATTTTGCTGTTATAGAGACCAAATTTTGATTGATCCGAGTTAGAAATTCTGTTAAATCATTCATTTGCGCTGAATAAACCTTGCNATTTCAACTTTTTTTTTATCACTTGTACAGCACACACTTATATTCGTCAGATAAGAGCCACCGAATAAAGTATCATTAATTTGTCCACAAAAATATTCTCATTTTGTTGTTATAGAGACCAAATTTTGATTGATCCGAGTTAGAAATTCTGTTAAATCATTCATTTGCGCTGAATAAACCTTGCAATCGATGTGATCCCTTTAAAGGTGAGGTGTTAATTCAGCTGAAATATATTTACGTTTTCATCCCATGAATTTTGTGTCGCAAATATTACCGAGGATTTCTATGTGTAGCCGAATTTCAGTTTACAAGTTTCACAAGTTCCTAAAAATGATCTCCTTGCAGTTTTTGTGTACGCAATTTGTAAATTGACTCAAAATATTTTACTGATGGGACGTAATTCTATGTTAATAGAGACAGTAATACAGTAATGTAATTGAGTTTTTTTTTATATGTTTCGCAGCAGTTACACCTTCTTAAGTGAATTCGCCTCCCAGACGATTGCTGTGCGTTGCAAAATGTTTGAAATACAGATTTTTCTCGGAACTATTAAACGTGCGTCTAATGTGTTAATAAACGAAAAGAGAACACACTTCAGATGAGGCCTGTTGACTGCTTTCAAGACGTCACGTACGTTAGAAACATCGTTTCGGAGCACAACATAGTTAAAAACGGATTTTTAAAGGTGCTGTATCTAGAAATATTCGTGTCGGATACAAACTAAAGAACTCGACAGTCCTGCACTTAACCTTGCTACAGACTTTCCACCAATAAAATGATAATGTCGCTGCTTAAAGTCCCATAGGTACACGCAGCACGATGAGAAAACTGCGTGCTAGTTCAGAACCCTGCGCATAGCGGCGATTCCGCACTTGATGCACGTGGCAGTATCGTCCTTATCACTCCTGCGCTTCTCGGCCTTAAACGTGGAAAATATTTCTAGGTAGGTGGGTTCTTCAAGATCTATGGAAATATCTCTCTCTGCGCGTGCATCTCCAAACTGTAAAATCAATAACGGAATTTTAACTACTTAATATATTTCGAAGGGCTTGTTTTCTAACTGTATATTTAAATTAACATAACTATCACATAAAGCATTATTTGATACAATTATTTTTCTGGAATGAAAAATGGTTGACAGTTTTTAGAATACTAACATATCAAAACTACAAAATCAGTAGGGGCTTACATATGCAAAAAAAAATTGTTTTAAAATTTGAATTTTTTTTATTGTGTAGAACTTTATGGTAACAAAATTTAAAAAAATTCCCTTTTAATTTTAAAGAAATTTTATCTTCTTCAGAGCTCCTCTTAAAAAATCTTTATTTAAAAAAAAAATTTTCTTAGAGATAATAAAAAAATTTACGTAGAGTTGTAGATAAAATAATTTTATTAATGTTAACAATATTATTTTTCATATTTACTGGTTTTGTAATTTATATTATTTAATTTTCACAAAAAATCGCACTTTTTGAATCGAAAACTATAGACTGTATCGACTGCTGCTGAATATGGTAGTTACTAGTAATCAAATATCTAGTCATTAAATAGATTTACATCAAAATTCATAGTGTAGTTATTTTGTGTTTCGGTAATCCGCGCACTACAAAACCTTTCCATAACCCCTAAGAAAATTAATTTAAAATAAATTTATTCTGTGTGACCCCTATGTCTGAGCTGCACAGAATGTGTAGCCAAAATGAAATCTACTCAAGAATTTTGGCTGAGGTACAAAATAAACACCAAAATACTCTTGGCTATAGTTATAAGTCATCATTCCCATCGTAAACATTATTTTTAAGGTATTAATTATCGCCAAAAACAGTTTAAACTGTTAAAACTACACTAAAATGCTGAAGTTTATGTAGGGAACTATAGTGATTTTTTTTTCTCTGAAGGTAGGTTTACATTTTAAAATGTCAAGAGGTGAGTAACCGAAGGAAAGACTGCACGTCCGTTCATGGCCTTGCACAAAGAGGCAACGAAGCACGTGTTGCGCACGCCATATTCGTCCTTAGCGCTCCCACGCGTGTAAACCGGAAAATTAGAAAAATAAGAATCCATTATTCTCTAATTAGTTTTGTTATTGAACTCAAAGCAAGCCGTACCACTACCACGTGGGCAGTTAGGTAAATATATTATGTCAACACTGGCGGTTTAGTACGTAATTTGACAGACTCTGTGTAATTTTTTCTATCGCAATTTTGGAGCATCGCAACTACAACTTGTGACGGCGTGCCTGAAACCACGCGCAATTATCTACGTCAACGAATTTGCTGGTTTTGGCGTCCTACGAGGGTGTCGGCAGAAATGTAACAAAACATGCCTCATTATGCCTCGTTGGACTTCTGCTGCGGCAGGACGCCGGGCCTGAGCGTCCGTCCTCACCGCGAGCAATATGCAAATTGACCAGCTGGCGGCGGTGGGAGGTCGCGAGAGAAAGATGGGGGCAGGCATACGAAACACTTAGGGAGAAAAATATATTTTTTTTTGTTCATTTTATTATACGCGCGTTTGATTGTTAATATCTAACTCCTGATCCTAGTAATATTGTAAAAGAGAGTATTTCACATATTATAAAAAATTTAAACATTTTCAGTTTTCATAAATTTTATATTGTTTTGTAAACTTTGTAATGGGTAAATTCTGCGCATTTTGAGAAAAGAGAAATAACATATTTAGCCCAAAATATAGGAAAACAAAATAAATCACCTTTTCATTTCACACAACTAGGGGGAAAGTTTGCAATTGTTTCCTGTGGGATGGTTTTCACTTGGTTAATTTTAACTCGGTTGGTTTTAACTTGGTTTTAATTTGGTTGATTATTACGTTGGAAGATGAACAAGGTCTCAATTATTTTTCTGAAGCCATAATTTGGTTAACATCGTAATCATTCATAGAGATATGAATGGTATGTACGGAAAGGAGATGCATGAGGTGGATAGGCTACCTGCAGGTGCTTCCACCGCAAACTTCTAAAATAAATACATTCTTTTTTTGGCAGTGTCTACATAAACAGCAAACAAACATAACGGCTACAAAACCCAAAACTGCGGTAATATCGATAAACAAAATTTTTTTCTGTTAATTCTTGTATTTTTATAGAGCTTTAAGCTTTTAAAAATATTTTTTTCCCCTACAATAGGAGCATATAACAAGAAAAATAAAAAAATTATTTTTCTCCTTTATTGTCTAGGAACATGTAGGTTGATATCAAACGTAAGTGGGGCTGCGATGGTGTAGTGGTCACACTACTCACCTCCCACATAGGCGAACCGGGTTCGATTCCCAAAGGTGAGGTTGTTCCCTGATTTTTGCACGTCCGAATCGTGCCGAACTATGCCACTGGTTGGCCGGTTTTCTCGGGGATTCCCCGTTTCCCCCGCCCTTGCATTCCGGCGCTGCTCCATACTCCCCTCGCTTCACCATCATCGGCTCTCACTATCTCGATGTTCAGAGCTGCCCAAATCTCTCCACTCAAACATATGTACCGTCAATAAATATTGCTTGTGGGATTAAATAAATAATTAGTTAACCAATGTTTTATTTTGTGAATACGTCTTTAAAATCCCGCCCACGTTGTTTTTGATAGTACTATTGGCAGAAAAAAAGTTAGACTTTGGAACTCTGAGATAGGCTACTGCGCAGCTCGCGTAAACACTCTACCCCATATTCCCTCCACGCTCGTGACAGCCGGCGCGAAGTGCTGCCACCCGCGCAGGCGCCCCGGTGCTACCAAACGGCGCGTGTATTGCGCAGAGCGAGCGTGTTTTGTTTCAGAGCTGGCCGGGGGTTCCCCTCCTCTTCCTGTGTATTCTTCTCTTCATCCCGCCAAGAAACCGGAGCGAGGGGTGCCTGCTGGTTCTTTTGTTCGTCGTCTTGCAACACTGACTCCAAATAATTTAGCCACTACTTATGTTTCTGTGGCGAGAACAAATAACGCTTTTGTCTGTCCCCCTTCCCCCCTCCAACTATCTCCCCCCTCCCAAACACCTTTGTCCTTTATGTTGAGAGAAAGAGAGATCTAGAGGGGGGCGGAGGTGGTGAAGGCACTCCTTTGTGCGGACTTCCCTTCTTGCAGCGCGGCGTTTGCTTCTTGGTTGAGGAGGTCCGAACACAGACAGTCGTGAAGGAATGAGCGTGGCAGGTGGCAGCCTTGACGAGGCACAAGTGCCTCAGTTGTGCAACCTTTTGCTGGAAGGAAGCCGTTAACACCTTACACGCCAATGAGCACTTCATTGTATCCCAACACCTCACAGTTTTTCAGGAATTCTGGCCCCGTTAACTTAGTTGTGGTCTATATTCCGAAGACTGTCGTTTGAAGATATTTTTGTTACTATTAAGTTTCTCTTTTGCCTTTGTTGGTAAGTCGTGAAATACATTTCTCCTGACGTAGTGGTAGACAGATGCCTCCTAAGTGAACCATTGACAAAATAAGTCACTATTCAAATATTCATCCCAGCAGACTTCTGTGAGTTCAGAATTTATATAAAACTCCGCCGAATTTCTAGCTGGTATTAGGTTTCAGTAGTTCATTTTAAAGAAAGGAATTAGCTGGATGTAATAACTACAGTTTGAAGAACGCTGATGTTCTATCCACCAAAGGCTTCTTCTCTGTTTGTTTATGATAAAACTGGTCCGAAAGCTTGCAAAAGCCATCCAGCTATCACGAAACGTTTACTAGTTTGAATTATTGTACATGAGCTACCAGTTCAAACCAAGCGAGGTGTCACCGTGGTAACACACTGGACTCGCATTCGGAAGGAGACGGGTTCGATTCCCGGTCCAGCCACCCTGATTTCGGCTTTACACAGTTTCCTGAAATCACTCCAGGCGAATGCGGGGATGGTTCTATCGTATGGGCCATGGTCGATTCCTTCCCCATTCCTGCTCCTCTGAGCAACTTGCTCCGTCTCTTGTGACCTCGCTGTCAACGAGACGTTAAGCCTTACCTACCAGTTCTGGTACCATTAACTTGGCCAGTGGTGCTGACCTTCTTCAGTAAGTGACTGTGGTCTTTCAAGTAGTCGAGCCTGACTGGCGCTTGTACTCAGTTACAGCATGTTTCAAATGATTTTTTTTTTTGCGAAACTATTAAACGTGTTCCCCACTTTGTTTACCTGCGAAAAGAAAACACACCACAGAAGGGGACGGTATGGTACACTAACTATATAAAGTACACTCTAAATACTATTTTGGAGCAATCCGACATCGTTAAACATAGTTTGTTTTTCAGACTGCAATTACTTAGAACGTATTACCGGGTAAAGAGCAAAACTATAATAGGAGTGTTTATTAAACTTTGCTACAGGATTTCCACTAATAAAATGATAGGTCACCACTCTAAGTTCCACGACGAGAACACTGCATGTCAATTCAGAGCCTCGAGCGTAGCGGTGATAGCGCACTTAATGCGCGTGGCAATCCAGCCCTTATCGCTCCCACATTTATCAGTCTAAAATGCGGATAACAGCTCTAGGTAGTCGGGCCCTTTAATGGTTGTGAATATGCGACGATTCTGGCTTTCTCCACTATAGGCCTGTCTTGCCGAATTATTTTGGTCGTGCTATAGCAAACTCGACTTGCATTCGGGAGGTTCGTCAGTTTGTTCCTGACTGAATAGGGCAGTTGGGCGAGGGGGGTAGATTTTTCAATCAATTTACAGTAAAATGTTGATGTATTATCTGGAATTAAGCCTTTCCAGTTCTCCATTGTTTTTGATTTGCCTATGTGCATTTAAACACAACAAATCTTACCACTGTCTCTTGAATTTACGTTACATGTTATTCGCTACTAATATTATTAGTTGATATTGTACTCAAACTATCAGGGAGGTTATATATAATAAAGCAGGATATAAATTTGGACCTAAACATTTTTTAATTGGTGTCTTTAAAGCCGTCGCTTTATGCGGTAGGCAAATTAGAATAGGAATGCGTTGTTAACATATTGAGCTTACTTAATATACATTTTAAAAAAACATATAATTCGTGGCTTATATGGTATTTGGTCACGTAATCTTTATGTCAATAAGTTACACTTCAGCGATCTAGGACTTGGATGTCGTTTGACGTAAATCCGAGAAAACCTGCTGAGCTGATTGTAACACATATGATTTTCAGATATTGGAGTTAGGAGCTAACAAGATGACTTGTCTCTAGAGACAAAAAAGTACATACATTAGGTCCGGCAGTTTCCCACTTGAGGAAGATGTTGAAAATACGTTGCTCAGAATGCACGTTCGTAGCGTTATTTTATGACTAGCGTCTGACCAGCATTTTGTGAATTGCGTCTGACCAACCACGGGCTATTCAAATTACAGAGTGGGAGGGTCAACTCTCCCGATCCCATGGAGTTCACGAATATGTCCATGGTCGTTTTGTCTGGATACGACATAATTTAATTATGTCCATATACATTTGTAAATTACGTCTTACTGCGGAACCACTAATTACTTTAGCACCCTTACAAAACTGACCGTAACCTGTCTACGTAGGGAAAACATGCCCACCAGACCACGCGACGTTCTGACGTCATAGTTGCAGTGAAGGAACGTCTGAAACTTCTGATGTCTTTTGTATTTGTTGAATTCTCACCACACCCCCCCCCNCCCACCCATTTCAGTTTTCGTTTGCATACTTTACAATAAATCTATGATAATTGAATTTACACGAGTTACAAATACGCAAATTTTAAACGAAATATAAGGTATGTTGTACATTACGTGTGTAAGCGTGTGGAGTGCAGAGTTGGGATTTAGGCGACTCTTAACACCGAGGTCTTGAGAGCCGAAGAGGGTGAAACGAGGTGAGTAGGGAGCAGCGCTGGAATACAAGGGCGGGGGAAACGGGAAATTGCTGAAAAATAAGATTTGGTATAAATAAAACTAAGCTACTATTATGAGCAACTACTTAAAATTTCCACGAGGTTCTACATTGTCCTTTGTAAACCTGTACAGTTCTTCAGAGTTCCTCCGTTTTGTGTATTTTTGTTCTCCATTCCGAAACCACCAACCTGAACTCTGCCGTTGCATTCATCAAAATCACCTGAGGGGCTGAGACACCAAATGAAGAACCGCATGGTAATTAAAGCAGTTGCTCGTAATAGTAAGCAGTAGTTCAGTTTTATTTATACCAAATCTTGTGCAGCTGCTCAGAGATCAAGGTTATCAATAAATGCTCGCGAGGAGGCTGAGGATAGCTACTGTTATTTATACGAAGCCAAGCATAAGCTTCTAATTCATGAGTTTTAAGCAGCTGCTTAATTTTATTTATACAATCCAATGTATCGAAGCTTGTGCTACTGCTGAGTTCATTTATATCATCTACGTTAATAATACTAAATATTTACTGATGATGTAACCAAAAACTAACACATACACACACGCGCACCTAACACATTCAAGTTATTTGGTGACTGCAACATTTATTGGAAATATTTTTTGGTAAAAATAGCAACAAAATTTTGACAAACTTTACTCAAGCCGATGCAGGAAACGGCATACAAGGGAAACACGGAAATCAAATAGTATTTAAAATATAAATTCTGAATTTGACTTAAAATTATATAAACCTCAACTAAAAACGACCTTATTTTTAGCACATTAATTTTGAGCTGTTTGCTAATGAAATAAGAACTTCACATACTTGGGGACATGTCAAAATACTGAACCACAATTCTCTTATAAAACTTGGGATAAAATATTAGTAGTCGAAGAGATTAAGAATTCAAAGGATTCTGTATACCACAAATACTTAGGTACTATTATTATTTTTGGCTTTTTAAATATATTCTTGGGTAAATTGAAGATACTTCCAAATAGCAGAAGTACTTTCTTCACATACGCGTAAAAATAAAATAAAATTTTGATAACATGTTTAAATAAACATGGCAGCTAAGCAAACAACAACTTCAAATCATATTCAAACATTTTTTGATTTCGAAACTTGATTGTTTTCTCATCCCAACATAGAAGTTGGTTCTGTGAGTAGCTATGTGCCATTAAGATATTTACTGGGCAGGGACTAAGGGGAGTTGGGATGTTCGTTGGTAATCCCTGTCGCCTTTGCCTAATGCTTATGTTGTACTTATAGCGTGCAAATGTTTCCAGCCGTTTTGACCTGAAGTATTCCGGAAAATGGGGCACAGTGATTTCCATCCGTGAATCCTATTGTCTAATGTTATTGTTATTGTAAGAAGTAGTGTGCCAACTGAAAGGGAAGTAGTTAGTTTGTTTAATTTTTACATTACTTTATTTATTTGGTGATATTCAGCATACATTTAGTTGAGTTGCATAGAACAGGTTATTCGTAAACTTATTGCCCATTTACAAAGGAGTTATACTATTTCAGAGACATGCGTTTTTCATTATATGTAGTTCAACCAAACTCGGGAAGTTGCTTTGTCTCTGGATTAAAATTAATTGGGTTGAAGCAAAAGAAGTTCTGCTACCGATGAACCAAAATATGAATGAATGATTGAGGAAAAGGGTCGGTGTGGTTCTAGTTTTATGAGACAGAATCACAAAGAACAACTCGACGACTCTTCAGGCCTATGTACGTAAGAGCGCAGCCTTATTTCATAAGCTCTACTGAGTGTTTTCTTGCATGCAAAGAGGTGGTAACTAGGACAGCCCCTAACAAGCCGGGACTTCCAGGGACTGTTGATTCATCAGATAATGCTGACGCTCCAAGTCAAAGAAATCAATTCGTCTAGATGGATTTCAAACACCTTGTTTCATATATTGCATCGAATTTTGCACGAAATACTGTGTTTGTATGCAGAAGAGTTAGCAATTATGCTGATTATTAGACAACGTAATCGCCTACCTTCTGAATTTGCAGAGGAAATTCTGACCCATAATTGTGAAGGAAATAACAAATTTCGACATTTTTTTTACTCTAGTGACGCAGTGATTTACATGTATAGGGTCGTCAGCAGTAATAATGTCCGTGTTTTTTGGCCAGAGAATCTAAACATCAAAACTAAGAGGTACAGCCAAGGGTTACAGTTGGTGAGGCCTGACGCACATTAAAGTTATAGGGTGAGTGAGCGAAGAGATTTGGGCGGCTCTTAACACCGAGGTCTTGAGAGTCGAGATAGTTATATGACATTTATTTTTTAGTGAACGCGTTTAGATGTTCTGGCATGGTTTCTTGCGCTTTAATTATAAGGGTGTTGACTAACGTGCTGGGGCCTGGTTGTTCAAGCACTCCTTGATGCAACTTTTCCACTTCACCGGAATTAGAAGGGATGGCCCAAAATGTTTGCCGCCGTGATTGTCTGACATTACTGTCTTGGATTTTCTTTTCTCTTTGCTAATGCCATAGACTAAATGCTTGCGATTTCAGTACAAGATTTGGAAACATTAAAGGTAAAAATAACAGCTGCTGGTTTGGCAGTCTCCTTTCAGATTTTTTTTTTCGTTTTAATATTGCCTACATCTTCTCCGTTTGGTTGTATAGTACAATAAACCTGATATATATTTCTGAAATTGTACATCATTTACAAAGTTTCGTAATTTTGTAGACCATACAATTTATTAATTTTCGTTATCCTGTAATCACATAAACATGGGACCTGTTGAATAGTAATATGTTGTACATATGAATTTATTTCACACTGGAAGTAATTAAAGCTACCCATTATTATTAATTGCCAGCAAGGCTCCAAGACAGATACTGTATGGTTGGCATACGTATTTTACCTAATAACTGATACCGCTGAGATGGCTTCCATCTCTCTGCTTTAATGCCGTACGTCAGTATGTACAATTTTCATCCTGCAACGGGGACGTGTTATGTAATGGTCATACCACTAGCTTACCTTCACAGTGAACGAGGTTCGATTCCTGACGGGGCAAACTCCGATTTTTAGTGGAAAATTTGGCGGATGCTGCCATTGAGTAGCAGGTTTTTTTTCCTTGAGATACTGCCTGGAGACTAATTTTTCATCTTTACACCAGCGGGCTGTTTTTTTTAAAAATATAAATACTTACTTGGACAGTTTGTCAGATACGTGTGCATAATAAACTGATTATTTTGGGTTTCCTGCTAATTGTTGTGGTAGTTGGCAGGCGTTAGTTGAAATTGGCCGAATTTTATCTTTTCATAGCTTCTGAACACAATTACCATCACGTCGTTTCCGCCAGCAGACAATCATAATGTGTTTTGATGACGGCACAGAAACGTATGCGCAGTGTAAAGAAATATTTTAATTGAATTTGCCCTCTATTACTTTTATTCCATTGAATACAGAATAATTAAACGTCTTCAAACCAACTGACGTGTCATTAGACACAATGCTCGATACAACCGTAAGAGTTAACAACTGAAATACAAACAATGCCTACGAATGAACTGCTAAACGTAGCGATTTTTTTTTCGCAATTATCAACCTACAATCACGCCTGCTGTTGTGACTTGTGTTTTCGGGAACCGCTACCTCCACTCTGCAATGGGCTAACTTACTGGCATTTAGAATACACCAGCTACCCGCACCGCCACCAGCACTATCAGTTCTGCCAGAGGCCTAAAGCTACGTGTTCTGGCGCGGGAGAGGGGAGGGGTGGGGGAAGGTACTTGACATACGTTTATATCTAAAAACTGGCGCGCGCGCACATCCACGGTATATCCGGAATTGTAACACGGGAACTCAGGGTTTGAAGACGCATAGACGAATCACCGTCACGGAAATCACCTTACATTATTTATTAGCTTGCTTTCTGACGTAAAATAAATGCTTAAGAGATCATGATCCTGTCTGTGAGTCGGCGAGTCTAGCTATGTGTGTGTTTCTGGGTGTGAGAATGCGTGAACCGAATTTCGTCAAACTGGGCACACATATATTATTTAGTCAGGGTACCCGACTTTTATAGTTTTAGACCACAACGGATGCATACTTTCGAAATGGCGGCCATTGTAGAATTTAGTGTGCTATGTCATATCTCGGGAACCATTCTAACTATTTAAACCAAATTCTGTAATTTGACAGTGCATCATGTAGGAGTTTAATTTAGACGCGGATATTGTTATCAGCACGCCATTTTAGAAGATAGCACGACACGAAAAATAAAACTTTGACTTTATATATCGAAAACTACTCAACCAGTTCTCATCAAATTTGGCACGTAATTAATATCGAGGAAGGACATGGTGGCGATACAAATATTTTAGATTTATTTGGTAAATGTACCGTACCATTGAACCAATTTCGACCAAACTTTGTATTCTGAAAGTATTCACTACACGTACCATATATGTTTACAAGTAGGTACTTTTATCCATAATTTTGTATGATAGTGCAACATGAAAAAATAAAGTATTATGTCATAGCTCGGGAAAAACTGACCGATTCCTACAAAACTTGGGAAACATATAGAACTGCGGCAGGTAAAGTAAAGTAGTATGTTTTAAGTAAGTCAGGTATTTATTTTAAAATTGGCGGCTAAAGTTTAACTTTAGTACCTATGCTATGTCGTTGAAACCATGTAATCAATTCCAACTTAACTTTGTATACTGGCATTATCTGTGATTGTCATATGAAAAAATGAAGGTTTTATGCCATATCTCAAAGACCATTCAATTGATTCCCACCTAATTTTACACGGAAATAGTGATACTTTAGTGCATGTAAACTTAACATGATTTAGGTGCGGCAGGTCTTTTTTAAAAATAGTGTTAGTACAAATAATTAAAATTAGTATGTTATATCAATTAAATAATTCAGAAATATTCAATAAAATTTTGTACGCTAACAGTATTCATTAGAAGCGTCAATCATCCGTAAAGAGATCCTCTTTAGCCAGCCTTTTTGTAAAACAACACCAGGTGAGAAAATATTTTGCAATATTTCCGGAACTATTCAACTAATTGCCTCCAATTTACGCACATCAATAGTCCTCCATAAGGCCATGTAAACTTACATGATTTAAGAAGAGTCAGACACAGATATTCAAAACGGCGGTCATATAAATAATTTATATAATTTTATAATATATATATAACAATTTAACTTAATTAAACCAAACTTTGTATGCTGACACTATCTATCAAGGACTAATCAACTAATCAACTGATTCCCACCCAACTCGTCACACGTGACTTAACTTACACAGATACTTATTTTTGAAATGACGGCCCTGTAAATATTTAAGGTTAGTAAACCCTACTGATTAAATCCGTAGTTGATGCTTCGAATCCTACCTCCGTAGTGCATCGATTACCGGGTGATGGACATGTATATTTGTAATTGTCTCGTTATTATTGCATATGTTTCTGGTTCCATCTANAATCAACTGATTCCCACCCAACTCGTCACACGTGACTTAACTTACACAGATACTTATTTTTGAAATGACGGCCCTGTAAATATTTAAGGTTAGTAAACCCTACTGATTAAATCCGTAGTTGATGCTTCGAATCCTACCTCCGTAATGCATCGATTACCGGGTGATGGACATGTATATTTGTAATTGTCTCGTTATTATTGCATATGTTTCTGGTTCCATCTNTGCATCGATTACCGGGTGATGGACATGTATATTTGTAATTGTCTCGTTATTATTGCATATGTTTCTGGTTCCATCTATAATTACATTTCTGTGAACAGACGCCAATGCCTACCTACCATCTAAGCTGTTGAGAAGGCCATTAAAATTTATTTGCTGCCATGTAGAGGAAAATAGGCTTATTATTTATATCAGTAACTTCTTGTTATTCAGAATACGGGTGAAGGACAAGTTCGTAAACAACTGTCACGATCATCACACTTGCGCCTACGAAACTACCCTTTTTCCAGTCCGTCTCGTTCGGCACGGGAGCTACCCTGCATGCACCGCGGAGCCATTAGTTAGCCGTACACGGACGTTCTTTCTTGCAATCTTGGCGCAGCGTATGGCGTGCCTCGAGATTGGAACGTTGCGTTCCAAGCACGCTCTCCCCCACTAACGTGGTACGTGATGAGTATTAGTGCCGTGAACTTGGCGTGACAATAGGATGCGTGTGTGTTTATGGGCCTGATATGTGTGTTTTCATGCGTCTTTGCCATGGCGCGTGGAGTGAGTGAGTGAAGAGATTTGGGCGGCTCTTAACAACGAGGTCTTGAAAGCCGATGAGAATGATTGAGGTGAGTATGGAGCAGCGTCGGAATGGAGGGACGGGGGAAACGGGAGATCCCCGAGAAAACCCGCCGACCAGCGGCATCGTCCGGCACGATTCCCACATGCGAAAATCCGGGAGTGACCCGGCCGGGGACTGCCTTGGTGGGAGGCTAACAGGCTAACCGTTCAGCCACCGCGGCCCCATGGCGCGTGGAATATCGGAAATTCCGTCTCGACTGGGGTGGCGTGTTGCCTTCCTCGCCACATATTTCACCCTCCTATACATCTGACGACCCCTGTCCCTATTTCTTCTTCTCCCTCTGTTATTTGTGTTCTGTCAAGTTCGTAAATGCTACACGACGGTTTTTCGTGATCTACTGTGAATCGCAAATGTCCAAAATACCACATTGAAGGAACAATACACATAATTGGCTGATTCCTCGCTTTTTTTTATAGTAAAACTTTTCCTTGAATTATTTTCTGAACCATCCCCTAGCACACAGCATTTTTTTTTTCACAAAAGAACTCTTTTGTCAGTTTTTATTCGTTAAAAAAAATTCCAGTGTGTTATACGCCTGATTGTTCGTATTTTTTGTCTGTGTATTCTTTACTTTTTACTTTCCACAGTGCAGGATGCTGCTAATAATTGTCGATTAAGTCTAAAAAAAATTCCTCGGAGAGATAGCGAATGTCACTCATTTTCAGAATATACGGTTTCTAGAGGAGATAGTACTAATCGCGTCACACTCCACTATATGCTGTTCACGGTAAACTGAGCAATTTTGAAAGCCCTGCTAAAGATCTATTTGCTCTCATATTGTGTATTTTTACACAAAATGTAACATTAACACTGCCAAGGCTCTGATAACTGTATTCATGCGTTGGTCAAATGAAACTCAGAAATTATTATAAAAGTGAATATTTTACTTACAAATATGCTAATAATTACACTTATGTATACTTAGAGCAAAAGAAGTCATTTCAGTATTCACAAATGTCTACCTAACACTTGTAATTAAACGTGGAGACATGGAACTACTTTCCCTCCGTAGTGCGAGTCTAGCCGTGAACAGCCTATGACAGCAGGTACACGTTCGTCGTCCACAAACAACAACGAGCAGCGTAGGACTGGAACTTTGAGAAGGGGGGGGGGGACGCTATGCGCGTGCCACATTTGACAAGTTCCGCGACTTGGCGCGTCGATGACCACGATGGACACTTACCAAGCGTGCCTACCGGCGGTATTGGACTGCGATGTACCATTTCCGCAGGAAAGAACCTACGTGTGTACGGCCAGCCATTGTCGCGCGACATGAGCCGCGTCGGCGCTGCGCAGCTCGGTTCGTCTGGTTTTATCACCGCCGCCATTACCATCGCCTTCTGCAGACGCGCCTGCTCTTACCCCCTCGGCGTAGCCTCTGGCGCGTGGAGTCCCGGCTTTGTGTGGCTTTTCACCACCTCCTCCCGCCCCTCCGCGACAAACCACACGCCCTTCCCCATTCACTGTTCCTCGCTTTGGTTTCGGTCGCGCTGCTGAAAGGGGTTTGGGNCAATTCAAAAAGGTATTCGCGCCGTGTTGCGCCTAGTCATGCCTCCGGAGGGGAGGGTTAAAAAAAAAAACGCTCGCAGGTAGAAAAATTTCAGCAAACACTTAGGCAAATCTGAATAAAAGGGTCTTTCGGGATAATAGCAGCGATGTAATGTGAAAGACGCGACTAAATTTGAGGGTTTACAAGTGTTCCAAACGTTTCTCCCACGTTTTAAATGCTCGGTAAAACAATAAAGTAGTTGAAGACAAAATCAAAGGCAAAAAAATTTTGTCGAACACAAGACCATGAGTTTTACGGTAATATGTCTGCGTTAGTGGGTTATATATTTTTTCTGGAATATGGGAATGAAGTGAACGTAACGAAGTGGATACTTTTCTTTTATGGCTAAAATAGATATATCTAGACGAGATCTTTCGTTTGGAACTAAACTTAGTATGCCAGCATATCGGAGTCACCAGAAATACTAACTGGAAATTTTCGGTCACGCCCAAAATTGCCACCAGTCACCGTGGGCCCCAACCCGTGTCCATTCCAGGTCTTTTTGCAACGTAGTCGTTTACCCGATTGAACGTGACTCATATATATATATATATTCAATCGTATTATTAGTCGCAATGTTATAATGATAAAATGGATCACTTTGCAAACGTTACATCGCCGTTTCCGTCCTGGTGAACTACCCCATGTTCTGGTTTCATTTTAAATACGTATTCACATGAAAATATTTTTAACACCATTTCTGACAAGACGGTGGAGCTTTTCACGTCTCACCTCACGTTACGCTAATTCGAAATAACTTAAGTATTGTTACAATTTCTCAAAGTCAGGGGGCTTAGCCACGTTCTTTAAGCGATGGAGGTTATTATTAAAAGTTAATTATAATTTCCTAATACATTTTTACTGACTACAAAGAAAATACTATCGACTCAGTATCTCACAATATATTGCTATCGCTTCTATTTACACTTAATATATTCAATCAACACAATTTAAAATCACCTAAAATAAATTAATGTATTCAAATACCTAAAATCAATCCCAATAAATAGTGTATAAAACCTATTGAATTAGCTGATAAGTTATATGGTCATTATTGACACTTACAATATTAACAATAAAGTCCGTATCACATGTTCATACAATCCCATCATAGTTCAGTCGATATTCCGCCAGTCCGTAATGTTCTAGAAAGCTCTGAGCGTGCCTATACACAGTAGCCTTCAACTCGTATGCCAGGCCCTCTCGTCATTCCACACCGCAAAACACTCGTCTGTCGTCGTCTCGTATCCTCCACCATCGTCTGTCCTCTCCGCTTGTCCCTCACCGCACCAGACTTTTTACATATACCGCACTTCAGCCAGATGGCTTCGACAAAGAACTGCTGACCCTCGAGCTACGGTGGTATTTATATTGTCGCGCCGAGGGACATTAAGTAGTTACAAGAATATTCTTACTCATCCTCCCAAGTCGTCGGTTCCNGTGACGCCAGACAGGTCAGCTGTCAATAATTCTGGACCTTCCAGCGACATAACAGTGAGATGGTGTGGCTGATGAAGGGAGGGTCGAAGTGGGTCACCCTCCACAGAACCGGGTCCGCGCATGACAAGGTAAAACAGTGTCCGTGCCCGGTGCAGCAGTCGGCGCGTATAGTCTGTTCACGGTAAACTGAGCACTTTCGAAACCCTTGCTTCATATTTACTTGTATGCACGTTGTGTATTATTCCACCATATTTGAAATTAACATTGTCATGGGCCTGCTCACTTTATTCATTTGTCGGTCAAGTGAAACTGCGAAATTATTAAAAAAGTAAATACTTTACAAATGTGCTAGTTCTTACACTTAATATGCAATATAAAACAGAGAGAAAAACAAGTAATTTCAGTATAACAAATTTTACCTAACAATTTTAGTTCAACATTAAGATATGGAACTACATTCCTTCCGTCGGTGCCAACTTGACTGGACGAATGCCACTCAGTCCGCCCGTTGAAATGTGTATATGCACGTGGATGCAGTGCTATTTTTCAAAGGTTGAATTCAAAAGTGCTCATTTAACCGTGAACAGCCGNGGCCTGCTCACTTTATTCATTTGTCGGTCAAGTGAAACTGCGAAATTATTAAAAAAGTAAATACTTTACAAATGTGCTAGTTCTTACACTTAATATGCAATATAAAACAGAGAGAAAAACAAGTAATTTCAGTATAACAAATTTTACCTAACAATTTTAGTTCAACATTAAGATATGGAACTACATTCCTTCCGTCGGTGCCAACTTGACTGGACGAATGCCACTCAGTCCGCCCGTTGAAATGTGTATATGCACGTGGATGCAGTGCTATTTTTCAAAGGTTGAATTCAAAAGTGCTCATTTAACCGTGAACAGCCGTTAATAGTTTTTATGTTAGGTTAAGGCGTCCTGTGTGTGTCACTACATTAACGTAAAAAATATATTTGAGAAACAGTATAATGTTCGCCTGTAAATTTATATTATTTTGCCGATAATTTAAATTGAAGTGGCCCGCGCTTGGAACCTACTTTGCTGGAGAATCAAATTTAGCTTTTTAAAAAAATGCAATTATGTCAGTTAGATATATTTCTTATTTATGTTAACTTCAATTTTGTTTTGAAAACACTGCTACAAAATATAAAATTTGTACCTTATCTCGTATTTTATATTTATTTGCACAATATGTAAAATCTAAAAATCACCTTAATCCTGGTAAAAAAAATTGGATAATCATACTGTTTATTACTTCAAAAAAATACAACATACATTATCTTAAGCATACAGAAAAAGAGTTTACCCTGGTAGAGGTTGCTACCGAAAAAACATGTATCTACATCCCAACCCGCGCTTTTAGGTTTATCCCATGTAAAGCGAGATTCCAGTTGAGTTCACGCCATTAACTTGGGAGAAGTACCTTGAGACACACTAAGATGAAGTGTAGCTTGGGTATTGCGTTTTAATAATATCAGAGATAGGCTATAACGGATAGTCAACAAGATCAAGCTTAAGGGTTCCGCCTGCTTTGTGCTTAAACTGCGTTGCAGTGTGTTTGAAATCCTAGTTTTTTAACGAAACTATTACACGTGCCCCCATTATATTTACCTAAGAAAAGACGTCATACCCCAGACGGGGACAGAATGGTACTTTAAAGTTACCACGCACGCTCCAAATAGTATTATGGAGACCTCCAATACACTGTCGTTAAAAACTGATTTTTCAGACTGCCATATTTTAAAACATACTAGCCGGACACTAGTCAATTTACGATAGGAGCCTGTATTGATTGAACTTTGCTGCAGAATTTTCATCAATAAAATTATAGGGTCGCAAAGACCCATAGGGACACACAGCACTACGAGAAAACTGCACGCCAGTTCAGAGACCTGCGCGTAGCGGCGATGGCGCTCTTGTAGCGCGTGCCAGNCAGCACTACGAGAAAACTGCACGCCAGTTCAGAGACCTGCGCGTAGCGGCGATGGCGCTCTTGTAGCGCGTGCCAGTGTAAACCTTATACCTCCCGCGCTTCTAGACTTAAAAAGGAGAAAAACGATGCAGGTAGGCGGGCCTTTTAAAGTTATCAAGTTCAGTGAAGTGAAGTGTAGCGCAGCTGTGAGCGGACCGACGCGTACACAGGTGCACAATATTCTATATTTCTTACATCGTGTTCATCTACTTTTTATTCATTACGACCGATGTCACAACTTGAGCTACGACAAAATTTAATGGTAGGGAATCGAGAATGTTACCGAGTGACATACATGTACGTGTTTACTTTGTCTGTTGTGGTCGTTATGCTGACAGCTGTGCTACTGTGAACAAAGAGTTGAGTGTATACAATTGATTTGTGCAATTAACAGTATTAGGTTCCGTAAAAAATCTGTGATTGCTTGAGGTAGATCTGGAGATCTGTTTCGTTTGTTTTTATAATTAATTTAAAGGTTTTTAAAATGTAATTAACATTCGTTGAAAGGTTCAGCTGGACTACTAAAGATATATACCTACCAATTTTTGTACGTATTTTTTAGTAAAATTTTTGTTAGAAATCTTTTTCACGAAGAAAAAATGTTTAGGGAAAAATGGTTAATTAAAAAAAAAATTTCATTCATTGGGAACTGGAACCAAGGGTAAACTGAAGGTAACGTATAAATTCTGTAAATTTTTTATCTAAATTGTTTTTAAATAAAGTACCTTTTATTTAAATGATTTAAGACGTAAATTAAATTTCGGGTGATTTTAATTAATTTCAAAAAGGCGGCTAAGGCGGCTATTTAAATTGAATGTTAGTGTAAGAAGTAAAATTATATATTTGAAATTTTCCTGTGCCATTTTTTATTTATGTTATTGTATTCATTGTCACGGAGAAAGCCTATCACCGAAGGTCAAGGTTACTGAAACCAAAGTTATACCTATACTTGCAGCACATTCCATGATCCCTACGCTCAAAATTACATTTTACGTAATAATTACATTATTTTGTATCAAGGCAGAAATTTGTTGTCTTAACAATTTAATTCAGCTTGAAATTAGTTTAGTAGAATGTTTTCGGGAACAGCTAGTAACGAGCCTGTGGTGTGGTTTTCGAGTTGACACAGTTCAATAACAAGCAGGCAAGTCTGACACGTAACACGTGTCTTGGGCCAGACGAAAGAACGTCGTCAAATGCGGCCACTCTCGGCTCATAACACTAGAACAGTGGCGTCAAGACAACGCTTAGGAAATAAGTCCATGCATGGCTACTTCTTAACTTCTCTGAAGCCCTTCTACTTCCTGGATATTCCTCCGCTTCGTGCAAACAAAACTTAATCAAGTCTACAAAATCACATAAAAGGGACAACGCACCGAATTCGTGTGCACTCACTTTAATAGTATTTTACATGATAACTATTATTTACTAGTCATTGCCAACACACTTATTTTCTTCCTGCTTTTATTCACATTAATTACAAATTAAATAAACGTAATTAATATATAAGATATAAGTAAGAGTTCAATTTAATAAAAATTTAGATATTTTTATTTTAAGAGAAATAATTAAATGTTTGTGATACATGATATAACTAGGAAGAAAAGTGTTAAGAAACCGACAGTACAGCGCGGAAACTTGGACGCGCTGTTGTAGCTGATTAAATGGGTCTTTCCACAAGGCAATCAGGATTTTATTCCCGGGGAGGTCACGCCCGGATTTTTACACTTGGTATATATGGGAGGCGTTTCCGTCGGCCGGAGGGTTTTCTCGGGGCACTCCCGTTCCCCGCCACTCACGCTTCATAGATGATGGGTGTCTACGGACCCGTCTTTGGGTGGGTGTTGTCCCTATCCTGGGATGTATGCCTTACTTGGCATTAACTTGGTCATGTACAGACAGGCCAGTAATGTCGCTTGCATGTACAAAACTTGTAGTCTACGAGCATCACTCGGTACTTAACATGAGGATGAATCAGAAAAAGCAATTTTGAGATCGCGCGATGGCAACAATAAGACACTGACGCACGAAAAAACGTGCGCAAGGGACGACGGGTAGCTGACCACCGTTCAATCGAGTGGCTGCTAGCATCGAGGTCAGACGTATGGACTCTCCACTCAACGATTGCACCATCGAGGAACAACACTCACTAGTGCAGTTTCTGCTTGCAGACGGAGTCTAACCTGAGGGAACTTATCGCCACATGTTGACATAGTGTGGAGCATGGAAGTGTGCAAAACGCTTTGGAACTGGAAGAACAAGCGTGTGACTGACGTAGTCCAATCGCCCACCAACAGCGCGCTCGGAACATAACATCCAGAGAGCAGATGCCTTGATAAGGGAAAACCGACGAATTGGCCCTCTCAAGGGGAAGTTACGAGGTCGCAAGTTCAGCTCGGACGGTGAGGTCCAGACGGTGTAGGGCTGGCTTCAGAAGTAACAGCGACGTAGATTCCCCCCCCCCCCGGAAGGAGTGGAGAAGCTCGTTTAACGNTATTTTAAGAGAAATAATTAAATGTTTGTGATACATGATATAACTAGGAAGAAAAGTGTTAAGAAACCGACAGTAAAGCGCGGAAACTTGGACGCGCTGTTGTAGCTGATTAAATGGGTCTTTCCACAAGGCAATCAGGATTTTATTCCCGGGGAGGTCACGCCCGGATTTTTACACTTGGTATATATGGGAGGCGTTTCCGTCGGCCGGAGGGTTTTCTCAGGGCACTCCCGTTCCCCGCCACTCACGCTTCATAGATGATGGGTGTCTACGGACCCGTCTTTGGGTGGGTGTTGTCCCTATCCTGGGATGTATGCCTTACTCGGCATTAACTTGGCCATGTACAGACAGGCCAGTAATGTCGCTTGCATGTACAAAACTTGTAGTCTACGAGCATCACTCGGTACTTAACATGAGGATGAATCAGAAAAAGCAATTTTGAGATCCCGCGATGGCAACAATAAGACACTGACGCACGACAAAGCGTGCGCAAAGGACGACGGGTAGCTGACCGTGCGCAGCGTTCCACCGTTCAATCGAGTGGATGCCAGTATCGAGGTCAGACGTGTGGACGCTCCACTCAACGATTGCACCATCGAGGAACAACACTCACTAGTGCAGTTTCTGCTTGCAGACGGAGTCTAACCTGAGGGAACTTATCGCCGCATATTGACACAGTGTTGAGCATGGAAGTGTGTAAAACGTTTTGGAACTGGAAGAACAAGCGTGTGACTGACGTGAGACGTTCCAATCGCCCACCAACAGCGCGCTCGGAACATAACATCCAGGGAGCAGATACCTTGATAAGGGAAAACCGACGAATTGGCCCTCTGAAGGAGAAGTTACGAGGTCGCAGGTTCAGCTCGGATGGTGAGGTCCAGACGGTGTAGGGCTGGCTTCCGAAGTAACCGCGACGTAGGTTTTTTTTCCCCCGGAAGGAGTGGAGAAGCTCGTTTAACGATACAAGTCATCACCGTTCGAGGGGACAATCTAGAACAGTTACACGTGCATTGGTTCAGTAGCTGTGGAAATACAGTTGTTATAGTCTATCCATGGTTTCTTCGCGCTTTTTGAATCAAACCTTCGAAAAACACCCAATGTATGATGTGTTTGGGGTTCCCTAAATATGTCGTGCATCACAAGCCTTTTATTCTTATCTTAACACAAACGTGCCTTATTTTTTGTTTAAATTGAACTTTAACTCCAATTTTATCTAGACCTATTAATTATAATATTTAATTTGTTATTAATATGAACAAAAACAGGGATAAAATAGGTGTGTTGGTAATGCCTTGTCAGAAATAGTTCTTATGCAAAATGTAATTAAACTGAATGCGCACAAATGAGGTGCATTGTTCCTTTGGTGTAATGGTCTAGACTTGGATGTAGAACTTTAGCAGCGCTTCAGAAAAGTTGGAAGTAACCGTGAATGAACTCTATAGGCTATGGAAATCGCCTTTACTTTTTAATTCACCCTCGTATATCATGAGTAGTTCTGCGGGATGTCACAAACCGTTACAAGAATGGGCTACGCAAAGCACAAACGCGATGCTGCTAGAAAATACACTTAATACTAATACCGGACGGCTTGCGCATTTCTGCTGGAATATCTAGTCTTGGTATCATCTCCAGCCAACAGATGGNTTAATACTAATACCGGACGGCTTGCGCATTTCTGCTGGAATATCTAGTCTTGGTATCATCTCCAGCCAACAGATGACAGAATATCTGTTCAGTAATGGGCTTATTTGATGAAAATATTACGATACCAACGTAATGGACTCGGAGACGTAAATTTATTTTATTTTTGATACATTTTTTTCTAACGAAATTAGAACCTTAGGCAAAGAGGAAATTGTACGGTAACACTCAATAAGTGTGAATTAAGTAAATAGTTTTGCCAAAACTATTGTAGTTTTATCTTTTGTCGTTAGATTTTTTTNTTTGCCAAAACTATTGTAGTTTTATCTTTTGTCGTTAGATTTTTTTTACACTCTTGCTTATATTGTTTACATATATCTGTCAGCTATTAGTCTCTGTCTCAATAGCCCAGGTTTCTGTTACCTTTCAAATTATACGTGCATGCCCTTTTTAAGTGAAGTCTAAGTTTGAAGTGTATGCCGCTTTCCAATTAGTCTATCGGCATAAAAGTGGCGGCGTTAATAAGCCGANGTGAAGTCTAAGTTTGAAGTGTATGCCGCTTTCCAATTAGTCTATCGGCATAAAAGTGGCGGCGTTAATAAGCCGAAATCAAATAAAAATAAACGAGAGCGAGACCTTGGCAATCACTACTACAGAGGGCCCTCGTAATGAAACACTGGACAGATTTTAAAATTCAATAAACGTCGCCAGGAAGAACATACACTCATTAGAAGAATTTGTTGCACAACGTCTGTTGCAGATACGCTGGGTGTGTTAGTATTGGTTGCATGTCTGTCCTGCTATAACTTTCGTACTGCGTATTTATTGAGAGGNCAGATACGCTGGGTGTGTTAGTATTGGTTGCATGTCTGTCCTGCTATAACTTTCGTACTGCGTATTTATTGAGAGGTGGTACCCTAACTTTAGCAACGCCCACAATAAGGCAGATATATATATTTCTTTCCTTCAGCCTCCGCGGTAAAAAGNCAGATACGCTGGGTGTGTTAGTATTGGTTGCATGTCTGTCCTGCTATAACTTTCGTACTGCGTATTTATTGAGAGCTGGTACCCTAACTTTAGCAACGCCCACAATAAGGCAGATATATATATTTCTTTCCTTCAGCCTCCGCGGTAAAACGNTGGTACCCTAACTTTAGCAACGCCCACAATAAGGCAGATATATATATTTCTTTCCTTCAGCCTCCGCGGTAAAACGAAGTAGGATTGTGCCAGCCATTTAAAGGAGCTCGGGTTTCTCGTTCATGCGATTAGGAATATAGCGGAACATTCTCCTGGATCCTCTTTACACTCCTTGTCGTTTACCGAACCAGTCCTGTGTATGCGGGGAACGGACTCGATTCAAATCACAGCTGACACGCTTTTGCATACGCCATTGTGGGGAGTGCACGAGCACTGGAAATGTAAAGACGCGAAAAAAAGAAAATAACATCAGGCTTTTGTGAAGTAGACACGATGGAAATCAGGTTCTTACAGTTCTGGCTAGGGTACGCTCTACAAGATGAAGCTCGTGTCAGTGCCACCTGATTCGGGCGAATTGATTTAAGACTCGAGAAGTTAGATAGGCGCTTAACAGTTTTGAGCCCCGGTAAGGGTTGATGAGGGGAGGACAGAGCAGCGGCAGAATACAGGAGCGGGGGAAAAAGGAGTACCCCAAGAAAACCCACTGGTAAAATTGAAAGTCCGTCACATTTGCCATATGAGAAATTCCGCGTGACCCAGCCGGGAATCGAGCCAGGCTCATCTTTGTGGGATGCGAGTGATTTGACTACTACACCACTGCGGCTCCTGGCGTGGGCTTACTTTTAAATGTAACGTCCGTGGCCTAAGTCGCTAAGACGTTACCTTTGGCTGTAAGGCTTCAAACTGGAAACCTGCGTAAGCCGTGGACGTCTGTTCGGTTTTTTTAATTATAAGTTTAAATTAATTAATTTTTCCACTCGTTCTGCACCTATTCTAGCACTGTTAAAAATATTCCCTTGATTTACGGGAATTATTGGCAATAACATTTACCGATTTATTCGTTTATTTACGGATGCTTTATTAACGGCGATATCTTTAAGTCCGTAAAAATATGGTAATGATGCGTAACTTCACGGAAAATTCTGTAAATGTGCTCAGCTTTCCATCAATCTGCAGACTGAATTTTTATCCTTNATGATGCGTAACTTCACGGAAAATTCTGTAAATGTGCTCAGCTTTCCATCAATCTGCAGACTGAATTTTTATCCTTGTTTAAGTAATTTCCAAAAGTAGATCTAGAAAAATAATATATTTTCGTTATTACGTTGTAATTCTATGCATAAAAATCTATGTAAAAAATATTATTTTTGCACCCGACAGAGTTTTGAACTTAAAATAGAAAGGAGACACGCAGCCTACTTTACAGACTACGGTATTATCGCCTTTCGTGTTTATTAGGCAATTTACTTGCACTGTACGTAGATGAAAATATTTTCTGCTGTTCGTTTTTTCTTTGCCTGTTTTGAGGTGCTGCTGCCTATTATGCACGCAGTTTGCGATTAAAGTTTTAGTTTAACTTATATTAAAAAGNTGCCTGTTTTGAGGTGCTGCTGCCTATTATGCACGCAGTTTGCGATTAAAGTTTTAGTTTAACTTATATTAAAAAGTGATGTGAATACCTTGAGAGCACATGACCGCTCATGAATTTTGAGGACCTCAGGTAATTGCTAAAATATCTGCCAAAACTTATAGCGGTGCACGTGCCCTACAATGAACCTTATTGTTTGGGAAATCATTGTGTATGATTATCGTTCATTACTTGCATTTATACGAGNATGATGCGTAACTTCACGGAAAATTCTGTAAATGTGCTCAGCTTTCCATCAATCTGCAGACTGAATTTTTATCCTGGTTTAAGTAATTTCCAAAAGTAGATCTAGAAAAAAAATATTTTTTCGTTATTACGTTGTAATTCTATGCATAAAAATCAATGTAAAAAATATTATTTTTGCACCCGACAGAGTTTTGAACTTAAAATAGAAAGGAGACACGCAGCCTACTTTACAGACTACGGTATTATCGCCTTTCGTGTTTATTAGGCAATTTACTTGCACTGTACGTAGATTAAAATATTTTCTGCTTTTAGTTTTTTCTATGCCTGTTTTGAGGTGCTGCTGCCTATTATGCACGCAGTTTGCGATTAAAGTTTTAGTTTAACTTATATTAGAAAGTGATGTGAATACCTTGAGAGCACATGACCGCTCATGAATTTTGAGGACCTCAGGTAATTGCTAAAATATCTGCCAAAACTTATAGCGGTGCACGTGCCCTACAATGAACCTTATTGTTTGGGAAATCATTGTGTATGATTATCGTTCATTACTTGCATTTATACGAGGCACGGCAGTGTATTACGGCCCCATGTGCTATATTTCTTGCCTGAGTGCTCAGCAGCCAGTTTTCAGCAAGATGACGTTTGGCCGGATAGACTACTGGTTTCTCAGTAGTTTTACATCATGGTTCACCACTTATAACACGTTGTTGCAACCAGATGGAACGCTAGCTGCCTCCATGCCAAAATGTGTGTGACTTGTATTATAATCTCTAATTACTCGGGGAAAATCTGTNATGGAACGCTAGCTGCCTCCATGCCAAAATGTGTGTGACTTGTATTATAATCTCTAATTACTCGGGGAAAATCTGCCGCGGGATAACGTATGGCGTTTTGTATATTCCATGCTCTATCATATCGATGCATGTATCTGGGTACGAGGTAGTCCNCGCGGGATAACGTATGGCGTTTTGTATATTCCATGCTCTATCATATCGATGCATGTATCTGGGTACGAGGTAGTCCGACAAGATACTAGGCACTTAATGAGCCATTCGTCTGTGCCGCAGGTAGACGAAACATTGCCGTGATGCAACCATAGTTCCATTACTTCTTTCTTTTGTGTGTTACATCAAACTAATAATATTTACCTCGAATCCAACAGTTTTATCTTGGTGCAAAAATGTTATGACAACAAGTATATTTGTCATTTTCTTACTATCAACTAATATTCAACTGATAATTTATTTTGCATGCTTCTGCCCACTGTCTAGCAATCTGTTAAACCTTTGAGAAAATAAAATATTTAATTTTGCCACGTTTAATTTTTAGAGTAATTGTAACATCCATACACAACTCAACTAAGGGGCAGCAAACACTGCGTCTATTTACAAGGATGTCGTTTCACCACCCTCTTTCCAATATGGTGACCTTACAACTAACAGGAAAGGAAGGGGTAACACGCCCTTGATANTGTCGTTTCACCACCCTCTTTCCAATATGGTGACCTTACAACTAACAGGAAAGGAAGGGGTAACACGCCCTTGATATCATCCTGTCTCTTCAAACTCCAAGATAAGAAGGCAATGATGATACTTCACTGGTAACCACTGTTGCCGGTATCGGTGACATGAATAATTGTAAATCCACATTGATAACATTTAAAAACGAAGTACAGCATTATGGGGGTGATCACGGCTTACAGCTCTTGCTCGTTCTGTCGGCTTCCAACCTGGCTGCATAAAGTACATTGAAAGACTACACAGCACGGTTAGACAAACATGGAGTGGATTCGATAAATTCGGCAGCAGCGCGTATTCTGGGCACGAGCTCCTGTCGGGGTCTTGTGTACTGAACACTTTATGGCACCCCGCAAGTAAGTCAAACGTTGAAAGAGACGAGGATATCAATGGCCTTGAAGTCGGCTGACCCCATCATATCCAATTGCCTGGAAATGTGGCGTCAAAGTACTCCCTAACATTTGCACCAAATTGCGGTGATGCACCGTCATGCTACATCCACATTCGAATTCAAATCCCAAGTGTATTTCTGCTTTGTATTCATTCCTAAACTGTGCCAAAATCGTGCGTGCTAATCCGAATAGGATAAAGACACATAAAAAATATGTCTAAGCAGTTGTGATCATTAAAACGTTTACGAGACATCGGCGTGTAAGTGCCAGTTGACTTCCACAACCGTTCAAGATTCGTGAGACTGTCATCATGAATGATGTACCACCACACCACTTCGGCGTACCCACACCCACTCAAGATGAATCTTCTTTGCTAACACCCTGGTCACCACCATTGTGTGAGATTTGGCCGAGGTGTATTCATCGACTTCGTGGAAGCACTAAGAAGCGCTGCCATTTCATACTACCGCCACAGCAAGTATTGACCAAAGCATATGCAGCTACTACACAAAGTCTAATATTGCAGAAAATGTTCTTACTTTCCCGTGTTTAGGAGTTAAAAAAAATTGTGGGTAGGCAGAGAAACGAAATGCTATAAATGTCGTGGGCCGTTGACCATATTGGGATGTGGAATTGAAAATCAGCCATTTTTTATTTCAAAAATTACTGCCAAGTAGTGATGGAATCGTAGGAAGAAATGAACGTAACTCCCTGAAATTATCCTGTTTTATATATCTGTAGTTATTAAATGCTACAATTATTTAGCTTTTGAAAAAAAATTTATCTTTCGATCAAAGGAAAACGCTAACAGATTAATAAATACACTGTAAAAAATGTTGCACTTTTACAATAACATTTAAAAACCACATGCCAAAAATAATTTGTAGCGCTGCAAAAAGTTTTCTTGTTAACATTGCAGTAAATATTTGTGTATTACTGAAATTTAAGGGTTTTGTTTCAACTTACATTGTCGAGAAGTGTAAACCATATTATGTTTATAATACTCTCTGAAACAAATGTAATGAAAAAAAAATTATAAAGGAGGAAAAATGTTTGGAATTGTGTCCACAAAACAAATTCTCGCCTGCATTCAGATTCGAATCCACAACCTCTGGGATATTATGCACGCATTTTACCCCACGATCACTCCATCTTATACGCCCACATATTGTTTAAGTCGTAGGATTATTATGTATTAACTCGGGCAATAATATACTAATCTTACCTCTTAGATACTATTGAGGTTGTAATTTAGGCAATTACGGCATTTCAGAAGGACTTTAAGTCTGCAGGTAGCTTGAACAGTTGCATAGATTAGGTGGAGTTTTACAATTTGAAAATATGATGTTTTATGAATGACAATTGCTGGCAGTGCAAACCAACAAATTATCATTACAACCTGTTCGGTTGGTTACAAGAAATAGCTGGGAAGGATATAATATNTGGCAGTGCAAACCAACAAATTATCATTACAACCTGTTCGGTTGGTTACAAGAAATAGCTGGGAAGGATATAATATATATCGCACTAGCTTTGAAAGTAAAGTAAGAGGAAATTAAATATTTTACACTCAAAATAACGCTAAAAGAAACCGCCCCCAAAGTTCAATGGTTATTCTCCAACAACGCGTCGTTCGTAAATGCATTAATTTGTTTTAAGTGAAATAAGTATCACAGAATGTAATAGTGTGCAACTTTGCCTTCGCGACTTAAAGTAATTCCTGGTCGTTACAATTTTTTTCTAGTTGTATTACAAATACAGCTTTTGTAACGTTACAATTAAGAGTTTTACAAAGGATGTTATTGCATTTTTACAGAGTTTTATAATTGTACAAAAAAGTTCACAGTGAAATTTACAAAAATATTTACAGTGTACGTTTAAACTTTAAAGTGTTCACCCCGGGCAGCTGTCATCTGAATTACTGTTTCTGCGCGCATTTTTAAATTCCCGCTTGCCATTTGCACACATGAGTCTTTCGCTCTCGTGAACTCAAAGTATAAGACGTTATGGTTCGTGTTTGCACAGCATTAGCGTTCGTATTCAAGACAGAGTTCTAGAAGGCCATTTTAAGATAAATAACACGTGTCTTTAATAATAACATCAAAATCCACAATATCTAAAAATTTCCAAATACCGTTTATGTGTATAGATTTCATACACATCCAATTAAATGAGACCGAATAAGGCCACTGTATGATGACGCCCCCAACGAGATTTTGGATGAAAGGCTGTGTTCGTTTGTACAGAATGTTCGAAAACTCAGTGCCCAAACTCCAGGCATAGTTTCTTTGGACCAATAGTAACACAAAAGTCGTACACGACTATATCAGGAAAAGTTTTTTTGTATCATATAATTGTGTTCAAAGTTGCTGCGTACAACACCTGGAGAACAAGGCAGTGTGATCATACATGTAGGTCAAGTTGCATAGGTTGTAGGCGCACGACACTAAACTAATACATAAGCAGCGTCACGCGCCTACTTCACACGCATGATCGCGCCCTCCTTGTTCTCCAGGCTTTGTACGCCGCAAATTTGAACACAATTATTTTATATGAAAATACGTTTCCGGATTTTTTGACCAATCTGAGTATCACTAGGTTCATACTGGAGTTGTATTTTAGTGAAAACAATAATACGCCGCAACTTTCAAAAGGCTGAGACTCGCGTTGTGATATAAAGTCCCGTAAGTTTCGCGCATTAATTTGGCAACAAGCTCAACTGCACAGTGGTCTGTGTACTCGAGCCACAGCGCTTTGTCCATTGGCTGCCGCTACGGTTTAACACTACAGGTGGAACAGCTAGCACCGGATTCTGTCCTGGTTTTCTTGCAGGTAAGTTATTGAATCGAAGTTGTTTAAGGCGTATCTAACANCGTTTCCGGATTTTTTGACCAATCTGAGTATCACTAGGTTCATACTGGAGTTGTATTTTAGTGAAAACAATAATACGCCGCAACTTTCAAAAGGCTGAGACTCGCGTTGTGATATAAAGTCCCGTAAGTTTCGCGCATTAATTTGGCAACAAGCTCAACTGCACAGTGGTCTGTGTACTCGAGCCACAGCGCTTTGTCCATTGGCTGCCGCTACGGTTTAACACTACAGGTGGAACAGCTAGCACCGGATTCTGTCCTGGTTTTCTTGCAGGTAAGTTATTGAATCGAAGTTGTTTAAGGCGTATCTAACAAATTGTAATCCATTTGAAGAAGAAACCTATAGCGAACGTGTGTTTGAAGTCCAGCTTGTCTTTTGATAAATTCGCACGCGTCACTGCGGTAGCTGTGCCAACGTTTCATCAACGCCCTGCTGCGAAGTCAGCGTTGAAATAATTAATAATTACGGCTTTGAAAAATGATCACGCTTATGTTATCTGTTGTGATCTCACGATGTATTTAAATTCCATCCAATATCCTCCCAACGCTTGTCTTCCTGGTCAAATCCCAGGTTTTGATGGGCGCTCTGAAAATAATATTTTGTGGCGGCCACAAAGTGTTTTGTTGGTATTCACCCTGCCAAATTTGTGTGTGGTGGACATAAAACTTTTTAGTTGTCAACATTAAACGTTTTGATCACTAAAATTTATTTTGCGGTGGCTACAAGAAATGTTGTGTTCACAAAAAGTTTGGGAGGGCGAATACCAACAAAATACTTTGAGGAAGCCACAAAATATATATATTTTTTGAGTGCGGGAAGTTATCCCACGGGGATTCGCGAAGAAATGAGTAAGTTTGTATGTTTAACATGCAAGCTGTGTGTTAACTTCATTCACGCATATGTGCGGCTCAGAACGCCAAGTTTTTTTTCTTCCTCCGTGCTTCTCTCGATCAAACCCAGGTAAAAGTCTAATGTTGTGCCAACAGTATAAAAATGTTACAAGTGCAGTAATGTTGTGTTATCTGTGAGCCTCCAGTAACTAACGTTGCTGTTAATGCAATGTACTGTTGTGCTATTAATGTAAATGTAACAACTTTACCTCCCTACTGTACTGTCAACATTAAGGTGATGTTTATGTCGTGGCAAAATAAATTTTGTGTTGAATTGATGTTAACATATGTATTAAAATTTTTCTTGTATCTCCTTTGTTTTGAAAGAATATTCTGTTGCAAAATATATTCAGTACAATTATTTTGTCTCAAAAATAAATACTACCTATGAATAAAAAAACTTCATGGCAAGGGGTGGGAGAAGAATCGACCTCGCATATTGCGTGCACCATGACCTCCACTTCACGAAACCCATCGTCCTACCAATGAATCTATTTTGACACCCTTTACTTCGTATCATATTGTGGGTATTCTACAACATGTAACAACAAACTGTAGTACTCTTTCGTTATGTGGAAATACTTTATGCTCTAGAAATATATGCATATTTGGCAGACGTTGACTGCTTTGCAACGTTTGAAAGCCGATGTAAGTTACATTTATTTATCGTTATATTCTTTAAAATTTAAATACAATGGTTTTATTTTACGAGGTTATAACGGTTCACTAGTATCCGCCATTTTACAACGTAAAGTCAGTGTAAGTAAACTGGTGTTGGCCGGACGTTACTTTAATGTCGTAGTAACATAAATATTTTGCAATTTTTGTTATTTTTAGCGTATTAGAACATTTGTTTGCGGCAACATTACTTTGAGGCTTTGTTAACATTAACACTTCAACAGTATGTTTGTGTTACAGTAATGTATTATTAATTTTACTACAAATAAACTTTTAAAAAAATGACTCAATAGTATTTTTTGTTGCAAAAACATTATACTTTTTTCTGTGTAAGTTGAAGTTCCGTACCAGGTCGGTGTTTGGTCATACAGTAGCTGTGGAGTGAGGTAACGGTCAACCTGAGTAGGCTAGCCATTACTGCGTGATATTCAGATGCGCAGCTCACGAGCATATAAAGAAGATGACGATAAAGTTAGGTGTCGTGGTGCCGTAGCGGCTAGAGCGGTCGCCTCCCACCAAGACGAACTGCTTTCGATTCCTGACGGGGTCGCTCCCGTATTTTCGCACTTGGGAATCGTGCCGGAAGATGCAGATGGTCGGCGGGTTTTCTCGGGGATCTACCGTTTACCCCGCCCTTGAATCCCGGCGCTGCTCAAAACTCACCTCGCTTCGCCCTCATCGGCTCTCAAGACCCCAATGTTAAGAGGCGCCCAAACCTCTCCACTCTGCTCCACTCCACTATGAAGTTAGCATCTTTCCTTCTTCTACTACGATAGATCTCTCGCATCACGAGGCTGCCAAACATACCGCAGTAGATTCTCAGTGCAAGAGAGACGTGTGATAGCATCTTTGTTGCTATCCTTTTGCCTGTGATTAAGTACATGCGTATATAGGTTTCCCGATGTAATGCAGAAATGAGCCTTTGCATACATAATGTGTGAACAACTCGATAAGACTATTATTATGTTACAGCCGCAAACATATACATGCAAAAATATTCAAACAAAATCTCTTTTTGCTTTAACTTTTCTCATTTGCTAAGGCGGATTTTCAGTACTTGTTCGCAAATTAAGCGAAGTAGTATATGCGGCCTTTTAAAAGCGCAGTGTGCTATTTAGTTTCCAGGCTAAGTGCAGGCGTGATACGACTGTTGCAAATCGCTGTATGTTTTCAAACAGCAGTCAGCAGGTTGTCTGAGTTTTGCGGCAAACTTTATTTTCTTCTACACACTGTATCGCAGAGATATTCGAGTTGATAGCAGACCTTGTGTTAACATAATCTAGTTACTGCCACATTTCAACGGAAGTAAACAGATATGACATTGCATAACTTGTTTAACGAACGTGTTATCCTGTTTAGATACGTCCGCACTAAATCATCCGATATTCCTAAATGTATTTGTTGTACAGATCAAATCATAACTCTCTTGACACGGAGTAACTTGTTTAACATTGAATTAGGTGATGAAATATGGCTGTTTCGTAAATTGGTTGGAACTTGTGGAGATGTTCATTCATGTTTTACGCCATGTACAGCTTGTATATAATGCATAGGTTATAATAAAGTTTGTTTGACCGAAATCAGTTTTGTGGTTTTCATTTTAGGTTAACATAACCTCACTTTCATTTAACCTGAGCGTCGCCCCGTCCTACAGACGGGCGACACAATACTTCACTCTCCGCAGTAGCCTCGGCAAGGCCACCGGATGCGCCGAGTTCAAGGTCACACGCTTGGGCAGGTTATAACTGGCTGACGATGTAATGATCTTGGAATGTATATAATTGAGAACAAGGGTGAAATATGTCAGTTCACTCAGTGTCATAAAAGAAGACACATATCACACTTTTGGGGAAGATACGAACAAGCCTTCTTCCACCCCTGCACCAACGACCAAGAACAGTGATTCAACCAACAACAGTGATTCAAGATGCCATGAAGATACTACAGAAGGAGAATATACTATCCAAGGAAGACATTTCCATTAATTTGGAATTTCGTCAAGCTGATAACAGCCTTTGCTTCGATAACCAGGGACCTCGTTCTTATGACCTCTCCGATGTTAACTACCACCAGTCACCTCCTGACTGAGAAAGAAGTCAGCGAGTTTTCAAGGTCACTGATTAACTACAGACCAAGTATGTTGCTGGATGCAATATGCCCCTGCTATCTGCGTTCGTTCATGGGAATGACAACGTAGACTATTATTATAATTGTTGCTATACTTGCTATTCGGCGGCTGCTCGGTGGAAAGTTCAGCCTCTCCTCCGTCTCACTCCCTTTCCAGGCCCTTCCTGAACTTCCTATATAGCATTTCTTACTATTACTACCTCCTCCCGCAATAAATTCCACTCTCTCATTGACCTCACAAACATGGACTACCTACCCCGCTCCGTTCTCTTCCATACCCTCTGAATATTTAAACTATTTTTACCTCTCCCTCGGCACACCCCCTTATACAGTCAACTACCCAACTTCATCCATCCTCCCTCTCAATTCACCATCCTGTATAACCTGACCAGCCTCTCCACTCTTCTCCTGTCCTTCAAAGAACTCCAGCCCATTTCCTTCATCAACACTGATATACGAACGTTCCCTTCATCCTCACAATCCTACCCCTGCAATCTTGACCTGCCCTTAACTCATTTAGGTACTCTTCTTTGTACCTTCTCTAGCTCATGCACCTCCACTTTGACGTACAGGTCCCATTCCGCTGCTGCATATTTCAATATCGGCCTTACCATCGCTCTATAACAGTTTTCCTTCACTTCACCACTTACTCCGTTGAGTACCCTCCCCAGCATCCCCAAAGCTCTGCCCTTCTAAACCACTCGTTATATCTGCTTTTTCCACCCATGATCTCCCTGCAATACTGCCCCTAGGTCCATTGCACGTCGCAGATTTTTTGTATTCCCACTATCCCTTTCAGCCAACTGTAAGCTCCAGCGACCACAGGCCAATGGCCTGGCTATGTTCTGCACATCCCTACTATCTATCTGCGTGCAGGTCTGCAGGGCCAACTCTCGCAGAGCCCAGTGCAGGAGTCAGGCTCCCAGGAACCAACGGAAGGTCGCTGGGCGAGGCAAAGCTCCTCGTTCTTTTGTCTGCCCACCCCGCCTGATGTTTGCCCGAGCACCGAACAAGTGAACATTGTTCTATCCCAGTCAATGCGCTGGAAAGAAAAGGAAGTTTCCTTCTAGCTTCATCATCCCGCAGTTATCAGCACAATGGCTTTTCTTCTCTTGTCCTCTCCTTCCAAGCCTACCCCCCCCCCCCCNTACACCACCACCCCTTTCACTCCTTCAACGCCGCAACTCCTCGCCTGCCCATCTTTTCTTTCTGTATGTTTGCCACCCATGTTTGCTCCAGCTTTTATGAGTCCCAAATAGAGACACAATCCTTTATGATTTTTTGACAGAAGGTATTGCGGAAGAAGGGAACATTGGAGTGTAGGAGGGAATGTAGGGGTGGTGACAATTCAAACTCCTGCTGGAAGGTTGGGGGTGTGGTGCGAGGATGCGCTCAAAAAGAACCTTTGTTGCCAATTGTGTGTCTTTCTTTTCTGCCCCTGCAGGGGTGCTGTGTGTGTGAGGAGTGCCGGGTTGTTAAAGAGGCGAGGGGAGCGGTGTAGGAGTTGGACGCTATCCACGGCCTTTTGTTCCAATTCTTGATGCCCGCGCGTCAAACCGCCGCCCGCCCGCCACTCCTCACCAGCCCCCTTCGAGGCACACGATGCCTATTGTTTACGTACAAATGGAAGCACCGAGGGAACCAACCAACGACTCAAGTCCGCAAGCGCCGCCTTCTGTTCTCTCTCGCGCCCGCCAGGCGAGTTTTCGCTTTCGCTCCTGACCGATAGCTTCGGCCCCGACTGCGTGCAGGCTCCACGATTCTTCCTCGCTCCGGCCGTCAAAGGACCCCGCCTCTACACGGACCTGATTGCGTGGTGACTAGACACACCTACAAAAGTCACCCTTACTCTGTGCTATAGGCTGTTCACGATTATTTGAGCACTCTTGAAAACAATCTTTGAAAAATATCGTTTCCCTACCTGTGTATATTTTAATGGGCACATTTATTGGCATGCGCCCAGTAAAGTTCGTAACCACGTAAAGAAAGTAGTTCCATGTATTAAGTCGGAATCAAAAGTGTTGGTTAGAAAATTGTGAATCGTGAAATGATTACTTTTAGTCTGTAGTTTTTAATGCGCGTAATTTTAATAGTTATTAGATTTGTAAAATTTTTACTTTTCCAATAATTTCACAGTTCTACTTGACTAACGTATGAATAAATTGACCAAACCCGTGACAATGTTAATTTTACATATTGTGGATTTATACAAAATGTGCATACAAGAAGATCTTAAGCAGGGCTTTCAAAAGTGCTGAGTTTGCCGTAAACAACATGTAACACGCTAGGCTTCAGTACTATATGAAGGTTGTTCACGGTAAATTGAGCACTTTTGACAGCCCTGCTTAAAAATATACTTTTACGCACATGTGTATTCATCCATCATATGTAAAATTAGCATTGCCACGGGCCTTGTCACTTGAAGCTCTGATACTTGAATAGCAAATATTTTACAAATTTTCTAATTCTTACACTTACAGCTTACACAATAAAAACAAACAGCAAAAAAAATCAATTCAGTACTCATATTATTCACACTCATATTATTTACACAACAATTTTAATTCATGGGACTACTTTCCCTCATTTGTTACCAACTTTTCTGGGCGCATGCCACTCAGCGTGCCCATTAAAATAATGTACATGGAGGTAAGAGCAGTGAAATTTTTCATAGGTTGATTTCAGATGCGCTCAATTAACAGTGAGCAGCTTCATGAACCCAACTCATGATTTAATTTGCTACTGGAAACTATACGTCACTTTCTTGTGCCGCCGCTTTGCTGGGAATTGATTATTCTTTACTGTTGGATAAATGCGACTATGGGACGTGCCTCACAAGTCGTCGCTAGTCACAGTCACATTGTATTTAAGTTTGCAGCCACGAAAAAAAGCGAATTTTGCAGGTCCCTAATGATGACGTGTTCCATACGCGCTCTCGCCAATAACGTCAGGTGAAGCGACGAAGGAAATACGTAGGCCGTAAGATTTTGATGTGGCGATCACAAAGTTCATAGTGCTACAGTGAAGACGTGTCCGCCAATCTCAGTTTTACCATCTACATTTTGTACCCAAAAAATTGCGTTTGAAACAGTTAAATGAAAATTCCGACTGTATTAGCCAATAATAACCCACGTAGACACATGTAACACATTCCCGCAAAATAATACGACCCATGCAGTTACCATAGTCCGTGAATATTCTGCTTTATAAGCTAAATATTGGTACAATAAAAGTTATTGATTTTCTCAAAAACGATATTGGTTGTATCAAATAATTACGATAAATGCAACGAATGCCTCCGAAATTTATTACTTTTGATAGTCGAATAAATAACTACTTTGCTTTTGGCTTAAGGCTCGGCTTCACTTTATTATGAAGAAATTCTACGTTTTTGTGTCATAATTTCAGTTCCTGAGGTATTATTGAAGATGTGTGATGATATAAAATTTACAATTTACTAGTTATTTAATACTTTTGAATCTAATTTTCTTTGTGTGTTATTTCCTGCTTGCCAAAACGCAGGAACTATTGATAAAATATTAGTATGCTCCTGACAATTTGCAGCTAGCAGGTAACACGCAATTAAAATTAAGCACGAAAATATTAAACAATACGTAAAATGTAAATTTTCTATAACCGCACTTTCAGTAATTGCACAATTAATTGTAAAAAGTGCAACAACTAGAAGGAATGCCCCGAATGAGTACAAACTCGGAGTATGTGTAGAACAGTGTACCAGCAATAAGTGATTATTATGATTGCAGAGAGATGGCGTACACGTAGACCCAACAGCGCCCTCTCGTGTGTGACCTGAAAGGTCAGCGTTACGCCAAGATCAGTCGGTGAAAAGCCTCCAAACGAAGTGAAAGCAAGTGACAGTATACCTTGTTGACGTCAAAGGCCGCCTTATCAACATGTGAGTAAGTTCGAACGGGGAAGAATGATCGGTCTCCGGGAAACGGGTTTGTCATACCGTAACATTTCGGCTCATACAGGGCATCTTGCTACGACAGTGATGCGTGTGGGGCACCAGAGGATAGAAGAGAGTCGGACGCAGCGACGAGCGGATACTGGACCACGCAATATGACTACAGCATGGGATGACCGCCATCATGTCCGTAAAGGACCGCACAGCCTCGTCCACAGTGTTGGCTTGACACTAGGGCGTTACAACGGGCCTGGACCAGTCTGCATCGACGCATATGGCGCGAATATGCCTGTTTCTACACATTCGTTTGGCAGAAAATCTTTCACAGCAATGTTTAATTCTGTTTGCCGTCTCGTCGACAGCAGCTTCATTATAAACTGAACCAGTTGCTGGGATGATTACAGACGGACAAGAAATCGGCCAGGGACTGTTCTAAGGAACCATACCAGCATTCGCCTAGAGTGATGCGGGAAAACCGTGAAAAACCTTCATCGGGATGACTGGGCCGGAAATATAACCCAGTGCCTTCCGAAAGCGAGTCCAATGTGACTGTCAGCACTGCAACGCTTCGCTTGGTCTACGGCGTGAGAAATATCCCCACTTAGATGCATCACCCTNGAAATCGGCCAGGGACTGTTCTAAGGAACCATACCAGCATTCGCCTAGAGTGATGCGGGAAAACCGTGAAAAACCTTCATCGGGATGACTGGGCCGGAAATATAACCCAGTGCCTTCCGAAAGCGAGTTCAATGTGACTGTCAGCACTGCAACGCTTCGCTTGGTCTACGGCGTGAGAAATATCCCCACTTAGATGCATCACCCTNCAATGTGACTGTCAGCACTGCAACGCTTCGCTTGGTCTACGGCGTGAGAAATATCCCCACTTAGATGCATCACCCTGGCAAAATGTTTGATCACGATGTTGGCAGAAACTGTAACATATCATTGTTATTTTCTGGTACTTCAGTATTAGTGTTTAAAAACCTATTGACGTCAATTAGCATGTTAAGCTGTTAAGTCCACGTTAATGCTGTTTCCGTGATGTCTTAGCAGACACCGCTAAAATATACTAGGTAATTTAAGAAAAAAAGGATATGCCTTAGTGAAGGTGGTTTGGCGGCCTGGGTAGGTGAGATCGCAAGTGGCATACTCTCCATCTCCCAGCAACCTCTTTCTTCCCAACCTTGAGCCGTCGCAGGGGCCGTAGTGGTGTTGTGGTTAGACTGCTCGCCTCCCATTTAGGCTAACAGGGGTTCGATTCCCGGTGGGATCGCTCCCGGATTTTTGCATGAGGGAGTCGTGCCGGACGATACCGCTGGCCGGCAGGTTTTCTCTGGGGTCTCCCGCTTCCCCCACCCTTTCATTCTGGTGCTGCACCATACTCACCTCACTTCACCTTCATCGGCGCCCAAATCTCTCCACTCCACTCCGTCTCCTGTGGGGCAAAGCATCGCGTGGTGGAAGCATCGTGCTGGCGCGAGGGGCGTGTAGTCCACCCTTTACCACAAGGTCTTCGAGCTCACCTACAGCCCCCAGCCGACCCGCCCGGATGAATTGTTTTTATTTACTTGAAATCTGGCGTGCACAATCAGGGCAAAGGAGGTAAAAAAGAAGGGGGGGGGTCATGGTGGAGGGAGTAGTGACGGTGGTCCCAGGATAGTCGAATCGAAAGCACGGGAGCTCCACGGCACGAGTTCGGGGCGGCGGCTGGCATTGTTCGCCCCACAATGGGTACTCCTCCCTCCCCTGTCGCAGGTCTTCTCCTCCCTCCACAGCAGCCTTACCCCTCCATTGTTTCCAGTGGCCAGGCGCACACACTCGGGATGACGTCCATTTTGCTACATCCTGCCCGACGCCGACTACGCCACCGCGTCCTTTTCTTTTTCCCCGTGCCTGGCCCCGCCACACCTTTCCACGTCACACGACAAGCGCTAGAGTCCATTCAAGATAAGTTCACATTTTTCTGAAGCCCTGCAGTAGTTCTACTTCCAGGTACCAATTACGTATCCTTCCGCTACATAAACAGAAACATTATTATTCTCTTCTGGAGGGGGGAAGAGGGGATCACAAGGATACTAGAGCCAGTGCACCATATATTGTGCTAATCAGACAATGAAAAAGTTCATATTTGTATAAGTAACAATTAAATTTGCTTCCATCAGTGCTACCTGGAAATGTAAATGAAATGTTTACCTTATAAAGAGCGTGCCAAAATCCAGTTTAATAATAGTTTAAATGTGAACGATTTCTAACTAACCGTTGCCAAGATAGCACTGCTGTCACTGTTTTTAATTCAAATTGATGACGAAATAAATATTACAATCAATATAAAGATAAGTNCAAGATAGCACTGCTGTCACTGTTTTTAATTCAAATTGATGACGAAATAAATATTACAATCAATATAAAGATAAGCAAAAGTTTTATTTACTCAGAAATAGGACAATTTAATGGCAGTAATAGTAATAAAAGTTTATGGCGTGTAATTTATTTTAAAAAATCAGGCAATCGTGTTACACATGGAATAATTTTTACAAATGTTNTAAAAGTTTATGGCGTGTAATTTATTTTAAAAAATCAGGCAATCGTGTTACACATGGAATAATTTTTACAAATGTTTGCTTTAAAATGCGCGAAGATATCGTGAATGGACTATACGTCTGCTTCCTCCATCCTACCGCGCCGGGGCACTATTACTCCCTGCATTCTACCGCGCACACCTCGTCCCGCCTTTATTTACACAATTATACCTACGTTTCTTTTATCCCGGGCGCCTCTGCATTGTTGCCTCGCCACCGCCGTCTCCCCCTCCTCCAACCCCTGTTCGTTTAAACAATTTTTTTTTTATTTCTGTCTCCTCCCTCGCGCACGCAGTTTACATCGCGCGCCACGACCACCACCCTCAACCGCCCCTGTGTGACTCACACAGAGTCGGGTAAATACACAACTCTCGTCTACTGCAACCTCTACCCCAGCGTCACCTTTACCTTTTCNTGAGCACTTTTGAAATCAACCTTTGAAAAATGTCACTGCCCCTACCTGCATGTATTTTAACGGGCACACTGACTGGCATGCGCCAAGTAAAGATGGTAACGACTGAGGGAAAGTAGTTTCATGTTTTAACGTTGAATTAAAAGTGTTACGTTAACGTGTGTGAAAACTGAAATCCTTTTTTTTTTGCTTTCCGTTTCTTAAAATGCATTTTAGTATAAGAAATAGCAAATTTTTAAAATATTTACGTTTGTGATAGTTCCACAGTTTACCTTAATTCGAAACACGAATAGTGATCAGGCCATGGCAATGTTAATTTCACATATGGTGGAAGAATATGCACTGTCAATTCAAGTAGATATTAAGTAGGGCTTTCAAAGGTGCTCAGTTACCGTGAGCAACCTATAGTAAAGTAGGCGTTCATATTAGGAAGGTGTTTAGAATAACGAGTGTCACAGGAGTACGAAATATACTGATAACATACAAAACAAATAACTTTTTATATAAAGAATTTAAAAATATTGTCTACTGTGCAAACAAATCACAGACAGATCTTGATTCTATGAAAATTTGTNCTGTGCAAACAAATCACAGACAGATCTTGATTCTATGAAAATTTATTGCATATATGTTGGTAATACGCGACAAACTAGAAATTAATATTTACGATAGACGCAGACTAAAAAGATAACCAAATAAATCGTTTCGTTACAATAATTCACCCATCCTGCTAGTGCAACAGCTTTTCGAAACATCAGGATGTGTTGGGTACTCATCTTATATTTTTACCTTGGCTGCTATTATACATATAAAATTCGCAATCGTCCAGTTGGTGGATTTTTCTCATTAGATTTATTAACGCGGCAGGAGTTTCGANTATTTCATTTCCAAGAGTTTCTTAAAAATTACGGCACAATACTTTTTATGTGAATGTATATACACGTTCTTTTACTTCCCAAGGCAAAGCAGTGGAGCGGACTTCTTTGTGTGTCGCGACTTGGAAATGGTATATAGCGTCTAGCACTCGGGGCTAAGTTCCTTGAGAAATTTTCGAAGCTTTAAGAAAAGGAAGAAAGAAGGTGCAAATTGAAACCAGCGGCACAGAGACTTCCACGCTAAAATTAAGTATCAACTGTTGGAAAACTTCCGATTACCCCACGGTTATTATTATTATTATTATTATTTTAAAATTTATGCGTGAGCTTCTTTACAAAATATTTACCATGCATGCAAATTATTACAAGATGTTCGCGGTAAAGTNTTTACAAAATATTTACCATGCATGCAAATTATTACAAGATGTTCGCGGTAAAGTGAGCACTTTTGAAATCAACCTTTGAAAAATGTCACTGCCCCTACCTGCATGTATTTTAACGGGCACACTGACTGACTGGCATGCGCCAAGTAAAGATGGTAACGACTGAGGGAAAGTAGTTTCATGTTTTAACGTTGAATTAAAAGTGTTACGTTAACGTGTGTGAAAACTGAAATATTTTTTTTTTTTTTTTTTGCTTTCCGTTTCTTTAAATGCATGTTAGTATAAGAAATAGCAAATTTGTAAAATATTTACTTTTGTAATAATTCCACAGTTTTCCTTAATCAGACACACGAATAAAGTGATCAGGCCATGGCAATGTTAATTTCACATATGGTGGAAGAATATGCACTGTCAATTCAAGTAGATATTAAGTAGGGCTTTCAAAGGTGCTCAGTTACCGTGAACAACCTATAGTAAAGTAGGCGTTCATATTAGGAAGGTGTTTAGAATAACGAGTGTCACAGGAGTACGAAATATACTGATAACATACAAAACAAATAACTTTTTATATAAAGAATTAAAAAATATTGTCTACTGTGCAAACAAATCACAGACAGATCTTGATTCTATGAAAATTTATTGCATATATGTTGGTAATACGCGACAAACTAGAAATTAATATTTACGATAGACGCTGACTAAAAAGATAACCAAATAAATCGTTTCGTTACAATAATTCACCCATCCTGCTAGTGCAACAGCTTTTCGAAACATCAGGATGTGTTGGGTACTCATCTTATATGTTTACCTTGGCTGCTGTTATACATATAAAATTCGCAATCGTCCAGTTGGTGGATTTTTCTCATTAGATTTATTAACGCGGCAGGAGTTTTGANTTATACATATAAAATTCGCAATCGTCCAGTTGGTGGATTTTTCTCATTAGATTTATTAACGCGGCAGGAGTTTTGAGTAGCCTTAAATCTAGCATCCCTCCAATACGCATAGACGTTTGTCTAAACCCGTAGTGAGTGAGTGAAGAGATTTTGGCGGCTCTTAACAGCGAGGTCTTGAGAGCCGATGAGGGTGGTTGAAGTGAGTAAGGAGCAGCGCCGGAATGAAAGGGCGGGGGAAACCGGGGATTCCCGAGAAAACCCGCTGATCAACGGCATCACCCGGCACGATTCCTACATGCGAAAATCCGGGAGCGACTCTGCCGGGAATCGAACCCGGTTCGCCTAGGTGGGGGGCAAGAAGTCTAATCACTACACCACCGCGGCCACTTCTAAACCCGTAGGACCACTGACGAACCGTACAGTATGTTTTCGACAAAATAACTTTGATAACTAACTATGCCGATATAAAAACCCGCAAAATATAACTCAAAAGGAAACTTTTGCCATCTTGATATTGTCTTAAATTTAACTGTGATTACCATTAGCTCAGCTACATTCAGGTGCTCCTAGGAAACTTTCAGTATAATATTTTCTTATTCATTGCATTAACTGAATAACTAAACATAAAATACATATCTCATCAAGCATTTTAATGAATGNTAATATTTTCTTATTCATTGCATTAACTGAATAACTAAACATAAAATACATATCTCATCAAGCATTTTAATGAATGTCATACCTCCGATTAAAAATAACTCAACGTAAAAAATTGCAAATAATACTTCTTCATATGAATTTGCTGAAGTTATAAAAATGTTTAAATTAAATGTGTGACATACACCTAGATATTTACCGGTAGAATATTGCCTTCAAACAACTACCTGTGAAGAAATTCGACATTGGCGAAGATGCTATTTGTACATGTTACGTATTTATTTAAAGGAAANCATATTTTCTTATTCATTGCATTAACTGAATAACTAAACATAAAATACATATCTCATCAAGCATTTTAATGAATGGCATACCTCCGATTAAAAATAACTCAACGTAAAAAATTGCAAATAATACTTCTTCATATGAATTTGCTGAAGTTATAAAAATGTTTCAATTAAATACGTGACATACACCTAGATATTTACCGGTAGAATATTGCCTCCAAACAACTACCTGTGAAGAAATTCGACATTGGCGAAGATGCTATTTGTACATGTTACGTATTTATTTAAAGGAAAGATGTTT
>NQII01000432.1:405250-466469 GCA_002778355.1 Clitarchus hookeri
AGGCTCGGATTGTTCGTATTATATTTTTATATGCTTAGTGTAAAAGTACGAATTCATAAATTTCCGAATAAAAATTTAGAAACTTTTAATTTAGAATTTATTTTCTTTTCACTTAAAAGCACATGTTTTTTTTTCATACTAGTTACAAACGTGTTTCGCGACTGACTTGATTTATGTCCCGCCCTATCCATATCATGTCATTCTGTAGTTTGGTAAACGTGAAAACTTTTCCGGTTGTATGCTTTGAGTTACTTAATATCGAGTAAAGAATTTTTAAGAAATTTTAAGAAAAATTTTAAATATTTGAATTTTTGTAAAATTACTTTTGCTGAGCATACGTTAAAATGAATTAAAACAGTGGCTTCCAACTTACTTTGTTTAATGTTTGAGCGGTTTTATTTTTTATTTTGCGATTTTTATGAGTGATTATGCAATAGTTGTGGAGCCAATTTATTTATTCGAGGCAGATAGTGTCAAATTGAAATTTATACCCATTTTAACGGTGTTTGGTACAGAATTTCTTTAATGAGATCAAATATATGGAAGTGCACATCGACATGAGTTTCTTACAAGGGAACACTTCCTCATTATCTTCGGATGGTGAAGTTTCGGGTTAAAATCCCATGCAAGGCAGAGATGTTTATATCGTTTTCAGATCTAATTTCAAATAAGTCCGCTGTTCTGTGAGCCTCCCGGAATAAAGAAGGGACTTAAGAGCAGCGGACAGCCATGATTAAATACTCGTACAACTCAGCAGCCTAAACATGTGTAGATACTAAGTGTTGGCATTTTTTTGTGAAAATCTGCGATACTAATGATTATGTCAAGGTTATTGTTGCTCCGCTAGGTTGCCAGATAATTAGGCGATAATGTGAGGTAACTGAAGAAAAGTACTTTGAAGTTTGTCAAATACTATTAAGATAAACACTGCCAATATTTCAGCTGACTACAGATAATGCACCTGGTAAACTGAGGGACAATTTATTGACGATATAGATATTAAACCTTTATAATATCTAGAATAATAATAAATTGATGTCGCAAGTTAGTGCTTATCTAATTAAAGGTAGTATTAAACAAGTAATGAGGAAGTTTGAAATATTTTATGTACAAAGGTTTAATTAAAAAATGCTCAAATCGCANTTGAAATATTTTATGTACAAAGGTTTAATTAAAAAATGCTCAAATCGCAAAAAAAAAAAAAAAAAAAAAAAAAAAACCTCTTAGAGTACCAAAATATTCAGCTGTTTCACGTCAAAACTTACTTGCGGCCCGGCTATTGGTAAGGCAAGTATCACTGATTACTGGAAATAATATTTTGCAAATTGAAACTACGAAAAAATCGTTAAATTGTACCAGTTAATGATGCGGTACCTAGGTTTTTTTTTAGTGTTAGAAATACAGAAATCTGTTCACTCAGAAATCTGTTCACTCAGGTTGTGGTGGTGTAGGTTAATTGTTATTATCTTTCTCTGACGTAGGTAGTTCATACATATGTTTATCTGTGTTTTAGTACAAATTTCCATTCGAGGGCACAAAAATAGACAAATGTTCTGCGAAAACCGTACACTTCTGGCTTCGTTTTTTTCTTCGCGGATTTTCCTACTGGGACACGNTTCTTCGCGGATTTCCCTACTGGGACACGGTCCAAAGCCAAACTCTTTAAACTCTCTGCACGTTAGATAAATCTCTCGAAGTGGGCCCGTATTTAAAGTCTCTGCAATTCCAAAGACTCAGGAAGATTTAGGCCTTCTGAACCTTCGCCGGGCTTGTTTCTTGTGCTCTTCGTAATACCTATTTGCAACACAAAATTATAATTTATTTCAACCGATTGAAGTTTTTTATCATGGATCAAGCTCATATTTTATTATCAACCAGAAATCTATAATCATATTAGAGTATTGTTTATATTTTCTTTTCGTATCTTTAATTAGTAGTACATTTATCTAAAAAAAAAATTACGATTTCATTTTTCTTTTTTAAAATTTGTATCTGAATTTGTGTCACCTGAAATAAAAAATAACTATTTATAAACATTGCGTAACTTTTAAAAATCTGAAAACTAAGTCAGCAACAAGGTTTATTAGGGCACTGAAAGTTACCGCTCTTGCTTGCAAGTGTGTTGAGTACCAGCTTAGTGGCCAGTTTAGTGACCTAGAGAGCTGTGGCTTTTGGTTTATTTATAAACGAGAACTCTTTGAGTACAAAATTTCTGGGGTTCATTTGCAAAGGGGGCAAGTCGAAAATAATATAATGTTCGGGATATACAAAAAAAAACTCTGTCGTTTTATATATTCAAGATAACCTCGATTTAGTGAATTGATTTATAAAAATCATATATGCGAGTTATTTGTTATGTACAACTTTAGAAATATGGGTAGGCCTATGTCCAATTCTTCAAACTTTTAGGAACTTGTCCTGTTCTGCATCTAGAAATACCCTAACTGTTTCTCTATAAGTGTAAGAGATGACACAGTGACAATAAAGAACAGGCATACGCTCAAAGAAACCAAATATATTTTCGAAACAGAACTATCACTGTTTTAAAATACGGGTTTTCCTAAATAAATAGGAATATACTCAAAGGAAACAAATACTGCGTATTCCTATAACATAACTATCACTATATTGATATACACATGTTCGGAATAAAACAGGCATATGCTCAAAGAAAACACAATATGAAGCAGAACTATCACTATTCAAATACATATGTTCTGATTACACCTTTTAAAATGTTTCTGTAATATTAAATTATATTACTCGTCTCGTATTCGTATATACAATCAAAATCGGGTCTTTAGCATGGCCATCTTCTTTCTTAGATTAATCTTCAATAACAGATTTATAATACTGAAGAGTTATGCCATCTACATAATATTCCCCATTATGAGCACAAAGCAAGGCTACGACCGTTTCTTTGTCTAGAAATGTGTCTAGAAATTGATATTCCTCGTTTAAGTAGAATTATAGATATGCCAAAATCACTGTTGTAGTTCACTTCACCTTGTACAAGGATATTTTTTCCTGTGTTGCTTTTCATGAGCATGAATCGTTTTTATGGAGAAAACTGGAAATTATGTAAATTTGGAGGCTTCACGGCAGATTTTACAGCTTTCTTCCAATCATACACATTACTGTCTCCATCAGCTGATGACACTTGTATCATACTTCCTTTTCTTTTAAACATGAATATGTGCTCTTCTGGTACTATTATTACTGATTGTAAATACGTTCCTCAAAAGGGCTCAAAAATGCTATCACGTGGCACAAAGGAATGCCCAAAGATAAGTTAGTTATATGCTATTCACTGTAAAGTGAGCACTTTTGAAAGCCCTCTCACTTTGAACAATAGCCAATAAATATATTTTATTGTAGCTATTAAATATAAAAGTTTAACATTTTGTATTGTTTGAAAACAAATTGTTTAATTGGTATAATTGTCACCTGTTCGGTTGGTATAACTGTCACTAGGCGGCGCCACTGTAAAACGGCGCATTTTTAGTACAACTGTGTCTTTCTTGCTGTATCATTGTTATAATGTAGTGAATAAAACATTTCTACTAGAAATCTCAAGTTTTTATTACAGAAGAAACCCATAAACCTCAACAGTAGCCTTAGACGTTAACTTCCGAGTGTGGTGGAATATACACATTGTGTTTATTTATAACTTGCATGGCAGTATTTATTTTAAAAGGTTCTTAATTAAAAGATAAGAAATGGCTGAAAGGAAAAAGTAACTAGGGCTTCAAAAGTGCTCACTTTACCGTGAACAGCCTATACACCCAATCGTTATATAACCTTGAGGTGCTTTGCTCCTAAATCACATGCATAAAATTCCTAAAACTATCTGGTTCTTATTTTGTCCGCCACATCTACCGGCAGGAAGTTGAAGAGAGTGGATATTGGTAAAATCGATTTCAATTACACAGTGAAAAATTCAAGAGACTATTTCACTGGAGCCTTTATTGTGCTCTCTTTCAAACTAAGTATAAATTAAAGTGTTGTAAAGAGTTTGTGCATCTTTTTAGAAGAATCAACACAGACAGTACAGTTGTATATGCACGTACAATTACCGTGAATGGTATGCCTTCTGGTCGGGTATCTTTGGAAGGACATGATTCTTTTGACAGTCGTACGAAATATTGAGCACGCCCTCTTGTTTCGTTTTTAATAATCTAAAAAAAAAAATTCAGCTGTTAACTTGTGTACATTTTACTAGGTGGTTAACCTTCTTTTGTATTTAAATTATTCAGTCTTTCCTCCAGTTGCATACAGGTTGAGCAGCAATCAGTTGCTGGGGTACCAAAACTTAAGTAATAAACATTATCAAATATGGCTTCAAATTAATATTTGACATGTAGTTGTTCAACTGTTTTTGAACAATAACACAGACTCATAATGCCATTTCACTGGGAAGATACTGCTTTCTAGTGTTCTTCACCCGATCATAATGTGATTGAACTGGTTGTAGCTTTTCTATAAATGCTCTGACTGCTTATTTCGTATTAACATATTAGGAACTCCACAAACCATCCCCTCGATTCTCTCCAGGTGAATTTCCAATATTAAAGTTCTTCTTACAAACTTCAACCTTACTTTTGCTTATTTGCTACACTGACAGAAATGCTTTTTTTCCCGCAATTTGAACTTGATGATGTGCATTATTTCCAATGATCTTTTGTAAGTCATATTTAAACGACACATCTTTCTCATAACAATACTTACGTTGCGTTTTCTCTTTGTGAGAGACGTTTGTGTAAACCTAAGAATAATTGAATCTTGTCTTATGTACCTTGAGCTGTGTGGTATAAAACATTTGATGGCCTCTACGAACATCCAGCATTGTAAGTTCTGAGCATTTGTATACAGAGTTCGTGGGATGGTGGCATTAAGGGCTGGATGGGTTATCCCTTGGAGGAATACCTGTAACAGAATGAAACAAAATATAAGATAGACCTACTTGTATTAATTTGACTTCCTATTAAATACCTAGGAGTCCTTTGAAAGTAATGCACTTGACTACAGGCCTACAGCCAGACAAATGGTGTACACAAAAATACTCTTAACCTACTACTAACCAACAGCACATTTGAGTTAGTTTTACTAACATAAATCTACTAAGCTTAATAATAGTATTTATATTGTAATCTAAATACGATTTGAATTTACCTGTTCTTTTTAACGACATTTATCTTCCACGTTGACGGTATTCTTATTTTGTTTCTTGTTGTACCTTAGACACGTATCACCTGCCATTACCTTATAAGAAGGTAAAATGTTGTATTGAATTAAAATAACTAATCGACGTTAATCGTGGCACATTAAACAAACTTCAAGCCCCCGCAAATGACATCAACACACACTTCATTCCAAATCACAGAAAAACATTCAAGGTAATAGTAATATTATCAGCTGACACAAAGCCAAGCCCACAAAACACAAGTTATAATAAAGCAATATAATAAACAAAAACAAAATAATACAACAATATCAATGGACTATCGTAATAAAACATACTAAACAATATTGATAGTCGTACTTTATTAACACAATTTTAATTCGTCCGTTTTTAGAAATAGTATTGTAATTTCTGGTAAAATCTAATGTAAACTACACTTTAACTCCGTAAAACTTCCGGTTTGTATTACCTCAGCAACAGTATTTATTAAACCGGTGTTTTTATTCAAAACTTTATATTCGTCTGATTTTCGAAATCTTTTTTTAAATCACCAGTGTACTCGATTATGTAGTACAGTTTAACCCAATTAAACCCCCATTTTTATTACTTTACTGTAAAATTCATTGAATATTTATATATTTACTAAAAAAACTTAACATTTATACAATTAAAAAAAATATTTATTCAATGAAATCGATAGTACAATTAGACAGAGCACAAATAAGCATCCAATTTTTAATGCCGTATTTCTAAAACGTATTAAACATCATCGGCTGCCGCATCGCGAGACATGCAAAATTTAATATTATATTTAAAAAAATTATAAATTGATATTTCCTCTGCTGATGTGTTCTCGAACACTTGAGATAGAGAAAAAAAGGGTTTTTTTTTTGCAGATATACAGTATGGAGGGCACACTGGAGGTCGGAGTAGTCACAGCCTAGTAATGATACTGGCAAAATAGAAATTTTAAGTTTGTCAATATATTATAATTCGGGGTTAATCATAGTACTTTACACTGAGGTGACAAAAGTCATGGGATAGCAATATGCAAATATACAGATGGCATTAGTATCGCGTACAAAATGTATAAATGGGCAGTGCATTGGTTTGGGCTTAGTCTTGTAGTCAAGCGATTCATGTGAAAAGGTTTCTGATGTGATTATGGCCACACGACGGGAATTAGCAGACTTTGAACGCGGAATGGTAGTTGGAGCTAGACACATGGGACATTCCATTTCGGAAATGGTTAGGGAATTCAACATTCCGAGATCCAGAGTGTCAAGAGTGTGCCAAGAATACCTAATTTCAGGCATAACCTCCCACCATGGACAACGCAGTGGCCGACCGCCTGCACTTAATGACCGAGACCAACGACGTGTGCGCAGAATGGTCAGTGTTAACAGACAAGCAACACTGCGTGAAATAACCGCAGGAATCAATGTGGGACGTACGACGGACGTGTCCGTTAGGACAGTGCGGCGAACTTTGGCTGTACTGGGCTATGCCAGCAGAAGACCGACTCGAGTGCCTTTACTAACAGCACGACATCGCCTGCAGCGCCTCTCCTGGGCTCGTGACCATATCGGTTGGACCCTAGACGACTGGAAAACCGTGGCTTGGTCAGATGAGTCCCGATTTCAGTTGGTAAGAGCTGATGGTAGGGTTCGAGTGTGGCGCAGACCCCACGAATCCATGGACCCAAGTTGTCAACAAGGAACTGTGCAAGCTGGTGGTGGCTCCATAATGGTGTGGGCTGTTTTTACATGGAATGGACTGGGTCCTCTGGTCCAACTGAACCGATCATTGACTGGAAAGGGTTATGTTCAGCTACTTGGAGACCACTTGCAGCCATTCATGGACTTCATGTACCCAAACAACGATGGAATTTTTATGGATGACAATGCGCCATGTCACCGGGCCACAACTGTTCGCGATTGGTTTGAAGAACATTCTGGACAATTCCAGCGAATGATTTGGCCACCAATATCGCCTGACATGAATCCCACCGAACATTTATGGGACATAATCGAGAAGTCAATTCGTGCACAAACTCCTGCATCGGCAACACTTTCGCAGTTATGGAAGTCTATAGAGGCAGCATGGCTCAATATTTCTGCCGAGGACTTCCAACGACTTGTTGAGTCAATGTCACGTCGAGTTGCTGCATTTCCCCGGGCAAAAGGAGGTCCGACACGATATTAGGAGGCATCCCATGATTTTTGTCGCCTCAGTGTAAATTGTAATGTGAGCTTTTAACCTTATTTTCAGTTTTTGTTTCAGATATTGCTCAAAATTGTAAAGGATTGTCTAAAACAAGTAAAGAAAATCAGTGGAAATTAAAATTTAAAGATTTTAAATATTCCGCTAATTTTGAAAATTATGAAAATCCAGTTATTTTATACTACAGTGTAATGGGAAAGATACTGTTCATTAGTACTCTTATTGGCTTGAATGTAATATAAAGTACAGTATTTCGTTGCTATATTTTATAAATGACATTTTAAAGATATTTATGCTAGCTGTATTATATTTCTATAATGTCATTGTAAGTATTTATTTNATTTTATAAATGACATTTTAAAGATATTTATGCTAGCTGTATTATATTTCTATAATGTCATTGTAAGTATTTATTTAAAAAAATATTCAAATGCAAGACAAAAACAAAAAACGTAAATTCTTATTAAAAAATGTAACTTTTGTGTTGCCTAATCACCGAATTTTATATTTCTATTTGATATGTCAATTTTCATAATTTAATTTTTGGGTTGATGAGCGAGAATACGTTTTGGGCGCCTTGTATGGCGGTGAGTGCGAATGCCCTTGGGGTGTGCCTGTGAGAGCCCCGGGAGCATCTGCCCACTGCCACAAGTTTCACACGCAAGGGGACCCTAAGATAAAACAGCGATGACGGACTTCAAGAGCCGGAGTAACGGCAGCACCTCGAGGAAACCCATCGGCCAGCGACAAGGTCCACCATAGTTCCCTCTTGAGACCCCGCTTGGAATCGAGCCTGGATAGCAGATGTGGGAGGTCACCGCAGCCTCCATTCGTTTGATTAGAATGCCTCACGCTGGGTGACCGCAATAACGCACGGGGCGTTCGGTGCGTCGCACATGCAGGCTAGAGTCACCTTAATGGCCTCACTTGCAGTGGCATGGCTACACACGTGTTTCTTGGGGGTCGTAACCTCCCCCTTCATGCGTGCCACCTCTGCTTAAATTTTAGTTCGTAAATATTGCTTTATGTGATAATTATTTTTACTATAAAAACTATTTAATAAGAGCCAGGACGATGCATTTACCAGCTTATTTCCTTCCTAACCTTGGGCAGGAGCAACTCTGCTGTTACACTTCTCCTTTGTTACTNCCCTTGCGCGGAGAGACAGAATTCTTTCCTGGATGCACCACTCCAGACAGCGCGAGGCCTCACATGTAGACAACAGTGCCAGGTTTGTAAACGAAACTCGCCTCTTCCTCTGTATGTATTTGTTGTTATACAATTTAGTCTTTGATAGTCAGACAACAGGATCTCCGCACTCTAAACTGTTTGTGTGTATTACGTAGATATTCATTTTAAGTGCAAACTTTGTTTTGATAAACGATTACAATAGTGTCGCGTAAAATTGATACAAGGGGAAATCAGGGTGATTTGCTCTCTTACTTTTCCAAAAGACTGAAAACTGATGGAGAACCCGAAAATAATTCTGGCGTGTCCGTGTTTGAACGTTCGAGATGCTCCCATTCAGATCAATACACTTGTACATCTGATCTAGCTAGAACCAACAGTGAATCTCGAAAGCAACAAGAGGAAACTTCAAGTCTGATTTCTGATCCACCAGTAGAAATTAATGATATTGGAAATATCATTAGCGATCTATTAAAGGTGTGTATGAGAAATTTTTTCAGGCTTTACATAAAACAAAGTTACATATTTAGTTTTTATAGTGTGTTTATGCAATGAAAAAAAAANGAAATTTTTTCAGGCTTTACATAAAACAAAGTTACATATTTAGTTTTTATAGTGTGTTTATGCAATGAAAAAAAAATTTTTTTAGTAAGACAAATGACATGCGCATATTCATAAATTACATTAATCATATCCAAACTGTTACATCTGCATTTTTTGATACGTGGAATAACATTTTCAAAAGCGGATATTACAATATTTTAGCTTAGTTGAGAAAATAAGCTGCAGAAATGGACAGTAGGCCTAAACTGAATAAAAGTGTTAGTACCCGCCACAATTAAGTTTACAAATTTTTTCTTAATTTTGAGGAAACATACTGCAAAATAAAAAAAAAATTATTTTTTCATACATGTGTAATAATTCCCACCAAGCGACCAATGCTTAGGCTTCGGCTAAAGAAATTAAAAGTTATTTCAAGAAAAGAGAAATTTCATTGCGATTTTCTTNGCGACCAATGCTTAGGCTTCGGCTAAAGAAATTAAAAGTTATTTCAAGAAAAGAGAAATTTCATTGCGATTTTCTTTTTGAGTGTAGGGTAAAAAAAAGTAATATATGTAAACTTGGTAATAGATAGCTGATCAGATGTTCTCTTTTTATTTCAGATGAATGCTGAAAACAAGGCGCAGCTGTTACATGAAGTATGGTGTACTGATCCTGCATATAAGATTCCAGCATCTGGTAAGCGAAACCTAAAATTTCAATACAGCTGTCTAAATATATTGAAGTGGCTGTCATATTGTAACGTAGAAGACGGGGCTTTTTGTAAATGTTGTGTTTTATTAAGTGTACATGGTGGTGGAGTAGGGCATCAACCGTTGGGTAAACNATTGTAACGTAGAAGACGGGGCTTTTTGTAAATGTTGTGTTTTATTAAGTGTACATGGTGGTGGAGTAGGGCATCAACCGTTGGGTAAACTCGCTAAGAAGAAGTTTAACAACTGTAAAGATGCTATTGAAGAATTTACCAGACACAAAAATACCGAATACCACAAAAATTGCCTTCTCCGTGCAAGCCAACTTCAAAATATCTCATGTAAGAAACCAGACTCTGTAGATGTTCAAGTAAATGTAAGTTTAAAAACCAAATTGAGGAAAGTCGCAGCAGGACGATTCCAGTAGTAGATACAGTGTTACAATGTGGGCGTCAAGGTATTGCCGTTAGGGTACATAGGGATTATGGTCCTATTACTATAGTTGAAGCTACTGTTGAAAATTAAGGGAATTTCAGAAATCTTCTTCGTTTGAAAGCAAAAAGTGGTGACAAAGAATTAGAATACACACTATGCAATGTACACAAGTCCTCAAATACAAAATGAAATAATTTAATTTTGCAATTACATAATTGTAAATACTTTGGTAATGAAGGTAAACAGTGCTAAGTGTTTCACAGCTCTTGCTGACGAAACTACCGATATTTCAGGAATGGAACAGCCGTCCCTCTGTGTGCTGTTATGTAGACGAGAGTACGGAAAAAATCTGGGAATATTTCCTCTGACTTGTGCCTGTTACGGATGTCAATGGAAAAGGGTTAGCAGATACAATTTTAGAAGCATTAAAACATGTGGGCTTGGATGCAACTTTCCTCCGTGGACAAGGCTATGATGAGGCTGCTTCCATGCGCGGCCAGTTCAATGGAGTACAGGCTCACATCAAGAGTGTTCATCCCCTCGCAGTGTGCCTGCACTGTAGCTCACATATCCTTAGTTTAGCTGTGACAACTGCCTGTTCTGCTCAAGCAATTCGAATCTGTATGGGTATTGTAGGTAATATTTCCACTTTNATCCTTAGTTTAGCTGTGACAACTGCCTGTTCTGCTCAAGCAATTCGAATCTGTATGGGTATTGTAGGTAATATTTCCACTTTTTTTTCAATATCCCAAGCGACTCAATGTTTTAAAAGAGTCAATTGAAAGGAAAGTTCCTAAAGCCAATGCAACTCGTCTGAAGTCATTGTGTCCAACTCGGTGGATCGAGCGTCATGGTGAAATAATCATCTTCTTGCAATTATTTGATGCTATTATTGAGGGGCTGGAAATGATTTATACTTGAACAGACAGTGTTGCAGCTACAAATGCACACCAGTTATTGTGTGCTGCGAAACAGCCGGAATTGCTTGTAGCTCTGTATGTCATTGATAAATTCTTTAGCATACGTCTGCCTGTAATATTCGAGATCTTCAAACTGAGAATACTGATTTTGTAGTAGCGATGGAATCTGCTGTTTTAGTAGGAGAGGAGGCCATGAAGGACTTGCTAGAAAACGTACATACTGCATTTCGGAAAGTGTTTGTGGAAGTTGAGAAAAAAGCCAAGGATATTGAAGTTGACACCGTTGTTCCAAGGCGGGCTGGAAGGTAGATACACAGTGTCAACATTTCCTCGGAAATGGTTAAATCGGCCGAAGATTACTACCAAGCAGCTGTATACATTCTTACTGCGGACAGTTTCATAATGCAACTCGGGGAGCGCCTTCTAGCTCACAGAAAATTATTAAACAGTTTCATGTGTCTGCTTCCAAAACTTACAACGAAGCCAACTGCTGATGATGATTAATCAATAAAGCAGCTTGTTAATACATATGCCACAGACGTATCTACCAGCAAACGCGAGGCCATCTGCGAACTACAGATTTGGTACCATTTCTTGCCTCAAAACCACAACCACCTCAATATTCTTTGGACGCTTATTTTAAGTGCAGTGAAACTCAGTTCCCAACAGTGAAGACACTCCTTCGCGTACTAGCTTCATTGCCCGTAACAACAGCGACCAGTGATCTATATTTATCTAGCATGAAACGCCTGAAATTATACTTACGTAAATCAATGGAAGAAAGTCGTTTAAATGTATACGTTGTATACGTTCATCTTGACATTCCCATCAACTCAAGGGATGTATTACAAGAATTCTGCAAGAAACCACGCNATACGTTGTATACGTTCATCTTGACATTCCCATCAACTCAAGGGATGTATTACAAGAATTCTGCAAGAAACCACGCCGATTGAATTTTCGGTTATTTCAAATAAAACTTTCTGAACTGAACCAATGAAACGTGTTTGTAACATAGTGCGACTATTTGCTTCAACGAGAATACAATGCTGTACCATCGTGTAGCTCTTTCACGGTCAGCTGAGCACTCTTCAAAGCCTCGTTTTCCTGCTTACTGTGTATTCTATCTACCACAAAGCACATGCAGGAGCTAATACTGCCTTTATGCTAGCGACTAGTGTCCACATGTCGATCAGATGGGATTGCGAAACTGCTACAATCAAAACATATTGTTATTTCGCCACTCCTTCCTGTTTGTATAGAACATCAAGAAACCAATCTGGGTGTCCATTAATTAAAACATTATTTCAAGTAAGAGGTTAAAACTTACAACCACTTTTCCTAATTGCATGCCCACGTTACTCTAAGAATTATAGTAGAGTATTTGTTAAAATACATGCAGTTACATGCAAAACATATATTTTTAGAAATTGTTTATATGTGCTTAGTTAATCGTGAATCAGTTACAAATTGCGTATCTCAGGTATTTCTTCATTGCTTTGTAGTTCAGTGAACAAGGCAGTAGCATTTCGATATTTAAAAAATGTAGCTATTTGGACGTGCANTCTTCATTGCTTTGTAGTTCAGTGAACAAGGCAGTAGCATTTCGATATTTAAAAAATGTAGCTATTTGGACGTGCATTATGTTGTGTATCAAAGAAGCGGGGGAAAAAAAAAAAGTAAATGATAAAAGGCATGTAAACATGTTTGTAATTTAAAAGGAGATGTATTAAAATCTTAGGTTTTAGGATTATAAGTAAAATTGTGTGTAATTTTGAGTTGTGTAATTAGAATTTCAATTTAATGTCTTCAATCACAAACATACAATAGTGTTTGAAAATATATATTTAAATATTTTTATATAGTAATATTTGTATTATCGATGTCTTAAATTCAATAATATGTAGAATGCACAAATTTGTGATNAATTTTGAGTTGTGTAATTAGAATTTCAATTTAATGTCTTCAATCACAAACATACAATAGTGTTTGAAAATATATGCAAATATTTTTATATAGTAATATTTGTATTATCGATGTCTTAAATTCAATAATATGTAGAATGCACAAATTTGTGATAATCATAACTATGCAGTAAGGTAATTTTTGTTCACAAAGATATTAAATAATTGTCATGACAAAATGCAAAAAATATGTAGTGATTTACACACACATGAATATAACTAAAATAGCATTATATTTTGCTATAAAAATTATCTAGCAGCCTTTAACATATTGGGGCAGTGCCATTTCATACTGCGTCTATTCCAAATTTTGGCAAGTGAACCCACCCCTGAGGCATTCCTAGCTACGACACAGCTCACTTGTGTGCCTCGAACACACGGGAGATACCCACAAGTAGCGCGCCTCCATCGACGTTTGTGTGTGTGACGGAGTGTGTGAGCGAGAGAGAGAGAGAGAGAGAGAGAGAGAGAGAGAGAGAGAGAAATAAGTCTAGCGGCAGGTTCGAAACTTCATTTGAGTCTGGAATGCTCGTCCATTGGCACGTTGCAACCACCATACCCAATTATCTGCACCTGAGAAGAAGATAACATTTTTCGTTGATTCTAAGCCGCCAGTGTCATATTCTTTTATAGTACAATGGTAATGATAAAGTGTGGGAGTTAATCTTTCCGTTTGAGGGATCTGGTGAAACCGACATAGCGTCACAATCCATCTACTGTTTTTATGTATATAAAAAAATTGTGTGTGCGTGCGAAGTTTGGAGGGAGAGAGAGAGAGAGAGAGAGGAAATAAGGGGGATTCAACTTATCTAAGAATGTTTAGATCGTTTCCAAATATCTTCTAGAAAAAAATAACATTTCTTATTTCTGAGATGTNTAGAAAAAAATAACATTTCTTATTTCTGAGATGTTTTGTAGCCCAATAAAATATATTTACGTGCTTTAAAATTGCCGGCGGCTAAACTAGGACAAGTCAACTGTATGACGACCCAACAGTCGAAGAGACTTCGAGGATTGGTTTCACCTCTTCTGTAGAAATTATTTGTTTACACGTAATAATTTCGGATTCATAGTACAGTACTATTTTATTTCTTAGGAAGGCAGTGATACTGAACTATTTTAATACGTAATTTTAAGTAGTCATTTATGACTGAACGCATAAAATATGTCAAAGTCATTGAACAAGTAAATAAAATACTCTAACAAACCTATAACTGCAAATCGTAGCCTCCTGAATGAATGTAAAACGATGTTACAATCAAGNCTCTAACAAACCTATAACTGCAAATCGTAGCCTCCTGAATGAATGTAAAACGATGTTACAATCAATAACTGCTAATCTACACAAACGTTTATGATAAATGCAAAACCAAGAAGGATACATGTGATTGAAATGAACTTTATGCCACAGATTAGGCACATGACAGTACACAGTTGATTTGGATTACAGAACTGTACATGATCTCTGTCCTTAAGAATACACTATGGTGTGAAGTCCCCGCGTGCTNTGTGTTTGAAATGAACTTTATGCCACAGATTAGGCACATGAGAGTAAACAGTTGATTTGGATTACAGAACTGTACATGATCTCTGTCCTTAAGAATACACTATGGTGTGAAGTCCCCGCGTGCTGCAATCAGAGCCCTTAACGTCGTGGCATGGAATCAAAGAGGGCCTGGATATGTTCCTGGGGAATTCACCCTCCACACGGTTTGTATGCGAGTCCAGAAAGCATCAACAGTGGTTGCTGGAGGACCATCACGAACAAGTCGCTGACAAACCATATCCCAGACATGTTCGATGGGCAACATGTCAGGCGAACGTGCAGGCGAGGGAAGTAGATGTACCCGTCGTTCATTGAAGAAGGCTTGCACATTCCTCGCCACACGTGGCCGGGCATCGTCGTGCAGAGATATGGTATGTGCAGTGCCTGAAGGAGGGGCAGTACCTCGGGCTCTAAAACCTCCTTTATGTAGCGGTTGCTGTTCAGATTGCCCTCAATACGTAGGAGTAGAGATCGCATGTTGTATCCAATGGCGCCCCAAACAATCACACTCGGCGTTTGTCCGCTTTGCCACTCCACAATGCAGGCTACCGGATTGCGGTCACCACGATAGCCTCTAACATGTATGCGGCCATCACCGTGGGACAGGTTGAAGCGGGACTCGTCCGAAAACACTACATTTTGCCACTCAGCATGGCAGCGACGGCGTTCACGTGCCCTTTGCAGTCTAAGGCGTTTGCTATTCTTGGACAATGGAAGCCGAAGCAATGGATGCGTGACACCATTCCAGCCCGCAGCAGACGGCATCGAACCGTCGACACAGACAGTTCCACGCCCGTTGCAGTGCTCTATTGTCGAGCCAACATTGTAGACGAGTCTGTGCGGTCCTTTACGGCCATGCGGACAATATTGCGGTCAACCCGTGCTGTAGTCACATTGCGTAGTCCAGTATCCGCTCGTCGCTGCGTACGACCCTCTTATATCCGCTGGTCCCACACACGCATCACTGTTGTAGCAGAATGCCCTGTACGAGCCGAAATGTTACGGTATGACAAACCCATTTCCCGGAGAGCGATCATTCTGCCCCGTTCAACTCACTCACATTCTGATATGCAGGTCCTTTGACGTCGAAGAGGCATACTGGCATTTGATTTCACTTCGTTTGATGGCTCATCACTTAGTCATTGATACTGTCAGCATAAAAAGTTAACTTGAAATTATTTCATGTAATTTCATAGATAAAAAATTTTCAGGAAAATTTTTAATATGGACGCTATTTTGAAAATATGTGTGTCCCCCCCCCCTCAAAGTTTGTTAGTTTACATGTCCTGCTATAGTGCTACTTATTTGCCAAATTAAGTATAAATCGGTTGTTTTTCGGAGATATCGCGTAATTTTAATTTGTCACCTGATACTATTTTACAAAATGGCGGACAAAAGAGATTTTGTGTTGACTCATTTGATGTTTGGGGTATATACAGCCAGTATATAAAGTTTCATTGGAATTAATTATGGTTTCGACGATATAACATGCCAAACTAAAATAGCTATATGGCCGCCATTTTTAAAATAAGTGTCTGACACATGTAAAACATATAAGTTAACAACACCTACCGCAGTACTACTTGATTGCTATGTTTGGTAGGAATCGGTCAATTGTTCCCCGAGATATCAAAAATATTTTATTTATTCGTGTGGATTCCGTATTTAACAAGAAATGGTACAACTGAAATCAATATTTGTGTGTAGTAAAGGCTTTAAATTTTTGTCAATAGATATAAAGCTAAAATTCTTACAATTATACGAACAAAACAATTGGAAATATATTTTTCGAGGTATTTGATATTTTAATCAAATAAGCGTTCCTATAAAACAAAATTGTAACTGTAATTTATCATCAACGTATGCTTAACCGATCGTGGGAATTTGTATAAGATCATCGCTTAATAGTTGATTCGAAACTACACCGACCCCGAGTTGTTTGGATATCTTCTATGGCTGTGCTACAAGTCGAGATTTATTTGGTTAACTGAAAAATTGAAAATAAATTTAGAAATTTTATTAATTTCATATTTTGAATGCTTATTAAATGGACGTCATACTTAGCACTAATTCGTATGTAAAAAAAAACTAAATTGTTTCCCAAGGAAACAGATCTCGTGTTTTCATAGTTACAGCTTGGAAGAAATTAATACGATTCTGGGATATTAACTTGCTTGTTACAATAAGCTAGGACAAAGGGTACTTTCGTGTATATTAAATTAATGTTAACAAGCAGGCCTACTGTAACATGTGAAAAGCGTCTAACATTAAGCAGAAAACATAACAAGGCATCAATCAATAAATAAATTAAAATATTAAGATAAACATACACAAATTGACGACAATTAACTGCTTCTAAAAGAATTTTCTGTGTAAATTATTATGTATGCTATACTTTCAAGTAGCTTCCGTTCATGTAACAAAAAATTTACTGTGCAGTTTATAAGCTTCAATTCCTCGCCCTCAACCCTCTAATTTTTACCATAGGCGTTATTTCTAAGATATACCAACCGGCTTCTCTACGCGTCAGTCCGTCTTATCAATTATTTTAATTTGTACGAAAATGTTGTTCAAATTGCAGACATTACTTACAAGTGATATTTCGTCACATAAAAATATTCAGACAGTATACTTTTTTTTTACATAATGGCATGGTAAAATTGTTGGGGATCAACGCCCTTAATTAAGAACGGGAAAACTGTGGAAGTCTTTTAAGCCGTGCTAAATTGATTTTTGGGATAGCTTTTTAGCATCCCTGCTAAAATAAAGTTGCTTCTAAAAGCAGCACACACTTCCTTGACTTAACTGGGTTTCGAATCAGGAACCGCTCGAGCCCAAGATAAAGGCTTGGCGACCTCGGCCACCTACGTCCGACAGTCGCCCGCGAACACAATCTGTTGAGTTCGTACAGCATATCACCTACAGAAGCGCGTTGGTGCTTGCCACGCCCTGATTCGCTACACTGCTGGACACGGAAACCGCGCAGGATATGTACACTCGGGGTCACACAAAACCTGCCGCCGTATACGACTCCTGGTTCTAGTGACAAGACTGCTAATAATGCTGTTCATGAGTAAAACAACGCTTTAATCTGAACGATTCTATGGGTATATAAGTAAACAGTTGTTTTTTTCTTATTATGTGGTTTACCTTTGTGTTGTTATCCTCACTTTCATGTGCGCGTAATAAAACGTATGAGTTATTAAGCAGTATACAACCTTGTAAGTATGCAACTCATCGTAAGGGACGTGCACAGTGCGACAGCCATAAACTGAGTAGACTCAGATATGCTGTTTATGAGAGTGATATTAAACCTTATTTACTTCTCTGTGCGGTTTGTATTCGCTGTAATAAAGTCCATGTCAGTAGTAGGAAATTATGTGTTCACCGACACCAGTCTGCAAACTAAAGTGACATGGCGGCCATCTTGGATGGCACCATGCCGAAACCTCATGCTTTGTCATTCCTCGTCAGCAGCGTCCATCTTGTTTTTCCTCGGAAACTCCTTTTTTTTTTTCTTCCAAGTGTTCATACTGGTACCGTATTTTTTGTCATTTTTGATATTTCATCGTGAATGGGTATGTCGTGTATTGAAAACATTAAAAAGTAAAAAAGGGACGTGGGAAATTTTGTCACATTCATAGTTGTTTACCATTCTTTCGCGGGCTTCAGTTTGTCTGTGCGTGCCCCTCCAACAAGCCATTTTCTTTTATTTTTCCCCCGAGGTACCGTGCTCTGCGAAAATCTCGTCTCGGCAAGCCGCATTGATCAAAGTTTTGTTGGCGGCGTTGTCCCATTTGACGCAGAATCAGAAGACTCCCTCGCACGCAAGGACAAGGGAAGACGATACAATCAGAAGGCCGAACGTTATTGTGTCACGAGGGCTGGCGCGGCGACAATGCACGCCCCGACAGATAAAGGAGAAAGGAGAGAAGAATGAGGGATGGGAGCAGCAAGAGGGCGGGAGGTAGAAGAAGAGGAAAAATGACTTTGAGGTTCCAATTTATTGTGGCGTGCAACCTACCCTGCCCTTGCAGTAGACGCTCCCAAGCTGGGCGCAGATAGGGAAATGGCTGAACTCGTACTGCCAGCGTGATTTTAACATCGACATTTGTTATTTGTTTGGTTTTTATATGAAGCCTCCGAACAGTGACGAGGCCATAATAGAGGACACTAGATAGTCAAGAATGAGGAAGTAACTGGTCAGGACCTATCATGGCATAGAATATCGACATGTTCAGCTACCGCATACATCATGGCAATAACTGTTGTAATTGATAATCAGTATCTGAAGTATATATTTATTTGTTTCAGTTTTCTTGATACCTATTGGCTTTATCGAAACATTTAAAGCTACATAATGGTTAGGTTATATCCTTATTATGAATATGGGAGGTTTAATAACATGATATATGTTATACATGTTTTGTATTTGAACGACAGAGATTCCAAAATGAGGTCAACGATCATAACAGAGATATTTATAAATGGACAGTATTTCATAGTTTGGAAACGGTCAGCACACAAACGAAAACTTGTCATGCAGTTCCATCTTAAGAAACAATGTATAGCCCATGTTTGGGAAATCAAAGTTAAAATGGTTTCCTACGTCAGTTATTCGTGCAAGATCGTTACGATCGACAGAAGTGTAGACTAAAAAGTAAAAGATAGCTGAAGACAAAGAAGTAGCAACTTAATTAATGAGAATAGACAACTCGTATGTAAAATCTCTGCACCCTATTCTCCTTAAATTCGCAAAAATGCGAAGCATACTTGCAGAGAATCAGAGAAAATGAGCAAGAGTTCGTCACTCAATGCTAGTGATGAACGTGAGTGGATGAACTAAATTGTTTTAATGGACATCTAGAACGGTAACAAGTATATTACGAACCTTGAATAATTAGCTTTAGGCGCACACAATAAATGGTAGCGACGAGTCTCAGCCCATAAAAAATACGACTCATATTTAATTCCAGACGTTTGTTTTCTACCGCAACAAGAAAACAAATTTATAATTTATTGGGTTTACATTTTTCACTGTATATTTTTGCCTATTTTAGTTTTACGGGTTTGGTAATTCGGGAATCTGTTATAGAACTATTCTTTCTAAAAGGAATAATTGATTCACAAAATCCAATACTTTTGTATAATGCTGCAGCGACTGCTTCAGCTATGTTAAGGACTTGTAAAATTCTATCCACTAACATTAAGGAAACTAATTTACATACGTAACTCAACTCTAAATACGAAATAACTTAACCTTATTACAAAACCTTGAATTACCACGTCTGAAGTTTGTCAACCAAATTGAATTTCTTGTAAAGCCAGAAGTAAATTCGGACAAGAGTAAATCCGCAGCTGTGAAGTTTTCAAACGCAATAAGCTTACGTAATAAGCATAGGGCTTAAATGACTCCGTGATCATTTTCGTTGTCGTGGTGATGCATATGTTTTGGTGACTATATCTGATTCGGAAATTAGACTATGCTTTGTATGCTGAGTAGTTGTATGCTAGGGAGGTAATGAACACAAACATTCTTCAGCTAATATGAATGGTTCCATCTTGCCAGTTTTCGAAAGCCTCGCGTAGCTAATCAGTTAAAAAAAAAAAATTAAATTAAAATTTTTTTTTTAAATTTTTTAAAAACATTGTCAGAGCCTTGCGTAGCCTATCAGAGACGGTCTCATTTTGAAAGCTTCGCGTGGAGACGAAAGCCTTGCATAGCGCCATGCACCTAGTGCGGGAGTTGCGGTGACGTCATCGGCTGACGCGGGAGACGCTGGTGCCAGGTGTGCTAGAACCGCTATTTTCTAGCTACTTTNCGAAAGCCTTGCATAGCGCCATGCACCTAGTGCGGGAGTTGCGGTGACGTCATCGGCTGACGCGGGAGACGCTGGTGCCAGGTGTGCTAGAACCGCTATTTTCTAGCTACTTTATGTTATATTGTGGCTGCGATATGTTTGACGTATCCCAGGGATATATTCACAGAGATTTAAAACTAATTTCATCAGTGCCATGTCTTACGTTCAGGTCTCAGGCCACATTTGGACACATTGTTTTGTATCATTATCTGAAAATGGTGCCGTAGAAAATAAGTTTTCCATTATCCGATTCAACGGAATTAAAATATGGCAAAGCTTACATTTTATCATCGGAAGAACATTATTTGAAATATTGGAAAATAACTATGTCGTCTCTGAGATAAATACGTCTCACGTCTAGCACATAACGCCAGAGGCTTTCGTACGCCATACAGAGGTAGGGAATTAATCAGCTGGTTCGTCAGCAGGGCACAGCATCATCGATCCGTATGCCGCTAGTACTTAAAAAGAAATTCAGCTCGGTGGAATGAAGTGTTCAAGAGCCAATGACGTAGACTGGCGAGGGGGCGAAGGGGGGAAAATATTTCCGGATACACCTCTGCAGGAGACAAAGGGAGCGAGTCTGTATTAGAGCAGGAGGAGAGAAAATTATTTTTAAGTATTACACCTGCGACATATCGGGTCTCTACAAGTTTTGCTTGGTTTTTATTTCAGACTACTTGTTATGGCGTGTTGCACACATCGTTATTTTCTTTAAATGCTGTTATTCTTGTCAAGGAAATTTTTTAAATCTATTACTATATCTAAATGAGCCAGACATTCGTTTTCAGGGACAGATTTCTGGCACACACNAGGAAATTTTTTAAATCTATTACTATATCTAAATGAGCCAGACATTCGTTTTCAGGGACAGATTTCTGGCACACATTTAAGACATTAAAAAAATTAAGTTACGGGTGTTAAATTGCGTTAACAAAATTTAAAAAAAATCATATAATATAAAACGTAAAAACATAGATATATGTTACATGAATGTTATTTTCTAAAACATTCTTAGTGTCGAATGGAGACAAGGTCGGTTAAAATAAAATAACAAGTGTAATGTAACGAAACTCTCCATAAAATTGCAAAATATTATTACACATTGAAATTTTTGAAAGATATTATGCTTTTCACGCTGATTGGAAGCTTATAAAATAATGTTTTCTGTTTGTATCTTATAGAAAAATAAAAGCCGTACGCAAATAAATTAAATTTCCTTGAAAATGTAATATTTTAATGTCATTGTAATGTAACAGAAATAAAAGGAGGCGAAATATTGAGACTTATGGCTTCCTGAAACTTACAGTTTTTCTCATGGATAATTAGTTACATTCTGAACATTAACCGAAAATTTACTCAAAAAAGTGCTATAATTATGTAACTTAATTAGATATTTCCGTAAATGATAATCTATAAATATACCATAAGAAAAATTCATTTATTTAATTTTTACTTTACTGGACCGGGTGCTACTTTAACAGCAGATCGAGTGTATGTAATACTTTATTGTCCAGATCATTTTTTTTACAACGCATAAAGTTGGTATCACGAGGAAACTGTGATTTATTACTGTTATTTGCTACTTGTTACTTGATATTTGTTACTAATAGAAACACGGTAAAAAAAGATCAAATCAACGACGGGATCAGCTTTACCATTTTAAAGCCCTGTACCCAGTTAGATGTGACCGCAGTGTATTAAAACGGTGATCAGGTATTAATCTAGTAAAGGATAATAGTGAATGAAATTTGGGTAATTACAAATTATTTCTCTCTGTTTGCAACTGCTTCGATAATTATCCGCCGAATATATGTTTCACTTCCAAGAGTGATTTGGCGTTGGCAGTTGGCAGTTGGCAGTTGGCAGTTCCGCTCCTTGCAGCTAAGTATTAGCTTATAAAGTGTGCATCTTGGCGTGCACAATTTTGTGTGCTGTGTGAAAATTGCAGAACATTTCCCTCCATAGCCGAGTTCGCGGAGGCGTTTTCTACCTGCTGCAGATGATATGTAAACAAGCGTCCCGTGATAACTCTTGGATTCAAGCAACGCTCATAATTTAAATTTAGTTAAGTTTATTATACGAGTTGTCCCTTCGGCATATTTGGTTCACGTCTAATTGGATAACTCTTAAAAGATTTCAATATTTATTTTTTACCGTCCACTTACATGCTGGTATTCATACCCAGGCCAACTGACAGTGTAAAATTCTTGGCAACATAAATTTGTTACTATTATTATAAAAGTTTTTCCTTTTATTTGTTTAACATCACAATAAATTCGTTTCCAATGCCGCATTCCTTTTTTTTATTAAAACATTAATACACATATGTATACATAAACCTGCGTTTCCCATTTCTTTGCTAGAATTACTGTAGACATCAGTCAGTAGGTTAAAATATTAATAGTTAAGGACAGAGATACTTTTTTAAAGCTGATGTAAGTGTCCAGTTACGTGAACCAGCTGTATCGTAAAAGTAAACACATTAGTAAATACAAATTAATTTAAATTTATACATTTGTTGTGCCTCCTACATGTTGATTGTGGCGTAGGAGCCCTTAAAATCTTAAATTTAAATACTGTAAATGCATCCGTATGTAGCAGGGAATTAGAATCCACGAGAAATTTTCAGTTAACTCATTCAGAGTCAGTGTACTCAGTTGTGTACATTACGCACGTGTATATAATTTTTGGTCTGTACTGCACACTGCGAAACTCAATGACCAATGCTCTTATCTGTGGGTAAACGATTCGCAAACCGTCTTACTGGTCTAGGTCATAATTGGTTCATATTCCTGTAGCCGAACATATAGCCTGCAGCTCATTGGCCGCTGCAGCGAAACAAGTGCTGTGTCAAGTTATAAGTACAGCACGGATCATAAAATGTTTTGTTTGCAACACCTGAAACCGTTAGTTAAAGTGGGTCTGAGGGGGTTAAACCGGCGTTTCACGTTTCAGCCAACTACTGCACTAAATGAAACGCTTCTTCCTGACGGGAATAGGTGGGGTAGTAGGCGACCTTGAATGGCAGGGTGTGCAAGAGAAAAGAAAGTATAGAGGTAGCCTCTCTTTACCCACGGCTCGGGGTATAGCNCACCTTCAACCCTCTTCCATTCATGCCAGCCAGTCCTCGCTGCGAGCTAACCAACCGCTTCCGCTGCCGGGTCACGTGCTACCGGCGTGGCAACCCCCTCGTGAACCGCCATCCCTCCTTCACGTCTGTGTAAACAACCCCTCTGGGTCCTTCCTGAGGGACGGACATTTTCGCAGATATGAAAAAATATTAAACAGAAGAAAAAAATTACATTAACATGAGGTAATCAAAAAGTTGAGCCAACATATTTGAACACCATTTTTTAGGCAGAAAGCTACCGATTTGGATGTCAGAGCAGTGATACGCGTCTTCAGCAGTATTGAAATGTCAAAATATGAAAGGGTCAGCATTATCTTCGAGTTGGGCCCATTTGTCTCAAAACCGGGGTCTGGCTCTCACGGACTACTTGTCTGTCTTGCTTCTTGTTGGTTCTGCAGTTTTCCGTGTCGCAGCGATTCGTATGCAAATTTCGTTTGACCATGGGCTGAAGTTTAGACGCGGTGTAAATAAGTGAGTATAGACTATTCGTAGTTTTATCAAACACTTTTTTGAATCAAACCTTTGAAAAATTACCTCTTGTATGANAAGTGAGTATAGACTATTCGTAGTTTTATCAAACACTTTTTTGAATCAAACCTTTGAAAAATTACCTCTTGTATGTTGTGTTTGGTTGCTTTCTAAATATGTCATGTAACACAGGCGTTTTATACTTCTCTTAACATAAAAGTATTTCATTTTGGTTAAATTAAACTTTTACTTATGTTTTATATATACACGTTAATAATTCATTTATAATTAATATGAATAAAACCAGAGAGAAAAATATGTGCGATAGTAATGCCTAGTAGGAACTAGTTCTTAGGCGAAATATAATTAAACTGTGTGTGCACGAATTCGGTGCGTGGTCCCTCTGGTGTAATGATATAGACTTAGTTAACTTTGTTTGCATGAGGCGGAGGAATATTCCAGTAGAACATTAGCAGGACTTCAGAAAAGTGGGAAGCATCCGTGAATGAACTGTAGCAGTTACTTGCACGGATTGTATATAAGATCAAAATGGACACTATTACATTGCATACTATCAGAAAAGTCATATTTCAATAAAAAAAATTGTCTTTTATATTACACAGGTAAAAAATTATTTTTGAATTACATTTGTCGACTACTAACCCTGATAGTGTTAATCAGTNTTAAAAAAATAGTCTTTTATATTACACAGGTAAAAAATTATTTTTGAATTACATTTGTCGACTACTAACCCTGATAGTGTTAATCAGTTTTGGTAAACTGCAAGTTTGCGTTTCATCTTTCTTTTACTCATGTACCACAATGGCTGCTGGAAACGGCGACAAACGATATAAATACAAGTTTAACAGGAACGCAACACGTGACATATTTTGATACATCTCTCAACAGTTAACGATGTCAGATGAAGAAATACACTCATTATCAAAAAATAGTAGCACCCACAAGTAAGTATCGGATCGCAATGCCATTAGAAAGGAAAGAAAAAATCACCAAGAAGAAATTATTACAAATTTAGAGTGGCATGAGCAATATTAATTGTGATTGCACAAGTCTCTCAGTATGACGTCGAACCGCCATGTTTGTAAACACATTTCGCCAGACGTCGCGGTATGGTGTTGTAAAGGTCTCTAATGGTGTCCTGCGATAATCCATCCCATGCAACTTGAATATTCTCTCGTAGTTCCTGCAAATTCTGCGGTAGGGGTGGAGTCGCGACAGAGCGGCAAATAGCATTCCACAAACATTTTCTGGCGATGCGACTGGCCACAACAGTGTATCCATGGCTTCAAGTTACGCTCTTGAAACGACAGCGGTATGGGGAAGAGAGTTCTCCTTTTGGAATAGAGCATTAACGTTGGCGTTCACAAACGGCAGGGCCACCGTTTGCACGACCCCATGAATATATCGTTGAGCTGTCAAATTGACCGTGATGAAGACCAACGTCGATCGGGCTTCTTATGAAATCGCATTCCACACCATGACACCAGGCCTTCCGGTAGTGCGATGCGTGTCACAACAAACCACGTTGCCTTCACACATGGATGTGCTGGTCATCGCCACCAGGCAAAAGCGGTATTCATCACTGAAGATTATACGCTGCCATTCTGCATGGCTCCATGGCAGTCATCGTAACGGTCAGCGTGCATGTAGTCCTACGTCGTGCAGCCGTTTGCCAATGGCAGTGGCACTCACATGATGCTGCAGGCTGTGCATCACTGCTTTCTGAACGTCCACAATCTTGGTGATTGGTGCACTCTGCGCATTTTGGACAATACGTCAGTTCTCCCAAGTGTAGTTCGTGGTAGTCTCTCGAACGCATTGAAATGTTCAAAGTACTGTCAAACTCGTTCCCGAGGCATACTACACATTGAAGTGGCACTACTGACACTACATAACGAGTCATAATGGAAAGCATGCGATCTTATATAGTCCGCAAGTACAGCGATAATGCTCGCCCTTACTTACATTACTTGCACGGCCGAGCATGAAACGTGAATCACCTGAATGTCTCACATTGTCAAACCTGCTCACCACGTTTCATTACTGTAGGTTGCTTCCTTGTGGGTGAACTATATGTTTGCGGATCAAAGTATTCAAGTTTATGAATTCTTGTATCACCAATTGTAATTTTTAAAACAAATAAAAAAAACCTTGATTGTGATAGTGTTGGGTGAATACACTGTGAGGTCAGCATCTGACATTGTTGGTTGCTGTTTGCAACATTTACTCAATATACATATTTGCAACGTTTACTCAGGTTAACATAGGAACGAAAACAGCAAAAACTTAAATGTCAGTTGTTTGTTATCTATTTTATGGTTATAATTATACTGCATCCAAATTAAAAATTTCAATTAACTATTCATTTAAAAAAGAAAGCGCACACAGAAAAAAACATTTCTTACGGATAAAAAAAACCTCTTGCATCACTTAAACAGAGTAGCAGCAAAGTTTATGATCTACGGTAATTTTTATCACATTTGTAATTGAGTAATTACCAAATGTGTGACCAAAATAATAATCAATTCATAAGATGTTCACCTGAAAGTTAACAAAGTCCCTGTAATTTTCTCAGGAACAAATCCTGCAACATTCGTCATGTACCCAATGAAAGCAAACTTTGCATTGCCTCATGTTAAAATCACTGTTTCAGTTTCACAAGCGAGTGTCAAGTTAACGACCCTTATGAGTAGATAGGATATACCAATGCGGGGGCAAGGACTGGGGCTGTAGCGCCATAACGCCGTTTGCCATTTTTGCCCCGTTTTTTCCTCAAACTTTCCCTTTTTTCCCCTCAAAAACACTTAAAATTACTAGAATTTCCCTCAAAATCTCCTTTTTTTCCTCAAAATTTTCCATTTTTCCCTCAAAAAAGCACCCAGCCCCCCATTTCAAAGAACGAGCCCCCAAAAGGCAATTTAGAGCCATTTGAAGAATTAGGGGAGCCCAATCGTAAAAATTAAAAAAAATCACAAAAACATAAAAAAATTCTAAAAAAACGAAGAACATACAACATTACATTACCCTACTCTTCGCTCATCCCAACACTCTCACCTCTTCCATCCTCACCTCCCACACAAGCAATTATTATAACAAATCGCAAAAAAATATAATCTGAAATATAGAAGGTTATAATGTAACCCTACCCTACCCATAGCTCATCCCACCACCCTCACCTATCCCCTCCCCAACCCGACAACCCTCCCTCACACCCTAGGAATTATCATAAAAGGTTATAAAACATATTCTAAAAATCGAGGAACATATAAAGGGAACATATAGAGGGGAGCATCGTTTCGACCCAAGATGGAACGTATTCCAGAACACTGTGCCGTTACTGTGAGAATAAATCTTCTGAAAGCAGCAATACTCGGCGACATGAGAGATCCACCTGTACGAAGAGTCCTTTTAGCGCGATGAAGCATTACGACATTGGTACCATGCAGTTTATGCAAGGCGATACATTGAAGGAACACATCGAGATCTGCAAGGGTTCGTCTACTGGAAGCCAGCAAGTGATGTCGCCAATACCCATGCTGCATTCGTCAGGCGATAATGATGAGACAGTTAATGCCAAAGACGGAATGAGTGTAGTAGAGTCGGTTTCGTGTTTAAAGAAGGACTGAGATTTGTATAAGGATGCACACATTACATGGATGAACTTAAATAATTTTGTAGTAATAAATTTCAATAAATTTGAAAAAAAAAATTATTTTTTAAATATTTTAAGTCTAAATCCTTTCTACCCCTGTTAAAACTGATTTTGATTAAAAATATATATATGGTGCAGTTATTATTTTTAATTTAGCAAATCACTATGTCTATAAATGGTTGCAGGGCTTATACATGCATACATTCCTGCAGCTAGAAATGATTCTTGCAATCTGAATTTCACGAGCCTGGCCCTAAGAAATCGCAAATTATAATCGTATATGCCTAGAAATATTCGCTTGCTTAGAACCTGAGTTGCGAAAATATGGGCATATTATGATTTAGATACATTGCCCAATTGAAAAAAAAAAACGAGATCATTACCTGCCTTTAAATAGATTAAACAAAAAAGCGCTTCAAAATATAGTATTCGTAAGCNAATTTAGATACATTGCCCAATTGAAAAAAAAAAAAAAACGAGATCATTACCTGCCTTTAAATAGATTAAACAAAAAAGCGCTTCAAAATATAGTATTCGTAAGCCATGTATGCATTGGTTGAAAAAAAATTTAACAAAATGTTTAATACAATAAACATTTCTGTAATTGTACGAGGGAATTGCAGCGTCTTAGTTGGTGACTATTATCGAAGATTTAAGAAAGCTGTCTTGTCGTTGCTTAAGTAGCTCAGTGGTTAGACCACGTGATTCCGGTTTGAAAGATTCTGGTTTCGAATCCTCATTCCTCGCTGAGAAGTATTTTCTTTTTTAAATGTTACCAACTGTCATGTGAAAGTGTAAAATTTACATAATTAAAATTTTCTAAACAGATTTTGCATTAAAAATACATTTCCGATATATTAATGTAAATTTTCAAAGATTTAGGCATTTTTTAAACTACGGATAAGATAAATTTTAATTAAATAATTTTAAAATATATGAATTTATTGATTCCTGGATGTCTGATCGTTTTACGATTGATTTGGCAAGGTCGGCCAGCTGCCTGACCTGCGAGAGTGGTGTAGGAAAATGTGCTTGGCAGGGAAGGGTGAAGGATGGAAGTTGACGCTTTTCGAGACGGTTGGGGTTGTGTGTGAGGAGGGGGGAGGGAGGGGTATGGTCGTGTTTTTAGAGGACAATATATCTTGGGAGGGTGGGTAGATGGGTGAGTAAGAGAAGGGGTTTTAATGTTACATGTTCCTAAATTTTTGAAATATTTTTGTGAAATTTTATGATAATTCCAAGGGGTGTGGGGTGGGGAGGGTTGTAATGCGAATGGTGGAATGAGCAAGCGGTAGGGTAGGGTAACTTTATATGGCCTTCGATATTTTAGAATTTTTTAATTTTTTCGATGTTTTATAATAATTGCTTGTGTAGGTTTGGAATAAAAAAAGGGGGGGCGGTGAGTTGAGGGTGGTGTGATGAGCGAGGGTAGGGTAGGGTTATGTTATATTTTCTTCGCTTTTTAGAATTTTTTTATGTTTTTGTGATTTTTCTTGATTTTTATGATTGGGTGTTAGGAAGGGGGTGAGGTAAGCTTGGTTAGGGGTGGGGTGAAAGGGGTTGATGCCTGCGGGTAAAAGATGCGAGCCCCCTAAATCCTTCAAATGGCTCGAAAATAGCCTTTCGAGGGCTCGTTCTTGTAAATGGGGGACTCGGTGCTTTTTTTAAAAAGGAAAAACGGGTTAATTTTAAGGGGAAAAAGGGAAATTTTAAAGAAAATTATAGAAATTTTGAGTGTTTTTAAGGGAAAAGGGGAAATTTCGAGAGAAAACGGGAAAAACAAGATAACGGATGGCGGCACAGTCTCCAGTCCTTGCCCCCGCATCGGTATACCCTATCTACTCTTAAGTTTTGTCCAATTTCATCTTCCACTGTAGAAGACGCTTGAGTCCCTGTCACATTGTAAAATTTTTGCCTTCAAATATATTTGGCAATAAGATTGGAAGACGAAATAAGAGCATAAACTTTTTCCATTCAACAAATTGTCTCAAATAATCTTCAATGTATTTGAATGTGTGTCACGCAATGTCAGAGAGGGGGGGTTTTTTTTTCCTGAGAGAATCTAGTTCGAAGTTTCATTTAAAAATTATTTTTAAAAGGAGATACTGCTGTTGTGTTTCCGTACAGTCCAATGTAACAAATGCTACGATTTATTTTCACTTCTTTATTAAATTGAAATTTTAGTTATCACAAAAAGTTTCTGCACTATAAAATTTAATGCCTGAAATCTTAATATTTTTGTGAATTAGTTACTTCAAACAACATTCATGCTCAAAATCTTCTAAACAAATTTATCAGCTTCATAACCTTATTTCGTTTCCAGCAACTGTGATGTCGGAAATGGCAATTTTTGTCATGCTGTCATATCACGTCTGCTTGGCTGAGCTCGTCAAACATCAAAGAAATTCTAGAACCCGGTAATTTTCATAACGTTTGTTGGAAACTACAGCCTTAAAACTTTTCAAGAGAAATATGGCAGCAATAATGACATTTCGGTGACGTCAGAATCATCCAATTTTATTTGACCAACGTTATTTGAAGTAGTTTTTTGGGAAAATCTGACAGCGTGACAGAGCCTTATTTTAATTTCTTTTTGTTCTTGTTAAATTTAGCGTTCATTTGATTGATGGGATTCTTGCGACGTTTTAACTCTGACAATTTTCTTGAGAGGTATTTCCAAAATTTCTTTACATTATTTTTTTAGGCTTAGGTTTACATTCATTGTCGTCATTATCTGATTCAAAGGCTTTTTAGTGATGAATAGGAATCATTCAAGGTTACGTTATCACTATCATTATTATATAATTTAAAGACAATTACATTTTTAATTTGGCGAAATGTTCTAGAATAGAATAAAATGCCGTATGATGCCAGAGTTCGCAAAAGGCGAATTACAGGCGTAATATAATCGACAAAGAACGTCAGAAATAAGTAAAACAGTCCGTCACCAAATTGGATTTCTCTCCTTTCCCCTTAATTTGCGTAGTTTTATTAATGAGATTAATGGTTTTTATATAGTGGGTAATTTCGTTTTTAATATAATGTCTTAAACAACGAGGATAATTAGAAGATGTTGACATGTCTAAGTTAGGAATTTTGGTCTTAATATGGGTACTGAATCCACTTTTGTGTGCACTGCGTGCTTACTATTCCTATTCTGCGTGTCCATATTGACGCCACCAACATTTTTATGAATTGCAAATTATAACTAAACCAAAACAACTGCATAAATAAAACATGCATGCTAAAACAGACTAAAATTCACTACTCACAATAATATACAGGAAAATAAAACCAGTACAATAAACATACCTTACGATAAAACTCACGACGAAAAAATAAAATGCACCACACTGTTAAACGTAACTCAATACGTCTGTGCTCAACGCTTTTATTCGAGAACAATTGGCTTCAAACCATATCAATGACAATCTAGCACTCCCTTGTGCTGCGATCTTGCAGCCATTGTTTTCTTTAAAGGGTTCTAACTTGAAAAGAATCTCACCCCACCATACTAGATTCTTGGTTTATCTAGCTTGTTTGTGTTTTTAAAACAGAAAGTTCCGAAAGTACCCGTGTACCCAACAAACTATTGACCTTACACAGCAGTACAGACAAGACAAGGGAACTACGAACTCATAATTATGTCACAATTTTAAGTGTGCAAAATTTGGCAAAATAAATGTTGTGACGTAAATACGAGTTCGTAGTCCAGTATTTATGTATGTACTGCTGTGTAAGGCTAGTAGTTAGTTGGGGTGTAGGCGTACTTTAGAAACTTCCTTTTTTAAAAATATAAACAAGCTAGAAAAACAAAGAATCCAGTATGGGGGGGGGGAGATTCTTTTTAAGTTAGAACCCAAGTCGTCGATCTTATTTGGTCAACCTACCTTAATTCTACTCTCTGAAGTCGGTCACGTACATGCGCTGTCCAGTCGCAAAGAGGGCAATTTTAATGAATATTCAGAAGGAAGATATCACTGCATTACGCACTGGAAGTTGATAGCTCGTGTTTCTATTTGACCTAACGTCATCACAGCCGCTACGTGTGTGGTTAAGGAAAAGAACGTTCACGCCCCGTTTCNCGTGTTTCTATTTGACCTAACGTCATCACAGCCGCTACGTGTGTGGTTAAGGAAAAGAACGTTCACGCCCCGTTTCCACCCACTTCCATCGTCGCGTCAAAGGGCAAAGATATCGAACTGTGTTCGGAGATCCTCCTGTCCTCTCTCTCTTTCTCTCTTTCTCTCTCTCTGTCCGAGGTCGCCCATTGTCAGTGGTGAGAGGAAGGTCAATGCATTGTTGACCCATAGTTCTGTTCACCGAAGATGCATTGTAGTTGCGCGAGCGACAGAGATGGCTGGAACGACGAGATGAGATCCTCTCTCAAGGATCTCGTGTGGTCCACGGACTTGCTTTTCACCTCATCTCTCCCAAGAGGGGTCCAGCGACGAGTATTGTAGGAAGAAGAGGCCTGCCCTTGCACCCCCTCCATCCCTTCACCAGACACCAGTCTCTCTTCCGCCCAGCCAATGTTTGATCTCAAGTGGTCATTGTGCCCACCTCCTGCCTCCCGGAGGTTGACAATGGGCCCCGTTTCGCTTATTGAGACTATGGTAGGACGTGCCTGCGAGCGAGAACTCTCTTATCAATACCTGGATATTAATCACGACGGCGGGGCCGGACAACACCCTCACCTCTCCACCCCCTCTCCCACAATTCACCAACGTACCCTCTCTTCTCCTTCAAACCCTTTCACGTCTCGCGTGCGTCTCCCTCTCTTCTTGCGCAGATGCCCTCCTTCCCCTGATATCTATTCAAGGACAAACTCCCCCACCTACCATGCCAAGCGCCCCTCCCCTTCGTTCGGAAGATAAAAATGTCTCCGGCGAATATCAGACCATTGTTAGAGCTGGTCGCATAGAAAGCTTGGGAGCAGATTCCATCATGAAGGAAGCGCCATCATTGTTTCCTTAAACAATAGACAACTGCTTCCCCCTCCCTCCACGCCCCGTACCCTCAAGAACCCTTCCAGAGCCCTGCATGTCCTGCCATCCCCACGAACTGCTGTTGATGTGGGTCTGATACCAGCAAAGATGTAAATAATTTTGCTGCTGGGAATGGGTGTAGATGGACAGCTCTAATATATCGCCATTACCAGGAGGGCTTTGTTGCACACCCCCTCCAAGCTTTGAGTCATGTAGGGTACTGTAACTATAAAAAACATTTTTTTGACTATATAATTACTCAGTTTTGTTGATAAACGTTATTTTTTCTCGCAAAGAGTGACTTAAAAACTCAACATGTATAAATCACGTGGCTTACGGAAATTAATTTGTGATATAATTTCATGGTTTTGGAATGTTCGTATTACAGTTGCGAGTTCACCTAAACAGTATTTAACAGAAAACTGTTAGTTCGGCATGTAACAACTGCAAACAGGATGCTGAAANTTGCGAGTTCACCTAAACAGTATTTAACAGAAAACTGTTAGTTCGGCATGTAACAACTGCAAACAGGATGCTGAAGCTTATAAGCCTAACCTAGCTAATCCTCTATGGATGTATACTGTAATTTGACACTGGTGTAAGCACTATGTAGTTGCTGAGGAGAGTTTATCCATCTATGATGGAATCGGATNTTGCGAGTTCACCTAAACAGTATTTAACAGAAAACTGTTAGTTCGGCATGTAACAACTGCAAACAGGATGCTGAAACTTATAAGCCTAACCTAGCTAATCCTCTATGGATATATACTNCTTATAAGCCTAACCTAGCTAATCCTCTATGGATATATACTGTAATTTGACACTGGTGTAAGCACTATGTAGTTGCTGAGGAGAGTTTATCCATCTATGATGGAATCGGATTTCACAATTTCTCTGGCATATAATTACAGTAAATTCGATTTGCTGCTAATGTTTCGTGTGCTGGTTTTGGACATAAAGTAGTAGAATGATTATGCCGATTTCGTGACAGGGCATGGGGGCTCGGAGCGTCATAGCTGTTCATGCCCTGTCATTCCGGTCGGCAGGTGGCCATCTTCTTTGCCATGTTCGATGTCGGTGATCTTGGCCTTAATCTTTGACCTTGACTCCGATGACCTTTGAACACAAAATAAAATTAAAAAATCCCAAAAAAATTTTAAAATATTTCTAAAAATGTTTTTAAATTATTTAAAACTAATAAAAATTATTTAAAGATTATTTAAAATGTACTATTAAAAATTAATTAAAAATTACATTTCCAGAGTTTCCCCCAGCTCCACGCCCAGCAGACAACTTACCCCCTTACCTCCTACAACCCTCGCCTATACTCATTCCGTCGTATCCGACCATCTTGGATTTTCGTTTGTCATTTGTTTATACATTGCTGGAGGACGCCATCCTGGTCTTTATCGTTTGTCATTTGTTTATACATTGCTGGAGAAAACCATCTTGTTTTTAAGTTTGTCGTTTGTTTATAGATTGCTTTAGGACGCCATCTTGAATTTCATATGTTTTCATCACCTAGGTGGTGCTTGTGTATTAATAATCGATATCACCACTAGGTGACAGCCATATTTGTTTATGTTTTAAAGTATAGGCAGTGCTGTCGGCGCCCTCCAGTATGGATTCTATTTTCAACACATAGGTGGCATTAATTTCTCGATTCAGCTGCCCACCACCCATGTTTCTCATTGGCTCATTGCCCCACCCTCTCCACCGCCACCCCTGATTCGCATTAGCTCATTTCTCGTGAATTTTCGGAAACCTTAGTTCCGACCAATCAGCGACTTACTTAAGTCGTAGTGCGGACTATTATTTCCCTGTAAAACCTTTTATAAGACGCACTCCAAGCCCCCTCGCGAAAGCATAGCTGTAATTCCTTTTCGCTATTTCAACATGCAAGCCCATTGACAATTTCGAAACTTGCAGGGTTTCAAATCCCTGTTAAATTTACGATAGCCATGTTGAAAAGTGAAGAAAAAAATAACAGCAACAGCATCGCAGAAGAAAATGGAGATAATTTTCTTCAACTCATCCGCACGATATTGGCACGAGGAGCAACTTCGTCAAAGCTTTCTACTAACACGAACCCGCAACCATCAGGCAACCCGTGCCAGCCCCCGTCGTCCAGAACGTCCTACAGCTTATTCTCTCCCAGCTTCGCAGTGAGCCCCATCAGCTCCGACTACGAATACAGTGATATCGAAGAAGAAATGGAAGTGTCTTTCGCCGAATTTTCTCTATTCAGGCCAGAAGACGTGAGCAACAACAGTGAACTGATTTGGGGCTACCGACGCGTAAGTTTTCAAAATGCTCGATGCGTTCTGCAAATTCAATTTTATGATGGTTCAATTCACTCGCTATGCTGAAACGATGATTTCGAAGGCTTTTATGTGCGGGATACATTAACGTGATAATATAAAAACTGTTACATTTACAATTTATGCCGTGACTCTACGCTTCCTGGTTCGCTAGAGGAGTTGCTAAAACAAAATTGTGATGTCCATGTAAGCAAGACAAGAATGTACTAAAGTGTAGTGTACGAAATTTTCTGAAAAAGTAAAAATAATTGTGTGAAAATGGCAGGAGAAAAGTGATGGACATAACCATTTTGTGAAAAGGCAAGGTTACCCGGATTGGGTCTCCAACTGCACGCCTTTAGCATGCGAAGTGCACCTAGGCTCGAGGCCGAGACCTTCCACCAAGTCTTCTCGCAACGATGGAGCACGTCCTGGTGATAACTTTATTCTCGAGAAAAAATATGCAAGTACATATTCNGCGAAGTGCACCTAGGCTCGAGGCCGAGACCTTCCACCAAGTCTTCTCGCAACGATGGAGCACGTCCTGGTGATAAGTTTATTCTCGAGAAAAAATATGCAAGTACATATCCTCTACTGCACGGCGTAACCTCCACGGACCAGCCAGCTATTACAGTAACTGTGGAGTAGTGTGACGAAGATGTTCATTTCCTCCTTTAAAGAAGTGTCTTCGATGGTAAGACTCTTGAATTATCAGTGCAAGATTAGGNCTGTGGAGTAGTGTGACGAAGATGTTCATTTCCTCCTTGAAAGAAGCGTCTTCGATGGTAAGACTCCTGAATTATCAGTGCAAGATTGTGACAGTGACGAGAGTGTTCAATTGTGCCATCCACAAACTAAATTTCCCAAAATAAACCGAAAAAATTAAAAAATTAAGTGTGGGCTAACGACGTTGAAGCAAAATTGCGAATTTATTCATGGAATTAAAAATGATAAACTTTTTAAAGTATGCTCTGAACAATGTGATGGCGTTTGGCACAGTTTATAGAAAAACCCAACTGATGGAGATCTCCCATTCTCTTCATAACTTTTATTTGAAGAAATACACACGTCCTACAGTGTAAATAAATGTTGACGTACGTGATTAAAGTTTTAATGTATTAAAGTGTGTTTTTATTCTGTGTACAAATAAATTTGGATGTTTTTAACTATCTAATTTTTTTTTGTCGTTTGCCAATATTTTTCATTTTTTCAGTAAATATGTTTATTATGTAAAATATTTTCTCCCAATTGTTTTGTTCATATAATATATATTTATATATATTAATAAATATATTCTCCCTTTTTATGTGTAAATTTAATGTATTTATTTATTGAATTATATTTTCTTACAAGTTTTTTGGAATTATAATGTGTCCATATATGATGTATAATAAATTTATTGTTATAAGTATTTGCGTAATATTTTTATTCGTATTGATATCATTTAAAAATAATGTAAGTGTTTTGATTGCTGCCACATGCAAGCTATACAGAGGAGAGAGAGAGAGAGAGAGAGAGAGAGAGACAGGCGGAGGCTGGCTATGTCCTTGTGCGACGTGTTGAAAGAAGGCCGTCACGCGATTACATCTTCTCCGGCAGCATACTCCCCTTATGTCATCACACGTGAGAATAAGTTAACGTAGGTCAGTAGCGGTACCATTGATAGCACACCACATTTGTGCCATGTACATTTTTAAAAATTTATTACCCTTCTTTAAATGGTTATTTGCTAAATATTTCATAAAATAGATATTTTTGTAATAGTAAAACAAAAAAAACAAAAAATGCTATGAATGTGCGGCAAATTTTAGAGTATATTATTTTTTATATTGTAGGTAAATGAGTCAAGCATAATTATTATGTAATCAGAGGCACATTTATGAAATATTGCACGTACTTGTCACTTCTCCAAGGGAAAAGCAAGCGCAATAAACTTATTCAAAAGAGAAAAAAAAACCCACCTTTTTTATACGGAGAAAAAATAAATTACAGAATACGCACAGTTAGAAGTTAAATAAATTTTTCTCTATTTAACTCAAAAACCACACATAAATATTCCACCAAAAACATTAGGTTAAAATGCTTCGTTTGCAAGTATAGTAGCAANATGAAATATTGCACGTACTTGTCACTTCTCCAAGGGAAAAGCAAGCGCAATAAACTTATTCAAAAGAGAAAAAAAACCCACCTTTTTTATACGGAGAAAAAATAAATTACAGAATACGCACAGTTAGAAGTTAAATAAATTTTTCTCTATTTAACTCAAAAACCACACATAAATATTCCACCAAAAACATAAGGTTAAAATGCTTCGTTTGCAAGTATAGTAGCAAAAAAATTCTTGTCTCTAAAATCACATTTTTACATCCATATAAATGTCTAATGTAGCTGCAGACTAGGATGGGAGAGAAACGTAGCATTGTTCCTTCCATGTAACATTTCATGTCCTTAAGAACACGCCCACAGTTAGTCAGTACAAGGTGTAAATTTATTACATCGTTACATAACGCACGTTAAATTTTTCCAAACATTTTTAAACACAGGTGAATCGCATCTCCGTGAGACCGATTGGAGGGTGGGTTAGCATATAGAGGCAGCAGTGACCGCATGTCCTCGCAGCAAAGGCATCTTTCAGCATTTGTGTAAGCAATACCAGAGGCCAGAGAGTACTGTACCGGCACAGATGAGTCTGTCACTTCGTTGGAAGAAAGAGTCCCCGTTGTTTGCACATGTAAAACAATCATTTCGAGCGATCTATTTTTCAGCTGCGGTACTTTGCCAGCTTCCAGCAGCAGGGAGCCTTCAATTATGTTGTCGCATCTAGTCAACTCACCCGTCTGGAAGCCACGAGCGGGCGACGTTTGGGAGCTCTGGAAGGGTGGCGTCTGGGTGCTCCAGAAGGGTGCTGTCTGGGTGCTCTGGAAGGGTAACTTCAGGGTGGTCCGGAAGGACATCTCCGTCGCGAGGCTGATTGTTACTTTAGGTGCAGCGGCGGATTCTACCACGGCCTTCAACGGTGTAGCGTCGCAACGCCCTGAGGCGATAGATGCAGAGGCGCCCATCTTTCCGAATGATTCCCCCGCATTAGTTAGAAGAGTCTCATCACTCTCGGACCAGAAATCGATCGATGTCATTACGAAGATGGCTGCTTATTTATTTAAAGTAGCCACAGCACGGAGTCTTCATCACCAGTAAAACTATGGCGCATCGACGCCCAAACTAAAGTTTATAAACGATTGCCCATGCCCTCCCATAATGCTCTCCTTACCCCCACCACTGCCTGCCAACCCCATCGTGATGTGTTTGTACGCCTGCGAATATATATTAAATTTAATTGCTAGGTAGGCAGAACCCTTAAATAAGTTAACATTATATATATATTTTTTAATATATATTTTTACAATTAAAGTATTAATATTTTTTTAACAAAATTCTGTCAATTGCCAGAAACAAAGTAATGGAGTCTGTGATGGCCAAAGGCTAATAATTGGAGTGGGAGTTTTTCCCCACCGTAGGAGCTACGTTGCAGCTCCCAAGATCGACTTGGAGAGGATATAAGCGGAAGTGCACTGGTCATCAGCCTTGATTTAGATCCAAGACAACAGCTAATCATGCATGAGATCGGAGACGCAGATAGCCGCCAGGAAACTAGTATTGAATCCAGTAAGGCAATATTTCGATCAGCTTGCGGCGCGCGTGTGACACGGTACGTCCGAGCGGACGTAGAGAATTACTCCGCGCAAGCTTTTCCTGCTTCCTTCGGCCGCTCAAAGTTCGTATACGTCCGTGAAAAGAGCCCCCCCTCCCTTGCTCTTTCGGGGCTCTATGTTCCCGCGAGCCAACCCTTTAATTAGAATTTTTACTAATACTTATTTTTTCTACACTTTATTTAGAAAAATATTAAACGTTATTTTTAAAAAATATATAGGTTTTAAATTAATTACACAGATAGTTCATTTTTATACAGGTATGTTTTATTTACACAAATTGAAAAACTACAAATTCACGTAAAATTTGAGAGTTTTTAATTCTTTAATGTACGAGCCAAAACATGTTCGTAACAAATTATTAGCAGTATTTGATGTTTGATCTGACGCATTAGAATGGGAATGTGTCGATTGCCTTCTTCCACGTTAAAGTCGAGAGTGGACGAACCCATGTTGGCGGCAGCAGGCAACGTCACACGAGGACGTTTGCATGGGCACGCTTCACAGTTCGATGCAGGTTCCCCAGAACTTCTCTGCATAGAGATGCCAACACGGCGGCTGCGGTACGACTTTCGATGTTAATTCTGGGTCGTTTGAGTCGAAGCCTCGCTGGTATTATTTTTCCGACGTATGCAGTCCTGGGTGGAGCGGTTAGGGGCGTGAATTTTGGTGGTCTAAGGAGGAGGGTCGATCTTCCTCCTTAACGAAGTTTCTGCAAATTCCAGAACCTGGTCCACGGTTGCTGGAAGTGTCGTATCCCGTTTCATGTGATGAACCACTCAATTCCCAGGAGTACAGCAGGTTATTAACTGTCGAATAGGCTTGCAATCACCCGGAGTCACTGAATATAACCCGTGGTCCTGCCCATCAAATTTTTCTTCGTAGGTATGTAGTGATCCAGACTCCCAGAACGAATATATGATTTTAGAGTCTTCCGGATATGACAAGACGTACGTTCACCGGATTAAATGGCGTCGTCTTGCTGCCACAGGGACTTGTGCTCGACTGGGCGTCTAATTTTATTTCTGTGATAGATTTTATTACATAATTTTTTTTTGCATTGTGGAATGACGTCATCTATACAAGTGACTGCAATGTGATCAGGTAGCTTTGTATTTAACACAGCCTATGATCATGCATAGTTCTTGCAGCAGGTGTTCGCAGTAACACACTTAAGATACATTTTCATCTACACCAGCAAATAGCTGCATTTTTTTTCACTCTCTCCATTACGCGAAATCACGTCTGCAAGCTCTTCTCGAACGCTGCCTGGCATACCAAAAAAATTATTATTTTTACGCTACGAGATGTATAACAGTATTTATATCTCCGTGAAATGAGCATGCCACTCGTAAAGTAACTGGGCGTTTTTCGAAGCGCTCACCAAAGAACTCCGGTCCGTTTCTTTACTCATTTAACGAAGGGAAGAATACCCGTGATCCTCCTGTAAACCGATTATTTCAAATTCATTTATGCGAAAACTACTCAGCCATTTTTTCTGCTCTGGCCGCGCCACATAAATCTGTCCTCGCGGGTACTGCATCAACAAGTCGCTCAGAACGTTTTCCACCTGATGGTACGGAATATTTCCTTCGTCCCAGCACAGTTCGTGGTAGTACTTGGTCAACCACGCGTTTGTTTTCTTGCTCTTTTCGTCCAACAGTTTCCATTGATACGGAGGCTGGAAGTTGCGGGTTCGAGTCACGCCGTGACAATCCGCGACTGATTCTTCCTGGAGTACGAAACTGTCTTGGCTCCATAAACCTTGCAAGTTCGAGTTCATTTTTACGACCTAAACGTGAGTTCCTACTCCATGCGTATTTACGTGCTTTATTAACTGCTGATTTTTACCAGGCCGGAAAAAAACAATCGTACTGAACGATCCTGTCGTGAAGTATCAAGCAGTAGGTTGTGGTATTCGCGGGCACGTTTTACTTGGTGATTATTTCGATCCGACAGTCGACCGTACCATTTTGAACGTGCTCGTTCTGCTTCGATGTATCGAATACCAGCAAAGGTGCCATGTCTCGGAAATTTTCAGGGCTCAGGATGGGATGCGCCTCGCGTTTGTAATACGATGATTGGAATTGCGAATACATATAATATTGCATAGTAAAATCTTCTTGGTCGAACGTAGTGTTCAGGTCGATCAACGGGTAGCTTTCGCTATTCAAAAATATATTTACGTTCTTGACTTTGCAGTGGTAGAACGTAGACTTGTTGGTTCTGATACTATGCTGTTTGTTCGTCTGAAGCGCCAGTATGATGTAGCTTAGTTTTTCTCTGCTGGAAGACGTCTTTACGACCCAGTGATTTTGCGTGGTTGCGGACAAGCCGGGTAGGTGATATGGCTCCAACTTCTGAATGCTATTTCGATCTCTTTTTCTTTCTTGGCATAATTCAGCAGTTTGCCAAGTTTTCAGGTGCTCGGGCACACGTGAGGGACAAACTATTCTATGGTGTTCAAAGTAAGAGAGATGGGCTGCATGTTATCTACGACTCCCAGCACGACATCCAAATGCGATGTGGCCAGCGTAATCCCCCAGCTCCTGCCTCGCTCCTATTATTATTTTCTTATAATCTCTGGCGAATCCCAGTAGCAAGGAGAGCGGAACGCATACTTCGAACCTGCTTTCGGCGTAAATGGGAACACTTTAGTCATCTTTGATTCCCCAGCCTGCTATCTTGGCTGATGAGAAATGGTTGAGCATGAGCAATAGGAAATATTTATCGATGATTTTATGCCCACATCTTGTGACTGGTCAACCACGACGCCATTTATCTCTTACATTGCGCATTCTAAAAGGTGCAGAATCCCATTTCAAATCAACTTGGTGGTGGTTGGGTGGATCACATCTGCCTTCGTTAGTCTGCCTTTTATGAGCACAAAGGACGGGCTAGGAAAGCTGTAAATATCTTGATGCTGTATAGGTATTCGAACCTACCTTCAGAGAGCGAAAGACCCGACAAGATAAGGGTCCTAACAGTGAATTTCGATTTTATAAAATTTAACGTAAAATTCTAGACATTGATCCACGTCGATTATTTGGTCCAACATGGCGATTTACTTTTAACCGAGGATGTGGAAAATCTCTGCGTTTTCTGGTGTTAGAGCAATGATTAATCGTGGCTTACAGATTTCAGGTTCGATGTACCGCATGGATTTATACATTCTTGTTTTCTCAGCGAAATTTAGTCCCATATTTTCAGGTGCAGGCGTAAAGTAATTTCTTCGTTTCGTTTCGATTGAAACGGCTACATCGTGGCTGCTCTTTGCAACCATCGGAACGTAAATAAAATTTTTTGGAGTGCTGCTTGGTTTCCAATTCATGTAACTGCAACTTGCCAAATTACAGTTCATTTGTATGACGCCAACCGGAAAGATATTTACCGCACGCGACGATACATGTTTTTTCCGGCATCGTACACTCTGGCTTCAAACACCAGTATGAACCCGATCGTGCCCGATTCCGTGAAATCTAAATCTGCAGTGCAAAGTATTTCAACCTTCAGGGTATTCGGATTACCGTGCAGTTCGAATGCAATGTTGTGCAGCAGCGATTTCTTTATTAAGTATTCCATATCCTTCAGCTCGTATGCTGCTGTAGGAATGGAGATTTCCTTCGCTGTCCCCATAAACGAATACCGAACACTGGAATTTTTATTTTCCTCGATGTTGGATATGGAGTTGTAAGTTTTAAAATCCACTAGGTCGAGGCACCATTCCCCCTACATTTCTAAGGGAGAGTAAAAACTGGCCCTCAGCTCGGTTGTTGGACCACCTAGAATGATGGACGCATACATACTGAGGATATCGGTATGGTTCACATGCGTTTTTATTCCCTGCGAATTATATTAATTTTTTTTCTGTTTATCACTGTAAATAACGATTGCTTAAAAATCGCAGATACAAGTGTCCACAGTTACAAGTGTTGGGAATTTGTTCAATTTCGTAATTTACGTTAGTTTGGTGTATTTCAAATACTCGCGCAATTCGGTTAGAGGACACAAATTCTCATATCATCATAAAAGTCTTTTTTACGTAAGCCACCCGGTGTGTACCCGGCCCGGCTAATGTGTCCAGATTAATTATGGCACATTCCTGTCTCTTGGCTTTAGGGGGCAAAGCATCTGTCACAAACACTCCCTTAAAAATAAGTATTTTCAATTTGTGCGCAAACAGTTCCAAATCCACGTTCGTCAGTGGTTGTCTAGAGAGGTTCACTTTGATTTCCTTCATAGATTATTTCCTTTTTTTTTCCCAGCAATTGATCCTCCGCTTCCTCGATACGGGTGAAGAATGTAAAGCCCTTGACCGTTTAAATATTTTTGTCAATGGCGATAGTTACCAATTTTCTGTTATGGCGGCGAGTTTCCTCTACCTGTTTTCGATCCTTCGAATCCCACTTCACGGCACTCACAATATTCGTGACTGCTCCGGCGATACCGGCCAAAGCACCGATTGCGGGTATCAGTGCAGGCCGGAACCCTCCTACCTTGTGCTTCCCTTTCCTCTGGGTCTTTCGAGGGCACTTCGATGGCCTTTTGCTTGCACGTAGACCCATGCCTAGTTTAACCTTGACTTTCATGATGTTGGATACGCCCCAGGCGGCTGCCGATTTTCTTATTTCGTCTGCCCTCTGTGCAAGTATCCTATCTGCTTGGTGCCTAGCTTGCATGCAGATCCTTATACTGAGAATAGGCGATGTCCTGCAGCTTCCACGCTTCGTCCAGGGCATTTATGCCCGTCTCGTTGTGTGACAGACTTTCAGATAGCCTTGTTCGCGGCTCACAGAACCTGTATCCTGGAATGTGGAGTTCGAACAGGAGATTATTGATGAGTGAATCGACGACCCCACGCCCGGATGTCACCTTCTTTACCTTACGGCACATTGAATTAAACTGAGCGAGCAAACTATAAATATTCTTTTTTATACAGTTGTTTTATTTTTATTTTAATGGAGGTAATCGAGCAGGACATTAGTCTTCCCGTGCGTATCAACGAGGAAGGTGCCGAAACCAAGCATGAAACCCATCATTGTACTCTGTTGCCTAATAGCACGCGAGGTCAGATTTGTGGGCCGCCCGGGTGGGGGAAAACAGACGTTCTATTGAGCCTCCTGGAAGAACCGAATGGCCTTCGGTTCGAGAACGTGTACGTTTATTCAAAATCACCCCAGTAACCGAAATACCAGCGGTTGGCCCGAGTACTGCAGGCCGTGAATATCGTGGGTTATCATAACTCCATATTCTTAGGGCTTCGGAGTTTCACGGAGCACAGATATGTCTTTGATTTTTGCACTCGTGAAGTCTTGTGGATTTTGTAACCACCAAACGGTGCGAGGCACCATCGCATCGTTCAGAGCACACTTTAAAAAGTTTGTAAGATTTTAAATTTCATTATTAAATTAGCAATTTTCTACGTCTTACTTGCTTGAACGTCGTTCACCCACAATTTATTTTTTAATTTTTTCGGTGTTTTTGGGAAATTTAGTTTGTGGATGGCACAATTGAACACTCGTCACTGTCACAATCTCACAATCTTGCACTGATAATTCAAGAGTCTTACCATCGAAGACACTTCTTTCAAGGAGGGAATGAACATCTTCGTCACACTACTCCACAGTTACTGTAATAGCTGGCTGGTCCGTGGAGGTTACGCCGTGCAGTAGAGGATACGTACTTGCATATTTTTTCTCAGGAATGAACTTGTCACCCGGACGCGCTCCACCGTTGCGAGAAGACATCGTGGAAGGTCTCGGCCCCGAGCCTAGGTGCACTTTGCATGCTAAAGGCGTGCAGTTGGAGGCCCAGTCCGGGAAACCTTGACTTTCCACAACATGGTTATGTCCATCACATTTCTCCTGCCATTTGCACACAATTATTTTTGCTTTTTCGGAAAATTTCGTATACTATACATTTGTGCATTCTTGTCTTGCTTACATGGACATCACAATTTTGTTTTACCAACTCCTTCAGCGAACCAGGAAGCGTAGAGTCACGGCATAAATTGTAAATGTAACAATTTTTATATTCGCACGTTAATGTGTCCCGCGCATAACAGCCTTCGAAATCATCGTAGCAGCATAGCGAGTGAATTCAACCATCACAAAACTAAATTTGCAGAACGCGTCGAGAATCTCGAAAACTTACGCTTCGGTAGCCCCAATTCAGTTCACTGTACTTCCTCATATCTTCTGACCTAAATGGAGAAAATTCTGCGATGAGCACTTCTATTTCTTCTTCGATATCACTATATTCAAAGTCGTAGTTGGTGGGGCTCTCGGCGAAACTGGGAGAGAATAAGCTGTAGGTCGTTCTGGCCGATGGAGCCTGGCACGAGTTGCCTGATAGTTGCAGGTTCGTGCTATTTGACGGCATTGACGAAGTGGCTCCTCGTGCCAATATCATGCGGATGAACTGAAGAATATTTTCTCCGTTTTCTTCTGCGATGCTGTTGCTGTTATTATCTTCAACAGGGGTTTGAAACCCGGCAAGTTTCGAAATTTCACTGGACTTACCTCTTGAAATAGCTAAAACGTGATAAAAGCGATAAGATGGCTGCTTTCCCGAGGGGGCTCGGGGTGTGTCTTATAAATAGTTTTAGGAGAAAAATAGTCCATGCTTGCGACTTAAGTAGGTCGGTGATTGGTCGGAACGAATGTTTCCGAAAACATATGAGAAATCAGCCAATGAGAAACCGGAGAGGAGGCGGAGGGGTGGGACGATTAGCCAATTGGAAAAATGGGTGGAGAAGCGGCTGAATTGAGAAATTAACGCCACTTCTACGTTGAAAATAGAATCCAACATGGTGGGCGCTGACAGCGCAATCTATACTTCAAAAATACAAACAAATATGACTGCCACCTAGGTGTTGAAAACATATGAAATTCAAAATGGCGTCCTCTGGCAATGTATAAACCAATGACAAACGATAAAAAATATGGCATTTTCCAGCAATGTATAAACAAATGACAAACGAAAAAAACATGATGGCCGCATACGTCTGAATGTGTATAAGCCAGGGCTAGTAGGGGTGAGACTGGGCATTTACTGGGGCAACTCCGGACATGTAAGGTTTTTTAAACAATTTTTTATTATTTTTTGAATAATTCTTAAATAATATTTTTATAAATTTGTATAAATATTTTGGGATATTTTTCGATTTCAATTGGATTTAGAGATCAAAGGTCATCAGGGTCAAGGTAAAAGGTCAAGTTCAAGGTCACTAGCATCCAACATGGCAGACAAGATGGCCGCTGGCCAACCGGAATGACAGAGTATGAACAGTTACGACGCCCCCAGCCCCTTGTTCCAATATCAGCATAATCATTCTACTTAAAGTTACCCAGGATTTGAAGACCACAGCTTTGTCACACAGCCGTTCGAGGCACATATGTTGTGTCAGACCCTCGAAATATCAGTTGTATGATAACTTCGCTTACCGGAACATGGTGGAACGTGAACGTGCGTAATACGATCAGGTTTTTGCGTCTAAAATGCGCCTCACCAGCTTAAGTGCATCGCAAGATTGAGGTTTACAGTGCTAATGTCATGCCATGTCGGACTTAGGTGCGGGTTTGGTGTATATAATTAAACGGCAGGGCAGATATGCAAGATGAGCTGGTCTGGGAGGTTAAGCATGCCACCACAGATGACAATTTGTGACGTAATAAAGGTCTGATTTAGGACTATCGTGGCATTTGACTTAAAGATATGGCTATGGAACTCAGAGTCTCAGTGGAAAGTGTACAAAATATCGTTCATGAGCAACTAGGCTACCGAAAGACGTGTTCAGCTAAGTACCAAGGCAACTCACAGAAGGTCACAAAGCCACTAGTATAGGATTGCCTCTCGCGCACTTTATGTGGATTGATGAGGAAGGGTGTCGTTACTGCAACGTGTTGTTACAGGGGATGAAACATGAGTGCATTATGTGACACCGGAGACGAAGCATGCATCTATGTCATGGAAACACACCGTCCCCATCTTTCAAGAAATTCAGAACAGCTCCATCCGCGTGCTTCTGGTTAATTTCTTACCCAAGGAGCGACAGTGAATGCTGCCAGTTATTGTCGCACACTAGGGCGGTTGTGGGACGCGATTCGCATAAAACGGTCTGGACTTCTTGTAACAGGCGTCGTGTTGCAGCCCGACAAACGCCCGACCACGCTCAGCCACTGGTAAGCTTGAATTGATACAGCACTTCTGGTGGGAGGTACTGGACCATCCTCCCTACAGCTCCAACCTGGCACTCATTGATTTCCATCTCATTGAAGAAGCGCCTGGATGGTACGCGATTCACAACCAGTACGGAAGTTCAGGAAGCCGTCATGACGTAGCTTCAGGGACTGTACACAGATTTTTTCTACACCAACATCGATGCCTTAGTGTGCCGTTGGAACAAATGTGTGGCCATGCATGGTGGATATGTTGAAAAGTAATGATAATCCCACACTTGTATTAAATTTTGCTTTAAATAAATACAACTGGACTTTATAAATCTTATATTTTAGTTTTACAAAACAGAGCAGCTTATCCTCCAGAACCAAACTATTTATAAACCGTAATTAAATTTATTTATTTGGCACTAATCACTTGCAAAAATTTTAAGTAAATCGATGTACTGATTCCAAAAATGTAACAAATCATCTTAAATTCTGTATTTCAGAAATTCTGAAAGACTTAACTATATTTATTCTAAAACTATGCACCTTCGATGCCACCCCTAAGTAGTATGTAACTACCAAATTTCTGGACGTTAGTTCAAGGGAACTAAAACTATTAAGAATGACAAAATTCATACCGTACCCAGCACAATAATTTCACATATATCATATTTCAAGGAGAGTATACTAAATAGTGCCCATTGTTGGATTTGAGTTTGAGGGCCCAGGGTGGTATTTGTTGTAGTAAATTCTATTCTTGGCTTGAGTGAATTATACAAGGAAACTTCGTTTCTTAAATAAACAACCAGATATTTTAAGAACCAGATATTTTATCTTTTTTGAGCTGCCAAGTAGACAAATCATGGACCCAAAAAGGAAAAAATATTTTTTCACATAAAAATTTTAATAATTTTTATGTGCATTGCCGCTTGCTTGATACAATATTAAATCATGGAATTTTAGCAGTAGCCCTTCAATTTAATGATATGCTGTGAAATCTTAAAATATTTTATGAAGTATAGCTTTATGTCCAAAAACATTCCGAAAACAGGCTTTTGATCAAATATTTTGCACAAAATAGCAGTGAACTTTAGGAAATTATGCCTAACAAAATTTGACAGGGGAACGAATAACAGTAATTTCTAAAATAGATTTGTTGTGTTACTTGCAGCTTATATCTAATTTGGTCTGAACCCAGCCACATTAATTTAAGTTTTAAGTTACACTGACAACCTGCAAGATGCTTTGATCCGTGAAATATTCTGAAGTACAAAGGAAAATGCATTTTGTAGTTGTTATTTACATACACGTGTACTCGTTTCCTATTTATTTATTTCACGCAGGGTGGTTCTTCAGATTGCCAATTCCCAATGCAGGCACTGACTAGTTTTGGGATAGTACAGTTTCGCACAGTCTGGATTATTTTCTTTTCCCCACATCTGCGCTTTCCTTTTTACATCCGCTTCGCTGCAGAAAGTTTTTTTGAACAGTTCGACAAGAATTACAAGATCAGAGAATAAAGGAGCGCGCAGGGACCTAATACATACACGCACAGTGAACTCTTTTTCAATATATATTCGTTTTTTTTCTATTCCCTCTCCCCGTCCGATGGGTTTAGTGAGACATTAGCAGGAGTTGAGGAGCTTCCCCTCTCGTCAGATTCGCCCCTCCTATGCCGGGCCGAAAGAGAGCGCTGGAGGGAGGGGGCGGTTCCCTTTTGGGGTGTGCGCATGCGTAATGGCAGAAAGATAAGAACCGTCGCGCGGGGCCTTTGTCTCCTCGTATTTATGCAACGCCCCTGCCAGAGAGCTGGCTATGTGGCGCTCTGCCTGGTTCTTTTGTGACGATTATCTGCATAAATCCGATGTGAAGAGAGAAGTCCCAGGCTTTTCAACTCCCTCAAACTATATTACTGAATTATCTGTCGGGAGGGGGTGGGGTTGGGTGGCTCCCCTCCCCCTCCTTGTTCTCACCCCTCCCCCCTCTACATTCACCCGCTCAACAAACTTCTCTCTTTCTCGTATCCTTTGAAAGGCCCGCGCATGCGCATTGACTCAGCCCGCGGTGCCGCAGGAGTTACATAGCGCACGTTTCGCCTGCGAGGCTTTCCATTTGATTATGAACAATGCATGGCGAGATGGAACAATAGACAGCTGTAAGGATTGCAAGAGGGAAGAGATTGGGAATGGAGGAGTTGTTGGCTTGCGGGAGAAGCGGGGCTGAGGAGAAAAAAAATGGGGCGCGGAAAAATGTGGGCGAACCGCGCCTGTGACAGAATTAGTCCATTATCCCGCAGCAGGAAGGAGGAAAAGAGTTCCGAAGGAATCAATGTGCTCTCTATCCTGGCGGCGGTCTTTCCAAGCTCCCGTTCGACCGCTTCAAAAGGGGACGGGAGATAATTCCTGGAATCGGGAGGATTATTTGATCCTGGCTGAGAGGCGGAGGGATGCGAATAAGAGTGCGGAAAATGCTAAAGAAGGGAGGAAAAAACTATTCCAAGCATTTTATCAGGACCCCGTGACTTTAAAATTACTGGCTTAATTCAATTGTAGAGAACCAAAATTTTGCCTTAAAACTAAATCAAGTACGTAAAAAAAAATTCTTTAGATGACTATTTAAAGGAGGAAATTTTTCATGCAGCTCGTAACTGTCTGTCCATTAGCTACCAGACTATTGTTCGGATGACCACAATTTTTTTCTTAATGAAGTGATTTTTTTTATATCAGTGAAAGAGGTTCTGCCCAGACAATCGCTCGAAAATCACTACTATAAAAAAAAAAGCTCCACCATTTTTAGAGCATATAACTCAGTACCCAATTAGTTCCCAATCTTCATTTTTTGAACTACGGTGTTATCAAATCGCCACGTATTGTAATGTTCAGAATACATGATAAAATACTGAATATACTTTTGAAATTTTATAGAACACACCATCTGCATAGTAAAAAAATTATATGAATGGAACTGAAGCATTTTTTTTCTGTAAGAATATAAAACTTTGCGAATTGAGAAATAAATTTTTGTAAACCTCTAACTGTTGTTATTTACAAAAACCACAATTATGCATTCACAGGGGTAAAAACCTACATTAATACTAATATTCAGTCATCTGCTTGTAACATCTCCGATGTCCCAAAAATATTTGTTCTGAAGGTAGTTTAATTATCACTGCCGTTAATTCAACGTATCCAGAGGACCCATATTTCCTGAGATCACAGGAAAAGTTTATCTTCCTGACCGAGTCGGAAAGGAATGATAGATGGATAAAAAACTCCCAGGTATATTTTCGTGACTGCGCATATCTTGAGGCATATATAGTTGAGTATATTGTACAGGCTAACATTGTTTACTTCTTATTAATGGTAACCATAAGGTCGTTGATGTTCACCCAGTGTTTGTGATTGGTGGAGGGTGAGGATTTTGCGCCTACAGGAGTTACAGCACTTTTAAGAGGGCATGTTGACGATCGTCAGCCCCAAAATCTCGCTTTTGCATGATACTACGCACTGCAGTTTTAGTATTTTTACAATGTGCTCTTAGACATGCTTCTGCTCCGTGGCTTGATTAACACGAGCGAGGGCCGGAGAATACGCTCTATCAACTTGATTGTCTTCCAACGAACCAGTAGTTGACCAAAGAACGAAAACTGAACTCTGGTACTGCTTGGTGCTCTTGCATGCCCGTCACCTAGTTCTGAAATCCTTGATCACTCTGGACACCTAAAATCCTTTTGCAAAACTACCCGTACCTCTTTTCTCTCTTGTTGACTTCGCCGGAGTCGTGTAGTCTGTTAATGCTTTACCCAGTGACACGCAGATCAGATATTTCTGATACTCGTAGTTATTAAAACGCATATGAATGATTATTGTAATGGTTTATCTGAAGCAATGCCTGGTCTGTGTGAGTAGCGAAGTAAATTACGGACCTCCTACACAGGCTCAAGGGGTGAAAATTTTGAAAAGGAACAGCTGGAAGAACGCACAAGAACAAGAAAACGAGCAGATAATTCAGGTCTATAGGACTCGGACTCCTCAAGGAANCTCAAGTCATTTTAAACTCTGCACAAAGACCTCACTCTTACTACACATAACAAGCCAATCTCACTTTAATTTTAAATGAACTATTGTCACAGACCCCCTCCCCACACACACACATACACAAACTAATTCCTTCCACCTTTTGAATGTAAATCCTCGCCTTCTCAGGAGCGTTATGTCACGTAAAACTAATGTAAGCATATATACTGCTGACCATATAAATTACAACACTAAAAACTACTCACCTGGAGGACATAGGGTAGGACAATGACGTGATTAGTAGTTCAGCCGAATTACGTACCACGAGTGCGATTGGCGACACTGATAAGCTGTATATAAAAGAAAGTCGGGGAGTCGCTGATAGGTAGTGGCGTTATGTTTTCCCGTCATTCATGTGCACAGCCGGAGTGAGTATGCTGCGTCCAAGAAGACGACAACCATTACAACAGGTTTCTTCCTTTGACCGAGGAAGAATCGTTTCCTATCAAGATTGTGGATTATCCTACCCCATAATTGGCCCTCGCGTTAGAAAAACGCAACCACGCTGAAACTTATATGAGATCAGTGTGTTGAGGAGGGACCCTGAGTGACATGCAGTAAGCCAACAACCCCTTCGCACTGCTTCCTTGGCCTACACATTCACCGTATCTCTCACCATCGAAAATGTGTAGTTCATAGTCGAACGACGAGTGGCCTGTCACAGGACACCCGCGGCCACAACTAATGAACTTTGGGCACGCATCGAAGCAGCGAGGGTGGAGATACCCCAGATGGGCATCCAAAGTTTCTTCCTCTCAATGCCGAGTTGTGTAGCAGCGGTATTTGCTGCCCGTAGTGGGGACATACACTGCTGATTTTCCCATGTTCTCTACGTCATACAAAACTTAAACATATCCACGATTAATTATATATTACGTCAGAGGGAGTACATACAGTTTTACAATCTCGCCTGAACATTTTTTCAACAAATTTAACCTGAGATTCCGTTAATATCTTAGACAGGGCTGTAAAGTTGAATACTGCTAAGCTAATCCTTAAAGATTAATATGGCCTGGCGATTTTACGACTAGTCAAAGGACTGAGCTTTTAATCTCACAGCACGTAGCAAAAGGATGGGAAGAAGACATATACTTGGTAATTAATGCCCGAAAATATTCGACATGTGTGCTCTAACCTCCAGAGTGAACAAGGGTCCCATTTTGGTTGAAGGCATTACCTAATTTTACGATAAAAATAATATTCCAAGCCTCGTCCTGCAGTCATAGTTATATAAGTATGTACCATAAATTGTAAACAACTGACAGTTTTATAAATTCCATAATCCAACGTACTAAATTAATAATTTCTCATAGTTTTTTTTAATCTCAGACATAATCAGCATAGCCAGTGTGTTGCAGATGTGTTGTATATATCTATATAATGAAAAATATATTTTAATTTGGCAGGGTATGGGAAGAAGCATTCGAAGTAGAGAGAAATGTATAGTTTTTATCGATTAACTGAAGTTCTCACATAATTAGGCTAACCGTGTTCCAATTAGACACTACACTACTTAATTTGTAATTTAATTTCATTAAGCTGACTAAAATTCTGAATTGAAAATATTGAAGAATAATTTATAATATTTTAATGCCAATTTTAATGAAAGACGTTGCATGGATGGTTTTGATACAATGGCATTTTTACGGTCACTGTTATTTTTATATTCAGGGGCATGTAGAGTATTTCCCAAAAATTAACGCTGGCAATGCCACTTGAATAATGGACGAAAATATTAATGATATAATCTTCTAATACAAAACCTTCTTTGCATACTCCGACACATTCTGCACAAACATATTCCGTTTGAATGGGTTATCTCGGACATTACGCCATCACAACGACTTGTCGTATGCCGTAGAAAACAAATCACATGCCATAAAAAGAAAATTAGCATGGGCACATAAGCAAGTAAAATGTAAACTAGCCAAGGTTAGTTGTAAATATATTTGTACATAACACACAGAGAAGTATGTAGAAGGAATTAATCCATTCCGCAGTTATTTCAGCGTCATTTTCTCGGTTTTTGTAATAAAAAACATAATTCTGCAATTAAATTTGACGAAAATAATGATAGTTTATTCAATTGCTTACCCCCTTGCAAAAATCTTTGAAAGATAGCATATCGTTTGCCGATAATTTACTCTATGCTTACCGCCACCCATTCTCCTGTGGTGACGAAGATATATTTTAAATTTCAGGATTCCGTTTTATACTTTCTGCGCTTCGTAGCGCCGAAAATGCGTTTTATTTCAGTAATTAGCACAATATTATAATTTACCAGTTGTTCATCATCTATCGCCTCAGAAATGTTCTTGGTGTAATTTATGAAGATTCTGTAGCATTTTTGTACACTTCGCAGGTATGGACGAACAATGCCTGCAGTTGTGGAGAAGAAAGTCTTATTATATATATCAACACACACATGCCTACATAGAGCTTATTTCGTACAAGCCGTTGCATGGTTACGATAAAAGAGAAATAAACATTTTAGATTTCAACAATTTTTTATTTTTTATCGCTTTTAAGCAATTGTCAGCAGTTTTAGGCCAATCAAAGGACACCATTTCTATGCGAAGGATAAAGAGCTTCACTGGGATTCATCTGAAATTAAGAGACCAAAATGGAAAATCTCGTGAGAGAAACTACTCCCGTGCAGTCGTCCGGGATGAAAATAGTGACGACCTGAATATGACTCGCACGGGCTTCTCCATGACAAAACACGTTTGGTATTATCAAAATCGATAGTTTGCAAAACAATGTAAAACTGCTCACATTAATGCACACGGACTACTGAATACAACAAAATAAGAGTGAATAGAATAATGTAACAAAACGGTTTAGTTAAGTAGCTACAATAATGCTACGCACCGTACCGTCTGACACACCAGGCGCGAGCTCTATGCGCGGTCCGGCTCTGTGGGGGGTGACCCACTTTGACCCTCCCCTCCCTCCAGGCAGACCCGCTCGCCAGAGGAATGATTGACAGCGGCAACCTGGCTGGCATCACAGCCCCACCTCCTCTCCCTTGCTGCTAGAAGCCGACGAGTTTAGAGGATGCGCATGCATATTCTGGGAACTAGGACCCTCGGCGCAACGCGGCATTTAGAGAAATTTCTGGGGATGGCCTACGACCCTATATATATTGGATATGTCCAAGGGTCCGCAATCTTGATAGAAGCCTTCTGGTTGAATGCAATAACCGGATGAAGTTCGGTGAAGAGGACTGATGATGACGTTAGATTTTGCGAGACGACGCGACGGCGGACGAGGTGTTTGTGGTATGAACGGACGAGAGGGCGTTAAGCCCGACAAGTGGAGGCTACTTTGCATGAGAGCGCTCGTAGAACACTAGAACATTGCGGATTGGTGGCATCTTGACTGAACTGAGGTGGGACAGAATGAACATGTGGTACGTACTTTATTGTAAATATTGGAACTGTCATATATGGACATATAATTTATGAAGTAATTCAATGGGTTTTGATAAACTATTTATTGGAACTGATATATTTTTTTAATCACAGTAGTTTCTTTTAGGTAATTGTAAATTGTATATTTTAGATTCATTAATCGTAAATTGTAAGTGATAACAATTGATTCTGAGTTGTTGAGTCGAAATAATTTTTGGTTTAAGTTATTTCTAATTAATTAGGAATATATAATTAACCCCTTTATTTAATTAAGACCTCCGTCCCTTAACGAACCTGGTTTAGTCCACTTACGTTTGAGAAAATTGTAACAATAAATATTAACTACTAGTGAAATTTTATTTCATGCGCCTTGTGGGAAGAAGACGGCATTGAAGGTTTTGTGCTAGTTCAAACTTAATTAGGTTCATACATACTCTTGAGATAAGAATATTATATATTTTACAGTATTTCTTGCGGAAATTAAGTACTACGCTGTGAAATGTTAACTAGCATCGTGAGAGTAATCGTTTATATATTTTCACAAGGTGAAAACCTTATAGTAATGCTAATTTAAAAAAAAATAATTTGTCTACTTATTTACACATTTTAGATATTTCTACAACCAATTCTTAATGAAATTTCCTTATTTCCCACTACGCGCATTATTTTAGATTCTAAAAACTGTCTCGTACCCATACAGTAATGTAAATCTGTATCAAGTTCGTTGACGCAACGATGCGTGGACGCAGCGATGCATGGCTGCGTACACTCAAGGCACCAGTCAGTCAACGAACTCTTTGACTGTGGTATTGTGATCTGAATATTTACTTTAATACTTCAGAATTAAAAAGACTCAGTGTTTATACAGGTTGAGCCTAAAATAGACACTTGCTGTATTTTAGGTTCAACCTGTATATTTATGTGTAGCATTGCGAAAACATTGTTGACATGTTCTTTTGTTTCAACAGTTTAAGTTTACACTTGATGGTGCCTAAAGCCATAACGGCTGTCTTGTCTTCTTCCTGTCTTTCAGAATTATAGTTAAGGGGAGAGAATCCATTCCCTTTTCAATTTTTCTTACAGATTTTCGTAATGGAAATTTAGACCAGACACAAAATATCAAAGCTAGACATGACATAGAGGACTACTTAAAGAATTTTTTTTAAATTTGTATGGTTTCAATTATACTTTTATTTTACAATGTGAGATGGATATTGTAAAATATTTAGGTAATATTTCATTACGGTTACAGATGTGAAACTAATCGTGTAAGAAATATAAATTGAGTTTCGAAGTAACTGTTAAGATGTTCCCTATGACTTGACTAGCTTGGTGTTTAAATATCGCCTACGAAAATTAAGTTATGGAGGCAAATACGTTAATCCAAGATGGCAAGGATACCTCTCCCTTAACGGAACGAGCCGGTTGTGATTCCCCGAAAAAATTCGAAAATAAACAACGCTCCTAACGCTGATTCGTGGATTGAGAGTGGGATGAGGGGTGACGGTAATGAGGGCGGGATCCAAACCGCTTGAGCGAAAGGCAGGCACCTTGCCCTTTTACGAGGGGGTTGCAGCCAGAGATTTCGCACTCTCCGCCCTCCCCTCCCGAGGGGATTCGTAGCTGGAAACGATTGACTTACCGACCGGGTGCGAGGGGTTGTCAATAGATTGAGAAAAGGGGGGGGGGGTAGGGAGTTGTAAAGTGGCGGGGTNGATCGGCAGTTTGGATCTCCCGAGGGAGGAGGGGGGAAGGGCTGTAATACTCTATTAACACTATCGCCGCCAGGGGAGCACTAACAGCTTTGTTCAGGGCGCACTGACGTCGGACAGTTGGTAGCGTGGGGGCATATGATGAGGTGCATCGAAGCCTGTAGGATAGGGATGAGGTGTCAGAGTCACAATGCTTCCGCCGAGCCCTAGCAGAACGCAACACCAACTCGATGGAAGGGGGGCTACCTCAAAATACTTGTATAGTCCATTCGCGGTTTCTTCACACTTTTTGAAACAAACCTTTGAAAAATCACCCCGTGCAAGACGTACTTGGTTGTCTCCTAGATGTGTCGTGTATCACAAACGTTTCAAACTCGCGTTAACATAAAAATACCTTATTTTTTTATTAAATCGAACTTTTACTTATATTTTATCAATCAACTATATTATTTCATTTATAATTTCTATGAATAAAAACAGGGAGAAAATTAATGTGTAGGTAATGACTCGTAATAAATAGTTCTTGTGCAAAATATGATTACACTGAGTGCGCACGAATGTGGTACGCTGTCACTATGGTGTAATTTTATAGAACTATTTAAGCCTTGTTTGCAAGAGGCAAAGGAATATCCTGGAAGGTGAACCTCAGCAGGGCTCCAGAAAAGTTGAAAGTAATCGTGAATTGACTATATACGTATTGCCTAAATAATCCGCTGTTTTGTGGCCCACCTACCTGACGCCTGAGTTGGGTTGCAGAGAGTTTAAAATACACGCTTTCCCACGAAACTTACACGTGTGTCCAATGTGTTGAAGGTATTCACACTATCAATTGAATATGTGTTCATAAGTTATTCATTTTGCCTGTCTATTTATTTGGAATGTGTATTTACACCATTCTTTTACCAAGTGTATGTACAAAAAAATNTTATTCATTTTGCCTGTCTATTTATTTGGAATGTGTATTTACACCATTCTTTTACCAAGTGTATGTACAAAAAAAATAATTTTTAAAGGGAGCTAAGAATATTAATGATAAATGTAATGTTAATAATTTTCTTTTAAAAATTTCCNAAAAAAATAATTTTTAAAGGGAGCTAAGAATATTAATGATAAATGTAATGTTAATAATTTTCTTTTAAAAATTTCCATTATGGAACAGCAGTTTTGAATGTAAATGTACATAATTAATTTTTTATTTTAATTAAAAATATGCAGGTCCACAGATATAAATAGTGCATGGGAGGTGGTGATGATTGGTGTGACGTCATCACCACGTATTATAACGAAACGCCTATATCTGCGTTTGTGACGCAACCGACAGTAAACGTCTATTTTTTACATTAGTCCATGATAGTACCATTCGCTAGACGCGCGCTGATAGGCTAAAATTGAACTGGCATAGTTTTAGATTTTCGTCAGTAAGAAATACATTGTGTTCATTCTCTTACAGGGTTGACATTGAGGAGTTAAGATGTACTGTGTTATTTGTGAGACGTAAAATTAATTAAAACTTAACAGTATAACTTCCNTTGACATTGAGGAGTTAAGATGTACTGTGTTATTTGTGAGACGTAAAATTAATTAAAACTTAACAGTATAACTTCCTACCATTTGTTGGAGATGTGCAAAACCAAAGAATGTAGGAAATAACACAAAATATGCCTTTAGGCGGAAATTTCGGAAGGAAAATTGGGTGTAAAATAAATTTTATTTTAATTCCTATCCGGTCCGCTATTTTTGCANAGGCGGAAATTTCGGAAGGAAAATTGGGTGTAAAATAAATTTTATTTTAATTCCTATCCGGTCCGCTATTTTTGCAAGATGGTAAGATCGCACACTTATAACATTAATATGTCCAAGGCCCAACTCCAGTTGCAAACCTCAAGCAGTAAATAATGCAGTTTAAGAAATGTTAGTTTGAGATAAACTTTTTTTTGTTTAATATGAAGAAAAGCCCTATTACACATTATTTCCTTTTATTGAACTACTAGCGAATCGGCCCAGCTTCTCCCGGGTTCAATTGAGTTTTACAGTGATACACTAATAAATACATTGGGAAAATATAATTAGTTTATGTGAAAACATAATTATAAAACTATACTATGTTGGCCTAGGTTTTTAACTGATTACAGCAACCCAAAAGGAAGGAAATATTTTTTACCCGATAGCCAAGAAGTAGGGTATTGTTTTTGGAGCGTATCTGTGTAACTATCGTGTAGTTACCACATTTCCGCTTTCCAGCGTCGATGTATGAAAATCAAAACGTGAGTTTCATCATTTTGTAGCTTTAGAAATAAGTGCGCTTGGCTGAAAGATATTAATCGATCACCAAAGTAAAGAAACGTTCTCAGCGGCACACATTTAGATGGGTGACCGTTTAGTGGCATAACACCCGAGCGCTTCCGGGCTTCGGAGAGCACGTTAAATATTAGATCCCGGTTTTTATCGATTTATATCAGTCATTATGCCATTTCAGAGGTCCCTGGGTGGCCTGATAAACTCTGACGCCAGAGGAAAAACATATTTCGGTCACGTTCCCAGCCGTTGCAGAATTACGTTTTGTGGTTATTCCACAGGAACCGTTCAATTTTCCGGGATAAAAAATATCCTATGTCCTATTCCAGGACCTAAAGTACCTACATACCCAATTTCATCAAAATCCGTTCAGCCGTTATGGAGGTGAGTGGTAACAAACAGACACACACACGCGCGCGCACACACGCTCACACACACACACACACACACACACACGCGTGCACCCGCACACGCGCACACACACACACACACACAGACTTTCGCAGTTATAATATTAGTAGGATAGTAACGAGTGGCTCAAGTGTTACGAACTTTAAGATGTTAATAGAATTTTTTTTTTATTGAATGCATTTGGGCCTGTGTAACTTTAAATAATGTTTCAGGATATTCCAAAGTAAAATCAAGCCAGGTTTATTTTGTTTTACGAAGTTTAAATTATAGTTGTGCGAGATATATTTTTTTTGTCTCCTTTTCGGTCACATTAAAATGAATGACATTCATGAACAATTTTTTTCTTGCATTTCAATTTCAATACTCACACTAATTATATACGTTTTAGATTTTAATGGTATCACATATTTTTNGTTATAATATTAGTAGGATAGTAACGAGTGGCTCAAGTGTTACGAACTTTAAGATGTTAATAGAATTTTTTTTTTTTATTGAATGCATTTGGGCCTGTGTAACTTTAAATAATGTTTCAGGATATTCCAAAGTAAAATCAAGGNTTTTTTTTTTATTGAATGCATTTGGGCCTGTGTAACTTTAAATAATGTTTCAGGATATTCCAAAGTAAAATCAAGGCAGGTTTATTTTGTTTTACGAAGTTTAAATTATAGTTGTGCGAGATATATTTTTTTTGTCTCCTTTTCGGTCACATTAAAATGAATGACATTCATGAACAATTTTTTTTCTTGCATTTCAATTTCAATACTCACACTAATTATATACGTTTTAGATTTTAATGGTATCACATATTTTTNTTTTTTTCTTGCATTTCAATTTCAATACTCACACTAATTATATACGTTTTAGATTTTAATGGTATCACATATTTTTTATTCTTTTAAGTAAATTTGTCATACCCCCATATTTCAGCGTTGCATGTTTTTTCCCTCTACGATTTGTTGTTCTGGAAATGAGTTGACGGTGCTGGTTGTGGAGCTAGAGGAGTAACGTAAGTTAATTAGGGAATTTTAATTTACTTTTCACGTCATTAATCTAAGAGGATTCTGGCACACGTAATTTCACGAGAACACTGCACGCCAGTTCAAAGCCTTGCTTTTAATGACGATGGCGTACTTGACGCGCGTGGCAGTGTCGCCCTTATCGCTCCCGCGCTTCTCGCCATCAAGTGCGGAAAAAAGCACCAGGTATACGAGAGCCTTAAAAACTGACTGTGTATGTATCAGTGTGTAAATATAATATATATACATATATGTACATATGTACNTACGAGAGCCTTAAAAACTGACTGTGTATGTATCAGTGTGTAAATATAATATATATACATATATGTACATATGTACATATGTATAAACAAACACACACACACCCTGCACACCCCTTGGTGACATAAGGAGCACTACTCCTTTATNATATGTACATATGTATAAACAAACACACACACACCCTGCACACCCCTTGGTGACATAAGGAGCACTACTCCTTTATGTGCCAACTATTATATTATTTTAATTCGTTTGCCTTGCTTCACAGTCTCGTCTGTCTGATGTGACGAGGCTAGGAAGAAGGCAGGCTGCGGAGGGATGGTTCATTGTACCGCCCGGAGTGATCACGTGGGCCGTGACTTCACTTTCTTCTAGTCGCAGTGTTGCCGATGGGCTGGCGGAGGGGCGCGCGCATTGTTACTCTAACGTGCCTTTATATTGTCGCAGGTAGAATTTCTCCCTTCCCGCCTCTTTACCCCTTAATGTCCCCCTCCCCTTCCACACCACAGTATTGCCACCAACGGGCGCCACCTTCGCGCCCGCCACAATGAATCGTGGATGAGCAAGTCGGCCATCTTCCTGCGAACGTGTGTGACATTTTGAAAGTACTCAACAGCCCTCGTCTTAAGTGTTTGTTCTTTTCGTAGAACAGCACGTTGGACGGACGTTTAATAGGTTCGTCGCAAAACGTGCATTTCAAACACTCTGCAACGTAGTTAAAATTCCAGGTATGCGGGAGTTTTAATGTTTAATAACCTGGCGTGAGTGGAATCCGTAGGGAAAATAAATAGGGTAACATTTATACGATTTAGGGGTCTACAGTGATTTCGGAGGGTGCTAGAAGCCCCTGAAAGTAGAGAGTGTAAATTGGTAAATTACTTGGGATTAAGCAACATAAAGTAGCATATAGGCAAATACTTACAAGGTAGATAACCACAGAAAGCGGCGTTACGGAGTGTGCACTCCTTCATAAATTAAATAGGATTTAGCACCGTCCTATTGCTTTGTAACTTTGTAACCCCC
>NQII01000432.1:466572-572083 GCA_002778355.1 Clitarchus hookeri
ATGCAGAAATAAATAAAATAGGCCACCTTAGTAGTATCTGTTAATCCCGACCGTTACCCAAAGATTAGACTTTAGTTGGAAAGCAGATTAGTAGTTGCTCGGGAGGTATGCAACCCGTAGCACTGACATGCATGATGTGTCAACTAACAACCCAGCTCAACCACTAAGTGCAAGTAAGGCTTGGTACACAATTGGAAGCACAGCAGTAACCACAAAACATAGGTCGTATGCACAAGAAATGACCATCAGGTCGTGTGCATGAGAGGTTCTGACATGTTTAAGGCATATAGGAAATAGTTATACTTCATTTATTTTGCAGGAACAGGGATCAACAGCCAATCAGAGCATAGAATAAAGTTTCCAACCAAGTTTTTTAAATTTAAAATAGAGGAACAGTTATGCTGCATAACCAAATGTCAAAATATATAAATGTATGTATTCAATTGTGAATCAATTTCGCACAACAAATCTGGTAGTGTGAATGCTCAACTATTACGTCCTATGTTCTGTGCCTGAGTTTTTCGATAGTGAACCCACTTTATGAGTTTATCACTTCTCAAGTCTCGCGTAATTGTTATGACTTAAATATCACGGGTTTAGAAATAAACTTGTCACTCGCACTAAAAAATGTAGGACGTAAAACACGTCGTGTAGGTCAGTATATTGGAACTTAGCAATCACATTAATGCACTGCTTTAATAGTCTCTCAGGGTTGATACGTGAGCGGGGGCTCGTGCTTCATGTTCATGTCGCAGGACTAGGAGCCTTCCTCCGCGCAGCGTATTTCGGCATCCCAAGAGTTATATAACAAGTATAGAAGACCTAGGAACAGTCTGGTGGCGCTGTAGCCATGGAGTGAAGCTATCTCGCAAGAGGACAATGCTGTTTCGCATTGTAATGAGAGGACTTGGAGTTAGCATATGAATAAAATGGACAAAAGGCGCTCCCCGGGCAAGGACGGCGAAGGGGGTAAGGGGGTTGGAGTGACTGTTCTGTGTATCAGAACTAACTCTTTTCTTTACTCCTGTCGTAAAGGAGAGAAAGGCGGCTTGGTGGGGGACCAGAAGGGTGGTTGGAGGGTTGAAGGAGGGAGGGGGCGGGGCTGGATTATTGTTCTGAAATGTATAGCGCTTTGTGAGGCTTTCTATTCAGGCGAACTCGTCGAGCGAAGGATGGCAAGGGGGTGCTGGGCGAGGCGGAGGGGGGAGTACAAAGTACCGGCAGCGACGGGCAGATCTGGCGAGAAGGACAATGCAGGAACGTTAACAAGGTTGGATGTATGGGGCCGAGGGGTGCCTGTGTCTGCGAGTATGTTCTAGGCGAAGGGTCGCAAGGTCGCGTGGCGGCTGTCAATTGCAACCCAGTGCTGGATGTCACCTGCTAAGATCATCTGTGGTGGGCACTCGTCGGCCCGTACCGGGGCGTCCGGCTCAAGAGAGGCCTTTGTCGTCACCGGTGGCTGAATGAGTGAGTGAAGAGATTTGGGCGGCTCTTAACATCGAGGTCTTGAGAGCCGATGAGGGTGAAGCTAGGTGAGTACGGAGCAGCGCCGGCACGATTCCCACGTGTGAAAATCCGTGAGCGACCCCGCCGGGAATCGAACCCGGTGCGCATAGGGGAGAAGCAAGTAGTCTAACCACTAAACCACCGCGGCCCCAATTTCAGCGGCGACCCTATCATTTAATTGCTGGACAGTGTGTAGTGAAGTTCAGTAAAGGCTCCAATCGTAGTTTTGGTCGCGTCCTGGTAGTATATTTCAGATACACCTGTCTGAAAAAAAAACAGTTTCTAGCAAGATTAGAGGGCCCCAATTTTGTAATTACAGAATGTGTGATATTTTTAATGTATCATCCAGTACTCGTGTTGGATATGCTTTGTTTTTGTGGGTTAATCATATCGTGGCACGTTTGACAGTTTAGTCTGAAAACGTGTTTTTCAAACACGCAGTTCATGTGTCAGGCAGGCGACCGCCTTAATCAGGAAATTCCGTCCTCTTTAGCCGCCCCATAACTCACAATATTCCACTCTGTAGCCATCGGTTGCTGCTAGAGTTCGTCATGGTTTATGGGACAGTGTTTTGTAAACAATGGCTGGAAACGTGTGGTTACGCTCCGCAAGTGGTTAGAATCACTTTCAGACATAAAAAACTGTATCATTTTAGGTGGTCTGAGGTATGCGTATTTTGACTGCAGTGAGCTAGATGTGTGGTCATCCGTTAAAGTAGCAGATGGTGGAACGGTAGTGAAAGCGCTATGCCGTCAGCGCCAACGGAAAAATGAAGTTCTCTGTACGGTTTTATACGAATTTAAACCATCGGACGCAACATTAGAGATAACAAATTCCTATTCCTGCTGCTCTTGCAAAGCAGGGTGGGTTTTATTTTTAAAAAAATTCATTACACTGCATTAGCCTACTGTTCGATTTGTTCGTTTGTAGAGCTTTTATGTATACATCATAAGAACGTTGTAATGTTTAAATATTTCATATGCATTCTCAAATGTTAGCGATTTCATACATAAATATTTAAGTTACACAAATTATTTTGAAATTAGGTGTCTTCAAGATACTTAATTTGATAACAAACTACTACATGAAAACTGTAATCATCCCTTATAAAATTACTTTATATTTGAAACACGAACTTTCTCTCGGATTTAGGAATGGATCGTAGACTAACATATTAATGTAACAGATATTTCAACAAAATTTATAATAGAAATTGTTGCTTTAGATTGCAAAATATTAAACACTGGAGATTATACTGTTGCCTGTAAAGTAAATTTATTATTTTGGACTCCGTCTGTGACACAGAGCTATAAGCATCGCTGTAAATCAGTTTACGTCTTGGTGTTATCTCTTTTCGGGACGATGTAGACGAAAACACACTTCGTATTACATTGGGGTTTTAACATTTTTCGTTACTGAATGCTTATACATGTAATCATTCTCTACAAAATGTAATGAAACACGCATTGTACCGCTGATTTTCATACCCCGCCTATCGTCCCGGCACATTTTATGGAGCCATTCTTTACCTATATTCGCCTCCTTTGAAATGGAATTTAATAAACAAAATACCTCTTATTGTAGCTTTAATTCTACATTGTCACACTATACAGAACTGCACCATAATCGTTCAGCACCACACATCATTTAAATTTTCAATAAATTTAGTCTCCATCATGTCTGCAGTTCAAGCGATTGTCCTACACACAAACGTGCGTGGCAGCTTTGGGCAGAGCTATGACGTCAGAAGAGGTGAAGCGAGCAAGTTGTCCATTCCTCTGCTACTCGAAAGCTCACAGCTCGAATCCAAAGCTCAGCGCTGCTGTGACAGGCGTCAACAAATTAAGTACGACTCGCCGACGTCCGGACGCATTAGTTCTGCTGCACTTACCGTGATCTTTCAGACAAAGCAATGCGAGTTCGCACCGTAGAGTGAATATTGAGTAAAGTGATCACGCTAGGTGGCACAAAAACAGTCTCCATGTCCCAACATTGAAATAATTTTGTGCCAATGCGACTATCATAAAAAACATGGGTAGGATTTGCGGTTAAAACACTGTTTAGTAAACAAGTATTTTGTATACTGTATCTAATAAATTTATTAAGCAGTTTGATTAATTTCAATTTGGTAAAAATATTTTGTTTATATAAAAGTGCTTGTATTTTGAAAATTCAGTTATAAACAAGCATGATTATCACTCCTGACCATGTTACTTTGACAGTTGTAATGGTGTGGCGTAGGTGAAAGTTGATTACATACGCAGAAGACGAGACATATTTAGTCTAGGGTTCGCACTGCAGGCATCTCTGTCATTCAGCGTGCCCATGCAACGGCAGTTCGAACCGCCTTTTTCACGCACAACCATCGACGCGGTCGTAATTATCGCACGAGGCGAACCGCCCGCCCGCGCTCATTGTGCGTATGCAAAAATGTGCGTTGAACTCGGTCACGAGCGCTGAAGCTAGGTTGCGAGCGCGCGGGCCCGAAAACTTAGTTGTTTGCATAATGCAAAAACACGGTTAGTGCTTGTTTTTATTACGTGGGCGCCAGAGCTCGCTCGCGCGGTCGACTCTTTTGTGATGCGAATGTGACTGCCCCTACCCCCCTGGCATTTCTCCGCCCCGTCCATCGGGAGACTTCCCCGTTAATGGGTTGGCTGGGGCCCGCCAGTCGGTTATGGTCTCGCCGCCGGGAGTGGTGGGAGGGAAGGGGAGGGACATAAAAACAAATGTTTAAACAAATGCGAAGAGTTAAGGAGAAACTCCGCCTGCCGACCCACGACAAGGACGCGTCATTTCCAATTCTCATCAGCACTGAGAGCACAAGCCTGGTGGACAGCGAGAAGGCCATCTCAGCGCCATCTCGCGAGGTGCAGGTACGTCAGGGATCGCCTGAGGTTAAGGCTCCCGCCTACTTGGCGCTTGAACTGCGTTACTGTGGTTTAGTCATTCGCGTTTTTCAGCGCGACTATTAAACGTGCGTCCAATATGCTCTTCTACGAAAAGAACACACATATCAGACGAGAGCGGTTGAGTGCTTTCAAGACGTTATGCGCATTAGAAACGCCATTTCAGAGCACTCCAAAATGGCTGAAAACAGTTTTTTTTTCAAAGCGTTGTATCTCAAAACATACGCGTTAAATACATAAAAAAACTACTCAAGGGCCCTGCACTGAACCTTCCTACAGACTTTCCACCAATAAAATAACAAGGTCACCTCTGAAAGTCCCATTGGTACACGCAGTGCGACTAGACCACTGCATGTATGTTCAGAGCCTTGTGGTTAGTGGCGAAGGCGTACTTGATGCGCGAGGCAGTATCGCCCTTATCGCTCCTGCACCTGTGGGATTTAAACTCGGAAAACCGCTCCAGGTAGGCAGGGGCCTTAAATCTATCTGGAACCCGGAAGGGAGGGGAAACATGGTTCTGTATGGTCCACAGTCATCTTTGTCTGACTCCTCCGCGCTGCCCAGCAACCAGACGTATCAATTGTACGGCGACAAATAATTTCCGACTGTGGCCACGTCACCAACAGGCCTAATTGACAGAGAACACTGTGATTATGACAAAATCAAAATGGAAATAGAAGTGTAGTGTGGATTATAAATGTGGTGTGGAATAGAAGTGTATTTTGGAATATAAGTGTGGTGTGGGGATAGAGGTGGCAAGAGCCAAAGCGTAATTGGAGATTAAGAGGAGAACCCCAGGAGGAGAAAGAAACATTCTGAGAATGTATGGCATAATGATTAAAACGAGCTTCCTTTGTAGAGGAAAGATGATGTTTGAGTGAGTGAAGTGAAGAGATTTGGGCGGCTCTTAACTTCGAGGCCTTGAGAGCCGATGAGGGTGAAGCGAGGTGAGTATGGAGCAGCGCCGGAATGCAAAGGCGGGGGGAAGCGGGAGATCCCCGAAAAATTCCGCCGACCAGCGGCATCGTCCGGCACGACACGAAAGAAAATCCGGGAATGGCTCCGCCGGGAATAGAATCCAGTTTGTTTTGGTGGGAGGCGAGCAGACTTACCACTATACCAACCAGGCACCAGATGATGTTTGAAATTCAGAGAACCCGGACGCCTCGACTTTAACAATGTTTTCCCGAGGAAGACGATACGCCAAATAATACTGTAGAATCCCTTCGATAATGGCTCAAATAAATAAATTAGTGTTCTTAATATACACCATTGAGGGTTGGGGGGGGGAGGGTCCAGGTCCGAATTATGCACATATATGTTCGCGTGATATGTGATGTCACGTATGCGAACGACACAGTCGCGTGGTGATTTGCTGGTCGCCCGGTTGTGACTGAAGGCTGACGACGCGCGTGTAAACATGCAGCAAAACTGTGCGGAAACTGTATTTTCTCGACATCTCATCAGCAAACGTAAAAAGTACTTGGCGCCTCTTGTTTGGCCATTGATGATGTTTTGTTTGTTTTCGATTTTATGTTTTATATGAGAACTTAAGTAATGGAAACGTAAAAATAACATGTATTAATAAGAAAATCTCAGCTTTGATTAACATTTATTAAACTTACAAAAATGTTGCTAAATCACGTATTTCACCAGATTATTGACGACCAAAGTGGACGAAAGGGGGAAAAAAATACCATGAGTAGTACGTCGTGTGAACCTTTTAGCCAAACGAAATAACATAATCTGCCGCAAAAGTTAAAACAATCTATACTAGTGGGCAAATGTTAATACAGCACGGGCTGATGGTGCGGACGAAAGCATCGCCGAGTTAACGAACTGGTTATTGGGGAAGATTACCACTACACGTGGTTCTCCCTACTCAGTCCAGACGAATGGCTGCACCAATTCCCGATCTGTGAAATAATTGGATCCGCTTCGTAAACTTGTAGCGTAAATTTTTATCCTAACGGTTACAGATAATTTTACCATACGTGAATCTGCAAGATTAGGAATACTGCGCATGGTTACAATTAGAATTTGGTAATTTCAATAGGCATTTCTCTTTTCCCAATCAAGTTCTTCACAGCTACTATGGATGCTTGGGGAAGGGCTATTTTGTCATTCAAACACACTTGTTGCATTATTGCATTGCATACAATTTGTTAAGGATACTTTTGCGCGACTATTGGGTTATGGTCACACTTAGTCATGTTGTAAAATGTAATGAACTAGTATTTCGCGTTCCATGGTTATGTTTTAGAAAGGTGTTGGGAACCCTGAATTAATTTGAATCCGATCGACACAACATTTGACTTTGCAGGGGTCGCGGTGGCTGAGCGGTTAGCCTGCTCGCCTCCCACCAAGGCGAACCGGGTTTAATCCCCGGCCGGGTCACTCCCGGATTTTCGCATGTGAGAATCGTGCTGGGCGATGCTGCTGGTTCAGCGGATATTCTCGGGAATCTCCCGTTTCCCCCGCCCTTTCATTCCGGCGCTGCTCCACACTCCCCTCAATCACCCTTATCGGCTCTCAGAACCTCGATGTTAAGAGCCGCCCAAATCTCTTCACACTCACTTGACTCCGCGCTCATTAATACGAGTCATGCTTCTTCGGCCTTGTCACACAACGTGACGCCTTCGATAAACGTTCCTCAATAAAACGTGGACCCCAATTTCTCGCTTCCTCCCGAATTCTCCCTGTTGTGTTTGAGAAGTGAAGCGAAAGGCGCAAATGGCATGAATGCAGTAAAAATAAAAATATGTACCGAGAAAGTTAACAAAATAAAGCACTGTGCCATTCCTTCAAGGAATTACAGCGGAAATGCGCGTGGAGATATTTCTTGTCGCGAAAGGGCGGCCAAAAATTAGTAAGCTACTACTTTACATTAAGGGGCCTCTCTAGTAGTTTCATGGGTCTCCTTGTAGGCAGTTGTGTCTGTACTAATTTTTCAAAACTATCAAATATTTCAATATAAATCTTTTTATCAGGACAATAGTGAAAGTCGAGATTTTGTTGCAAATTCATAAAATTGGTTAGTGAAACATAAATGTGGTCTTGAAAAGTGTCAATTTCAAGAAAAAAAATAGCGGCAAGTATCCCTCTGTTTACGATATTTATTCTTCTGTAAAACAGTGTTCCAAATTATAGCGAAAAAACTGTATCTTATTCTGAACAGTTTTCTGTGTTACAACCGTATAGTCACCGCTTATAGTTCTGAGGTAAAACAACACATGCGAGTATAGTTTATGCTATTTACCATCGCTGTCGCAACGATTTCTTATAACCGGACGTGACATTGAGACGCTTAAAATTTTTTCTAGGAAGGCCCGTTAAGAGAGAATTTTGTAGATGGAAATTCACAATCGTATAGTCTATTCACGGTTAAGTGAGCACTTTTGAAGCCCTAGTTACTTTTTTCCTTTTAGCAATTTTTTATCCTTTCACCACCTTTTAAAATAAGCATTGTCATGTAGGTAATAAACACAGTGTGTTTATTCCTCCACACTCGGAAGTTAACGTCTAAGGCTAAAATAAAATATATTTATTGACTATTATTCCAAATAAGGGGGCTTTCAAAAGTGCTCACTTTACCGTGAATAGACTAAAACTTCCTGGCGTTGCTGTTATCAGGCCCTGCGTTTTAACTGGGTAAATAAATAGCTTGGGGCGGCAGTCAGAAGGGAGCAGCCGTGGAGCGCAACTCGCAAGGAGATTTAAAAAAAAAAAAAAAAAGCCATTACATGAAATTAAAAAAAAAAAAGCATTTTCCATTACATTAAATAAAAATTAACTTTTATTTGTAGTTACAAAAAATGTTTGCCTTTTATTTACTACTAGGTTACTCCTACGCTGAGTCAATCCCGAATTTTCGCAGAAAGGAGGCCAGCAATTGACTTGCCCAGTAAAGTCTTCATTGCATAAAATATTTTAAAAACAATTAAAAGGTATACAAAATAATTATGGCATGAGGCAGTCGTGTAAAACCCAGTACAGCTTCGACTGTTAAAATTACAAAAAAACCAACAACATTTTAAAAGATTCATGCCCCAGCGTTATATTCGTGGAAACAGCAAAAAGTGGATACTCGTAAATACTTGGGTGGCTAAAAAGGATAAACACGACACGTTAAAACAAGAGAGATACAGCAACGTGACACCATAGTTAAGCCGGAACGTAATTTTCAAGCGCGACCGAAACAAAAATTTTGAAATGGGCCAGCCTTACTGCACACCCAAGATACAACACCAGTATGACACACAAATTATAAAAACATTAAAAACCCAACCGCAAAGTTAGCGTTCTCCGCAATTTACCGTTTAACTGCCCCGTCGCTCAGTAGCTAAACTGGTAGACTGCGTAAGCTCAGTAACATAATGTCGGCGATGTCCACTGCTGGGCGAAGGTGAAGCTGGTTAAGCCATCAGGTACTAGCAAGGATCTTGCAGCGTAAGTTGCGGCGAAATGTAGCAGACTTCGGATGGGCGTAAAGTGGAGCAGAATAGACAGAGCCCCGGCCAAGCAAGTAAACTATCCTGGCCAATCAAAAATTGTGACTCACGAAGGGGGAAGGGGAAAGTAAGCAGGGATAACAGGGTTGGAAAAGGGAGGGGATCTGAGCCGAACAAAGAGTACACCACCACGCAGAAGTAGATGGCAGTAAAAACATTAACGCGACAGCGCTAGCGTCGCTACCTAACAGACATTACAACAGAACAGTAAATGTGTTGAAGGATATGGGGGGGGGGGGTAAGTTATCCTTGCCCAGGGTGCCAGTCACCTAAACCCAGGAGACCCAGTAGTGCCAGACGTGTATCAGAATTCTGGTATTTTTACCAGATTTTCTCTCTTGATAGCTAAACTTTCTCATTCCGGCACGCATATATACCAAATTTTTGTTAGTCACAAAAAGTTTGTAGAATTTGTTGATAAAGCTGTAGTGTCTGTGAATTTAAATTATTTTGTAAACTAAAAGTGAAATTACAGTATATCACAATTGCTTAGAACTATTTTAATGTTATATTGAACTCGAAGTTTGCAACGTTACATAGTGTTAAATCTGACTACATTACCATAAATACTTTTAAAAATTATTTATGTATTTTTTTGTTCTCTATCTTAATATGTTTAAAGTGAATTAAAATTTTCGTTTTGCAAAATGGGTACCGGTAAGTAATCTATGTGTGCCCTGAAAAAAATAATATAAATATAATCTAACCAATTGCAATCGAAAATTCGAAATAGCATTTTTAACTGTTGTTTGAAAATTATGCTCATTTTGTTTGGGATTTAAGCTTACTGTAACATAATTGGGAAGGGAGACTTTGTTTTAGAGTACCAGAATTTTATGGAGACCAGAATGTTATAGTACATGGTACCATAATTTCGTTTTCTCCGTCTGGCAAGACTGCGGGGCCTGGCTGTTAAGCGTGTCGCCATCGCCTGCGCGCATCCATGTCGAGCGGTAATTCGAGCGTGTCAGTGCAGTGGCCGCTGTGGCCTCATCTCGAACCTGAAAGTTGCGTACATATCTAATATTTCTTCCTTTTCTTTTCCTCGGAATGTTGGTCCTCACGGGTGGCCGGCACGATCGACCAAACCTTTATGCCTTCCTTCATTTCAAAACGTAACATTTATTCGAAGTCTCCTCCCCCTTCCACAACAACAATAGAATCTTCTTCCGCCAATCTTTTGTTACTTTCTCCGAACCATGATTTTTATTTTTCTATACATATAGACGGAGAGTCATTCAATGGAGAGTTTTTTTTATTGTGGGTGATAAAAATAGAGAGAGATAAATACGTAGAACCTCAAAGGCTCGAGGAAAAGGAAAGGGAGAGAAACTTATGACACTGGGACTGTCATTTTCTATGAAAGAATAGTTTTTTCGAAGAGTGTGAGGAGTTGGAAGATCTGAGAACGTAGTTGCGGAAGAGAGGGAGGGGGGAATACAAAGGTTTGGGGTGTTTCTGGATGTCTGGAGAAGGGGAAAAGAGGAGAATAAAGTGTTCGACTTATAAAGTTGATGGCGGTGATGACGGGTATTGCAGGGCTTTCTCAAGACGCTTGGGATGACAGCTGAGAAAGCTACTTCTAGAAAATAGCGCTCGAAGTGAAGAATCATTGCAGTATGTATCGTGCCATAGTTGTCGGATACCATGTGTTTAAGTGGGCTTCATTTTACAGCTTATCCCAGTATTATGGTTGGTTTTACCACCTCATTTTACTCTTCCAGTAATAAGTTAGCTGCTGGCTAGCATTGAATTTCATTTTACCACTTAAAGTCAACGTCTAGCAGCGACTTTAGCTTCTACTTGCTGGTTACAGAGGATGAACTGGCCACTAGCTATTCCAACTAGAGTTTGGGGAAAAATTAAATGGTGTCGTAGTTGAAATACATGTTATGAATATGATGATAACAAATACTATGTATGTAATAACAAGTACAGTAGAGTGATTGGAGGTACTCATAAGTGATGCGATTAGTTTTTTATGGTTTATTTTATTAATACAACCACCGAGTAACATTTTATGATTTGACTTTCAACTGTAGAAATTCAGTTTCGATAATCAATTCCCGTTTTGGACTTTACTGGGCTGCTATCTTGTTAATAAAGTGTGAACCACAGAACATGAAGAGCGGCGGCGGCACAATGAATCATGACTGCTAAATTGTAAATAAAAATGCAGTTTAGACGTTTACGAGTTTTTAAATAATAAAATGAATTTTAAACTTAAATTAAGTATAGCCCAATGACAAATTTTTACAATTCTCATATAGTATTTCACTGACGAATGGTATTTTTTGGAATGTAGATGAGAACTACACTTTTTCGTTATTAAATTTTTGCATATTGTTCGTGGATGTGCTGCTGTCTGTTGCGTGCGTAAATATAACATGGCAATGGAGACTTAAATATTAAAAATAGCACTTAATAATCGTTTATTGTAATTACGATAAATTAAAATTGTCAGATATGGAACAAACTAAAATTTTTGTCACAAATATATTAACATGTCACATTTGCTTGTCGATATTGGAACCTGAAAATACCGATCACCCGCTTTCGGTATTAATAAATAAAAATTTGCTAGTAACAAATCTATAATTATAAAATAATTTTCACATATCAAACATATAAAAATTAACTAATTAAATTTGTTAAAATGTAGTTTTTAAAACAAAACAAACTGGAAAAGTCATAACCTTTTAGTAACTTTTGTTACCAACTTCTACAAAATCAGACCCGAACTTTCCGATTACAAACAGGAGGCTACACAAGACTAGTAAAACACGCGCTTCTATTAAACCGGTAGTCAACCCCAGCACCAAGTGGCTAACCTGTTTTAGCGGGAGGTGGTAAAATCCGCCCATAGTAAATATCAGGACTAAAAATTTCCTTGCGGTATAAAATAGGAAGCTTTTTTTGCTCTCCGTGCACTGTGTGTGTGTATGTGCGTGTTCGTGCGTGTGTGTATGCGCGTGCGTGTGTGTGCATATGTGTGTCTGTATATGTGTTTATGAGTGTATGCGTATGTATATGTGTGTATGTGTATATGCGTATGTATATATATATATATGTGTATGTGTGAGTTTGCACACTGCACTCTCGCACTGCAAAGAAACTACGCACATTGTTACTGCCTTTAGACAAGTTCTATAACGAGCTTGACTACGGACGGCCAAAATACTTAATCATAGATGGCACTTTTCACATATATTACTATCTCTTTGTACCGCGGGGCCGCGGTGACTGAGCGGTTAGCCTGCTCGCCTCCCACCAAAGTGAACCGGGCACACACCCGGCCGGGTCACTCCCGGATTTTCGCATGTGGGAATCGTGTTGGACGATGCCGCTGATCGGCGGGATTTCTTGGGGAATCTCCCGTTTTCCCCGTCCTTTCATTCCGGCACTGCTCCATACTCACCTCAATCACCCTCATCGTCTCTCAAGACCTCGCTGTTAAAAGCCGCCCAAATGTCTTCACTCGCTCTCTTCCCCTCCTCAGACCACCGATGACGTCATCTCGGTCGGGAATGGACAACCCCTGAGCTCTTGGAGGAAGTGGGCAGAGGTGAACCAACGTTCGCAGTGTCGTGGCCGCGCTAAAACACATTAACAGTTCTAATATTAATATAATTTAGATCAATTTTTTTCACTGTTTAGAGTTTCAAGGTAGTTAAGGGTGGAGAATGCCAAAGTATCATGGACTGATTGTCTCTATCTTTTATAAGTACCACCCACCCGGTTCCCGAGTCCCTTTAAATAATTGTATATATTTTATAAATTATATATGACAAATATATTAGTTGAAATTGACGTTAATTTCATATGCAGCAGTTATTGGTAAAAAAAAATTGAAGGCTGTGAAAAAGTAATGATTATTATTTTATTTATTGGTTCAACAACAGAAGGCGTTAATAAGGGAACACTATATACTATATATTTAGAAAATCGTAAAGGAATCGGCCAGAGCCTGCGTTAAGGAACATTAGCATTTGCCAGGAGTGATTTCGAAAAAAACCTGGAAATCCGAAATCAGGATGGCCGGACTGGGAATCAAAACCGGAAACCGTATGCGAACGAGTGGTTTACAACCGCGCTACATCGCTTGGTTCTATAGTAAACATATAACAATGAAAGGAATTCTGAAGGAGAAGATGACCCGGAGGGCCATAATACTGAGAGGATAGTAAAAGAGGCTATATGAAGAGGGGGAAAATAATTAAACATGAAACGTCTTGGTGTAATGGTATGCTCAGCATATTTAAGGTAGCCTTCTGTGGAGATCGGACTGTATTCTACATGTTGTATGGACTATATAGAAATTTTAGTTATATGTGTGAGCCAGTATGGACATAAAGAGGGCAGATTTTATCAGGCCTGTTTCTATTTCGATTATTAATAATTTATTTCCAAATTCCTCATATGATCTTACTCGATGGTTGTGAGATATGTTATCTTTGGTTTTACGTTACGTAGGTGTGTTTGGTTAATGAATGTTATGTCGCAATTGAAATTTTGTGTTATTGAATATATTACACTCGCTTGATTTTCCATTCATCGTAAAGAGCTGTAAGTTTTGTAAGAAGTATTTATAATTTTCGTCCAATCGTTTCTACTTCAATATCTTTTTTTACGATTCCATGATATTGCTAAGATACAGTCGGGCATATTTTAAACATAAGAGGTGCGCTGCGCACAACTGTTACAAATGGGTTCATATAAATTGCTGTTTACCTAGCTAACTTAACTCGAAACCGTTTTTTACAGAATACAACACTGACAATTATACGAAAAATACAAAACCGCTCCTGTTACAATGTCAACCTTTTTTTTTTTTTTAGGTAATTTTAGATTTTGAATTCAATTTTGTGTGAAAAGTTATTTAGATAACTTTAATACACACACATATATACACTCAATTTAAATCGTTACTTGAATTAATCAATTGTTTTTTTTTGGTGGGTATAACGCATGTAATGAAGTGCTTAGTGCTACATCACGTGCACATAGGAGTGGAGATATTTGGGTGGTTCCTAACATCGAGGTCTTGAGATGTGAAACGGTGTGAGCATTGGGCAACGCCTGAATGAAAGAGCGGGGGAAATAGAAGATCCCCGAGTAAACCCGCCGACCAGCGGTATCGTCCGGCACGATTCCTACATGCGAAAATCTGGGAGCGACCCCGCTGGGAATCGAACCCGGATCACCTAGTGGGAGGCGAGCAGTCTAACCACTACACCACCGCGACCCCACTACACTTAAGGAAATTAGGATAACATTAGTAGAACATGATCATTTGCCGGCGACTTGACACGAAATGTGAGTCCTTTTGCCTGAATATCCGAAACTTTACTGTCTTAAGGTGGCTGATATTGGCCTTCTTTGTTTTATACACCTCCGTTTGTTTGTAGCGTAGAAATGCGTCGACTCTTGTAAATTGTCTGCATATTCACAAATAATATACTTGATTCCTAAATGTTTACTACTGTGCTCGTTGCTTTTTACAGTTGCATTCTTGTATTCACAGCTCTATTAGGCAGCGCGGAAGTTAATTTAATACACAAAAATTTAACACCCAATTTTTAAACAAAGTCAATGCAAATTTCCTGGTCAAATGATGGGCTGTTTTAGGTTGTTTGTACTCAATGCTAAATCATTCTGAGCCGTTGAAATCGATTGGTCAAATGTTAGCGACGATTCAGATATAAGGGAGTTCGACGTAAAACTTTTCTAGTCCTTTTTGCGCTTGTATGTGTGTAGAAGTCCTTCTTTGCTTTACTTGAGTAGTTCTTCTGAAAAAAATCCGCGTGCACCAACTCACGGGCAAACAGGAATATTGTCCCTATCCTGGTAATCAAAGTAACAAAGCTTGACTGACAGCAGCAGGATACAGAAGGGAACAGACAATGGCAATGCCAAGGACAGAATCTGTTCAACTGCATCCGCGAAGGTCCTGCTCGCCACTGACAACAGTGAGAAAAAGATTTGGTTGCAGATTCCAAATAAATTTGCCTGAAAAGTAGATACTTGTTTACAATGAACAATATGTTGTTCACTAAATTGATCTGCTGTTATTATGATGGTGTGATTAGACTGTTTCCATTGCCGACCACGAGACTAAATAAGAAAACGCACGTACACAGAACTTAACAAGACTAAAACGAAATACCTTTATTATAAAAAGTTTTTTTTTGTTTTTGTCTTCCTGAGTTATGTGTGTTTGTGAGTTTTTTTATTTAGTCTCATGGTCGGCAGTGGACACAGTCCAATCACACCATCATAATAACATGAACACGCCATTACCATTAAACTTCAAATATATGATATGCTGGATCTGCTGTTGCTCCGAACATCTGCATTCGTTCCTTTGAACCAAACAAAATCACTTAAAATATTATGTTGAGTCGAACAGTTATTTGGTTGTCCCAAAATAATCTGTATGTATTTAGTACACACAACTGTTTTACAAATACGCTGAACCAGTCGGTTTGGTTACCGTAATCCAGCGGTTACCTAAGTGTGCGCCGCGGCGCCCCGGGGCGCCGTGGAGGGTGAACAGGCACTGCGAGGCACAAGTAAGCTAAAGCGACATCTCGAGACCAATCACCCTAACATGGTTGAAAAATCTCGCGATATTTTTAGTAGTAAGTTGCAAGATTTACAAAAGCAAAAAAGTGTGTTTACTAAACAAGCCTCCGTACCAAGAAACGCACTGCTAGTATCTTACAAGGTGGCACACAGAGTGGCGAAATGCAAAAAACCTCACACCATCGCAGAAGAGCTTATTCTACCAGCTGCTCTTGACATGGTTAATATTATGGTGGAAGAATCTGCGGGAAAACTAACTTCAAAGGTACCTTTATCCAACAACACTATTAGTCGAAGAATCCATCATATAGCTCAGGATCTCAATGATCTATTAACAGAGAAAATGACAATCAAGGAATTTGGTCTGCAACTTGATGAGGCTACTGACAGCAACAAAGATGCACACCTTATTTGTTATGTACGCTTTTTGGATGATAATATTATCGTTGAAAACCTGTTCTGCAAAAGCATCATTGGAAGCGCAAAGGCTCAAGACTTGTTTGAGATGCTTAACAAGTTTATAACAAAAAATGATTTGGATTGGGAAAAGTGCATCAGCGTATGTACTGGTCGCTAAGGAGGATTACACGCGTTTATTTGCAGCAAATCACCGCATGCCATGTGGACCCATTACATCATCCATAGGGAAGCACTTACATCGAGGGCGATGAGTTCTGAATTGAACCTGGTATTAGAACGTGTCGTAGACGTAGTAAACTACATAAAAAAATAGGCCACTGAAAGCTAGATTTTTCATAAAACTATGCATGGACATGGGAGCTGAACACACGGCCCTGCTATACTACTGCAGTTCCCGATGGCTTTCACGTGGCAACGTCTTATCCCGTGCATTCGGGTTACGTCAAGAAATTCTCGCTTTTCTTCAAGAGGAAGGTCATGCGAACTCCAGGTACTTTGCCGAACCAGACTTTTTGCTGAAACTGGCATATTTGTGCGATATATTTGACAAACTGAATACCTTGAATCTGTCTCTGCAAGGCAATAACATGCACATCTTGAAACTTTTGGAGAAGGTTGCTGCGTTTAGAAAAAAGCTGCAGTTGTGTATAAGAAAAATCAATGAGGATAGTGGTCAAAATTGTTTCCCTGAATCGCACAAATACGTGACCTCTAATAATGTCGTTGTTTCACAAGACTTGCTGTCACTTTTCACGGAACACCTTTCAAATCTCACTGATTGGTTTGCAAAGTACTTTGGGGAAGATAATATCGAGAAATTTTGCGTGTATTCAAGATCCATTCCGTGCTCAAGCTCCACTAGAATTCACTTCGTAAGAAGAAGAGAGTTTAATTGAACTCTCTTGCGACAACAGCCTGAAAAGGAAATTTGCTTGTTGCGATTTAGTTGAGGTTTGGATATCGATCAAAAATGAATATCGAACTTTAAGTTCAAAATATGGAAAGATCCTTATTCCCTTTGCAGCGTCCTATTTATGCGAAGCCGGATTTTCAGCTGTAGCTGTAATAAAGAGCAAATATAGCTCAAAAATAAATGTGGAGCAAGAAATGAGAGAAGCAGTATCAAACCTTATTCCATCCGTTATTTGAAAAAATGTGTGGAGATCAGCAAGCTCACCCGTCACATTGACTAACTTGCCATTGAAGGTTCTCACCATTTGTTACTGTATTTTAATATTTTTCTGTCAATTTTAATATATTCTTGTGTGTTAACTTTAGTAAATATGTGATCCTCACATACGAACATCACATTGTGAGGTTTAACTAAAGTTTAGTTTTGATTACTAAACAGTTGTTTTCATTTCTGTGCCTTATTAACGTAATTGTACACATATTTTGAGTAGGGCGCCGGGACAATATACTCTGTGCCCACAAGATGTGGATTTATACGCGTAGGTGGGGTTTAGGAAGTTCGGCAACAGCTGATTGGTGAGCTTGGCGCTTGTCAGGTCCTTGAACCCGCAGTGTAGCGTCGAATGTCAGGGAATTGCGGATTTACGAGAAAATAGAGACGGTTGTCAGGCCCAGAAGTTCACCTTTAGTTTTACGAGTGTCATGAACATTCAGAGAGAGGGGTTATTTGGGCCTTAGGAATGTCGGTGTGAATACTCTAATCAAAGTATTTTGTGGATACATGCGATAAAAAGATCGCCCTAATTGTAATTGCAGAGAAGTCGTTTTATAGTCAACAGGTAACTTTCTGCTCAATTACTGCATCTAGGTCTGCCACATGCGGGTGACATTTACATAAACACACACACAAAATAATGTGGTGATTTTATTTCCTTTTTCTATTCTTGCAAAATTATACTATTTGAATTCTATTAGTTTAGTGAGCGCTAAAATAATCTGAGAAGTGATAAACAGACTGAGGATTTGCACGCAAATGTATATTTTTGATATTTCACCAATTCCGGCAGTGTAGGTGAAAAACGCACAATACAATTTAATTTTATGTGATATTGCCTTTTTCTGCAATTCTTCACATTTATTTACGATTTTAGATCATTAAACGCGCTGCAGAGGAAATCAAAAGCAATTTCGCTTATATTAATTCACTGGTATCTACTCGGAAGAAAGTTTTCCTCGAGTCCCCGGCAAGAGTATCTACCAAGAAGCGTGACCAATGCAACACTACCATCGGATGTCATTGTTGCCTGGTAGCCTCATTTCTACAGATAACCAAGGGGAATGGAAATTATATTTAATAAATAATGTATTTAATTTTCCACCAATAATCTAATATAACTAATAACAAAATGGTTAGAGACAATCAGAACTTACTGACTTTGACCTCACAGCAATGAACACATTTATATACAGTTCTTCGTAACACAAACATTTGAAGAGACAACTGTTTAAAAAATGGTGGCAATTGATTTTAATAGTAATGGAGAGATTCAGAAAAATTATTTTATGAATGTATTCTTTGATTCAACCTTAACAAATTTATGCATCGGCTCAGCAGACGAGAATGTTTCCTTACAGGTAACAAGAGCATTCATTTTCTCGATTGTGAAGTCGTTCATACCAAATGAAGTGTAAAAAAAAGCCCGAGAAGTTCTTCAGAAGCCTAGTCTCCAGGACAACATCGCGTTCGTAGCATCACACTACTCTTTCCTACGTAAGACCATTGGGAAGTAAGAGAACAGGAGTCTTCATCTCCTCGACCTCTTGGCAGTGGTTAAAGATGCACAAGCGATGCTACGAGCTACAACTAGGGAATAAAAATGCAACGTTGTGTGTAAAAAAAAAAATAGTTGATCTCATCTGTATGCAGAAACTGACATCTGCGCTGAAGGAGCAGAAGGATCCGTGGACTAGTATTGGGGGTTTTTAAGGGCTCCTCGTTTCCAAGTTTTGCCCCAATTAACATCCTGCACCGAGCGAGATGGCCAAGTGATAACACACTGGTCTCGCGTTTTGGATAACTCAGGTTCGATTACCGGCCCACCTATCCTGATTTCGGTTTCCCATGGTTTCCCAAAGTCTCTCCACGCCATGTCCGATTCATTCCCCATTCCTGCTTGTCTCAAAAACTTCTTCCCACTTATATGACTCCACTGTCAACGGGATGTTAAGTGGTAATTGCCTTATGCGGTCACAGATATTGCATCCTGAGATGTTGGACGTTCTTTTTCGGCATAAGACTTGTACCAGCTGTAAAACGGGGTTCCTTCACCACTAAAAATTTACGCGTTACTATTATTGTTTATTGCCATTTAAAATAGCACAAAAGCCTATAGCAGTATAATCAAAAGAAAATAAAATAATTTTTGTTAGAAATTTTTAGAATAAACGTTTTATACGTACTTAAGTGGATCTCTCCTGACCATTTGTCCTTAATGTGTAATCCGTTAACTTTAGAGTATAAAAATTGCAGTTAAATATTTCCTAATATGCATGTTTTAAAAATGCCAGTGCATGTTTAAAAACTTATTTTTGAGATTTTTGGCGTATAGTTGCGTGCACATTTTGCCAGATTTTAATGCCTATAAATTTTTGGTCTAATTATTAGCAAGTAAACTGCAACAACTCTAAATACCAAAGAAGGTAGGTTGCCAATTTCAGACCGCAGAAGGCAATACAACTTCCCTGTTGCTTTCTATTTACAGAAAATTTACGGCATTAAAGTTGTTTACGTTTTCTTTCGCAGATTCATTATTAATTTGGTTTACAATGAACGGTGCATGCTTTCGAAGGAATCCTGTGAACAAAGCCCACGTTCCATTGTTCACGGCATTGTACAGCATCTCGTTACTCAGTTCTTGTTTCGGGTAGAAGTAATACACAGACATCCTTTTGCCTTTGTTTCTTCGGCCTCCTTCTTCAGAAATTCTTTCTGTGATTGCTGGAGAAGAAAAAGAAATCCTTATTTATAATGCGCGTTGTCGATTATTGGGTGGTTTGAGGTTCGTCCCAAGCGAGGGCCGAATAAATCAGATGATAATGTGTTTGGACTGCAGTGACAATGGGGGTGTATCGAATGTTGGTGTATTGTCCGTTCGCGGTCCTGAATAGCTACTCCCCTCCCCCTTCAATTCCAGCTCCCCTCGTGCTTCCCACAGATGTGCAAGAGGTGTGCGTGAGAGAGAGAGAGAGAGTGATAGCTCGCGGATGTGCCCAGCCGTCTGTCTCTTTCTGGCACGCAGGAAAGGGGATTCCCCCGTGCCCGTTTTATTAGCGATGTGAAAAAATAAAAGTGGGAGTTCTTTTGAAACACTCGCGCACACACAGACAGAGTTGAACAATGAAATTAAATTGCTCTTGTTCATGCTATACAATTCCACCCCCTCATTTCCATTCCTTGCACCCACTCACTCCTCCCTTCCCCCCTCTAACACCACACACACACACATACACACACACTTTTCCTTCCAACGTGAACCTTCCTGCACAATTTTTTTTTTTTTTTTACTTCTTTGTCTTCCCGGTTACCAAATTAATGCTTTGTGGCGTCATTATCCGCGGGTAGCCTTCCTTTCCTTTTAAACAAACCCCTGCATATTGAGGCATTCTTACGGCCCTAATTGTGGCCGCGGCATGAATGCCGAGTTATTTTGTAGGTAGACGCGGTGCGTTGTGGATACTTCTACGTAGTCGATGGTGGCACACGAGACAATGTGCCGTAACATCACGCGAGTCGGTGGTGACATCGTTATTTGTATATCTGAGCAAGAAACGTGAGAACCACGTCAGTGGTATCCTCTCTTCACTCGAACAGCTTAATATCTGTCTTCCTTATTATGTTTTAGTGTTTCTATTCTGAAACGTAACATGATGATATAGGCCGTTCACAGTAAAGTGAGTACTTTTGAGGACTTAGTTACTTTTTTTCCTATCCGCCATTTTTTTCCTTCCACCCCTTTTTAAAATAAATATTGCCGTGTAAGTAATAAACACAGTGTATATATTTCCCCGGGCTCAAAAGTTACCGTCTAAGGCTACAATAAAATATATGTATTGACCATTATTCCAAATGAGAGGGCTTCAAAAAGTGCTCACTTTACTGTGAATAGTCTATACACTAAAACAAATTCAGTGCCTTGTTTGAACAGTATATGAATAACAATTTTGCAGACTTTTGCTTTAAAAAAAACATTTCTTTGTGGGTGGTTTAGCGACTTTCGTAAGCTACAATAGGGCAGAACCTCCTTAATAATTTCAAGGATAAACTTCTCTGCTTTAGTAATTTATTTATAAAATATAATGCTTTGGCAATTTGACACTTATTATCCTGTATAAATCACGTTGTCCAGGGATGCCTTCTGCTCGAAAAACGTCTTCTCGCAACGCAAACCAAATGGGACTAGAAATTTTTTAGAAAACAGCACTCTTAGTAGAATATGTTTTCCTGTTTGTATAGTAACCACAGTTAAGATAATAGGCCATGATATCACAATATCTAAACTCTAAAATTGATTGAAAATCTGACAGAAAACGCTTATCCGGTATTATGCATGTACCTGTCATATTTATTGCGTTTATACTCTCTCCGAGGAAAAAAAAAGTCGTAACTCGCTGCGTGTTTTGAAACACTTCAAAATGCTGATTGTGGAATAATGGTGAAATAATGAAGAACTGATCGCAACATTACAGCAGAAAGAAACTTCATTGAACAAAATTTGCATCATAAACAGCAGTCTGAATCGTAAATTCAGCTCTGGTTCATATGGAAGCTGATACATTGCATGATTCCATCCTGTGATAAATTTTGTCTGGCATTTTGCAGTTTGCCAGTAATATTTCTGACGTTTATGGGCGATTTATGATTGGTGTGCAGACGGTGTTGAAACATATTCCGCACGTTCAATAGGCAACAAATATGGAAACGTTGTGCGATACTGAACAGCAGAGATACCGAGAAGCCTCGGATACCGCGGAGGTTCTACTGGAAGATACCAACAGGCATTTGGTTTCCGGACGGCCACAGGCAGTCACTAGTCCAAAGTATTTACAGAAAGTCACGGTTTTCAACGCGTGCTTTGTCACACTAACACGGCTGTGAAAGACTTTATTTCATCCCCTAACTCATATTTAACTTTATTTACAGAAATATTACACAGGAGCCTGCACAGTAATGATAACAGCAGTCTGATAAAGAAGACCTTCATAAATAACAAAAGTCTTCCAACGTATTAAAACACGAATAATTTAGTTAATATGTGCAACAGAAGGTACCTCAGAGCTTCCTTAGGAAAAACTTCCAACATGCCATGAAGACACTACAGAAAGAGAAGACACTGGCCGAGAAGGACTTTCAAGAACACTGCTGGAATAAATGCTGATGTTAGTAAACCTTCAAGTTCATAATTTAACTGTAATGCGGGTGTATGCAACGCAGTATTATCTTCATTATTATGCCATAGAGTAATCAATGCATCTGATTTTCGGACGGAAAGACTGCACGCGCCACTTTTATTTAAGTGCTTTGAGCATTGAAGCGACGAGGGCGTGCCTGAATCACCCTTAGTGCTTCCGCTCTTCTAAGCCTCGAATACGCTAATTATTTACAATAAGAGAATGCGTGTATTTTTTTTTTGACATTGTGCAAAGAGCAATGAAACATATATAATATATTTATCAATTTTGAATTACTTTTTTTGGGAAAATAATATTCCCATCAATTTTTGTTAAACGCAGTTTGACAAATCCGTGTAACAGGATGAAATGTGAGGGCCAACCACCCATTTTTCGTGTTTCCCCGATAGTTCTATATGCTGAATAGTTTCCACGCTGCGTGGATATTAGATATGAGAGCAGTAAACCTATCGTCACTGTAGAGCAAACATTGAACTGCTAGTAGATCTAAGGCCTTTAGCTCACACAGCAGAGACTCGCTCATCTTTCCATAATTTATCACATATTTCAGTTCACGGCTAACTGTATGAACGAGTTATCGTAGGGAATGTTTACTACCTTTACAACTACACGTGCTAGGAATCCAAGGTTGTGTTAATATTCTTTCTTAAAATATTTGGAATGGCTAAATACATTTTGTGACAACCCATAAATAATTTTTTGACAACCATGTGATAAGTATGGTTTGGGTAATAAATTTTCGTAGTTGTTTTAGAGGTTTCAGAACAGTTACACACAAAAGGTGAACACACGGCCAAATTTTCTTATTGAAGTGAGCTTCTAAGCACATGATAATGGTTAACGTTAGTGTAGTTCATTCACGGTTACTTCACACTTTTCTGAAGCCCTTTTGAAGTTCTACTTACAGAATATTCTTCCACCTCATGGAAACAAAGCTTAACAAAGTCTAGGAAATTACATTAAAGGGACAGCGTACCGCATTCATGCGCACTCACTTTAATAATGTTTTGCAATATAAATATTTTCTTCCTGTTTTTATTCATGTTAATTATAAATTAAAATTTGTAATTGATGTATAAATGTTAGTAAAATTTCAATTTATAATAAACTAGCTTACCCGGCTACACGTTGCTGTGGCATAACAGATTTTGGTTCTATTCATTTCTGTGAAATTAATTGAAAGAAGTATATGTATTTTCAAAATATTTATTATTGAAGTACTTGTTTGTATACAATGTTTTTAGTTTTACCATCTTCCGCGCGTATGAATAAGTTGGATGGTTCAAACAGCTGAAATGTTCAAACATACAGCTGTCAAAAAAGGCACTTCCTGACGCGAAAGCATGGTAAAAATGAGCTTTTTGCAGAAGACAATGCAAATGTGCTGTGCTTAATTTCAAAATCATATTCTTGCAGGTGCTGTATCCACAGGACTATTTAACGTTCGGGGTTCTTGAAATTTAATAGCCAGCGTAATGAAGCATGATCAGTTTTAGGATAAAGTATCTGCCATAAATGTAGGGGTGAAAGTGTGTTATTGCCCTTCACCTCAGCCAGAGATTCCTTTTGTGCCAAACAAGAATTTCTCTCAGGCTTGTGCAGTACCTTACTGAAGTATTCCAGTGGCGTTTCCTTTCCATCCTGAAACTGAGATAATGCCTACATCACTAGCATCAGTAGACATAATGAACTCACCCTCACTCGGGAAGCCTATCACTGGAGGAGATAACATAATTTCCCTTGCTTTATAAAAAGCAATTTCGCACTCAGTGATGCTACAAAACCCAAGAACAAACAAATCGATGGTAGTAAGCACATAAGCACAGGTAAATCCGCACTTCAGTTCTGTCAGTTGGTGGAGGCCAATCTGTTTTTGCTCTGGTCTTCTCGGGGTTTGTTTTAAGCCCACGTGGTGGTAATAAATGCCCTAAACTATTGTGTTCTTTAGGAAAAGGTGGCATTTCTTAGCAACCAATTTGTGGGTTGGTGGTGGCTATTTTATGAAACGCACAGTCTGTGTGTGTTATGTGCTCTACGAATGCCCTTTCTATTATTGCAATATTGTTCAGGTACACCTGGCAAATGTCTAGGGGCAGGCATTTTCCCCTAGTACATTCAAAGGTGGCAAGGGCATTGTATAGCTCGAAAAGCATAACCTTGAATTGCTAGATTTATTTTCCTTGGACACAGAATTCACTGTTTTCTTTGTTTTCTGAGACTACCTCGCATTGCTAGTACCTGAGCTTCATGTTCAAGTTCGAAAACCATTGTGAACCCTCTTAGATGGTTCAGTGTATCGTCTATTCTTGGTAGTTGATAATAATATTTATTGGTCACATTACTTATCTGTCAGTAATTCACACGATATCGCATAGAACTATATGTCTTTTAAACAAGCACAATGGGAGTAGACCTTGGACATTTAACATCGTAATTAAGCGCTGTTAGTTTATTTTAATCAGTTAACTGAAGTCACAGCCACAATCTTATTTTATTTTCTTTTACAATATTACTGTTTTTCCTTTCGAGATAAAAAAAACGTTTTATTCATATCCATTATAAAAAAAACGAAAAAACAAACACTCTTCGTCACCTTTTTAGTGGAATTTTCCCTTTTCGCTTGGACTGAATGATTGTTCCATCACATCAGTATATCCTCAACCACCTTATGTGGTGCCAGCAGTTATCGGTCTGGTGACCACTGTGTCCGCCTATTTGATGGCATGCAACATAAGTTATTCCAAGGTCATTTGTACCACAGGAGAAAGTATTCCTATTTCTCTGCAGTAAATCAGAGACAGCCTTTTCTTGTCGCCAGTTGAGGTTCTCTCTTGTTCTTGTTAGCAGTTCCCCCAAAGCCTCTGGTAGAGGACATTCGATATTTTTTGGCATCGAAACTGTGGCAAAGTTTGAAAGTACCAGTGAGACCTGCTTGTAAACCCCTGTATTTGCCCCCCTCCTATCAGATAAATTGATTATCTTTAATGGGGAACTGTCAGAGTTTGAAGAAAACCAAATCCTTGCTACAATGGCACCATCTGGTATAATACCACATTTATGGGCTGGTTCGATTATACCCGACCATATGACGAATTTTCCATGACATCTGTCTGAAATAATAGTTTCGCTAAAAGCAGGAAGCATGGGGGGCTGGTTACATTATACTACGCAGCTGATTACCAAAAACAAATCTCCACTGCAAAAAAAAAAATTGAGGTGAAATTCCCATTACATGTAAGGGAAGCTAATTACCTCGACATGTGAGGTAAAATTACCTCTGAAATGTAGAGTAGATTTATATAACAAGCAAAGCACTATTTCCTAATCGTACGGAAGATTACCTGACAAAAGTGTGGGAAAATCCCATAAAGGCAAGGTAATATTAACTATATTGTATAATAAACTTATATTTAACAACGGGAGTATTAGTATTGTTAATTCTATTATTACCTATATCCTCAGACGAATAGCAACCGAAACCAAAACTCTAAAATCTTCGACACTTGCCGGTGGGTTGGCGCAAACCATGGTCATCTACCTCGGAAGGCTGCTGTACTATCCATTACACCATGGCGATTACGCAGCAGCATTAATGAGTATTAGTGTACTAAACTTTTCTATACGAAAAAAAAAAAGGTATCAAATTATGTTATTTGCAAATATCCAACAAAAATAACTATAAAAGTTTTTTGTAACGTATTTCTCATTAGCTTGATCATTCCCTCTGTTCTAAGGGCAACTTGACAAATTAGTTAATCCTGACCTCGTCATAATAATTATTATGTGTAGCAGATTGCTCAGTTACTTTTGTGTGGTGTCATGCAAAGTTTGTGTGAAATTTCTTTAGTGACTTTATTAGTGCTTTGAAGTCTACACCTTTCCATGTATTTCAATAATTCCCTTGGCATAAAAATTACGCGAGTGAAAGATAACGGCGTATATTGAGATTTGAACATGGGAACATTAAACTATCCGTTTTCCACAGTTTCTTACAAATTTTCTTATTTCCTTTTTTTTTACAATCTTATATTTGTAAATTTTTTTAAAATACTGTATTTTACAGATTTTCTCTACCTTAAGATTTATTTTTATTGTTTAGTATTATACCTTTCCTAACGAATGTAAGTCCTACAAGCTGTCCAACATGGCGCCTCATTTTGTTTCGTTCTCCTGTGCAACTGTTGAAACAATGCTGAGGAGATGCACACGTCGTAAGGTAATTTTCCCATTCACGTATGGGATTTCACACTGCCATGTAAGTGAGTTTTACTCCTGAGTGCGATAATTGCATCGTATATGTAAAGAAAAATATGTTTCCGAGAGAAGTTTGTGAATATTTCCTTACAATCGTGAGGTAATTTTCCCAATTTTCTACAGTCATTGTGTTGACACTACCAACTTGGTATTACCTAACTGAAGCACCCCTAGTCGAGTGTCATCACAGCACCTCAATATTACCTAACATATCACATACCAAAAGCCATTCGTCCTCTATTTCTGCTATTAAAATTTCGTGATCTATGCTGAGATTACCAAGCTTTAACTATAACCTTCTCTCAACTCTAACTGATGTGGTCTCACCCCTGGCAAGAAACATTATTCAGGCTTCCCTCCTCCAATATGCCATCCGAGTCCTGTTTCACCTAGCGCAATCGCGAGGATATTGTGGCATTTTGTTCAACAATCACCAATCTTTAACCCTCAGTATCATAGTTTACATGTTTCTTGAAGATGCTGCACTCATGCCTGCCCCTTGCTGCCTGCTTTCTGGTTTCCGCTGCTGCTTTTGAAGGCAGTTGGCTCTCTGGTGCTCCAGCTGTCCACGTTACTAACACTCCAGCCCTTTTGTTTCGGGGCCGGCGTAACACTGTACCATGAACACTAGAAGCGACATCCCTGATGGAAGTCTCTAAATTCTCCATTGTTCTTGATGCCATTGTTATCGAGTTTGTTCTACATCACTACCCGCAGTGGACATTGGGACACTGGACACCTGTATTTTTAACACCGTCTCCAATGCTCGGGTGAGGGCATCCGGCATGGTGTGAGACGTAACGAGGCGTACATCACATGCCTACTAGGGGTACCCTTTCAGAGACAGGTGGGACAGGCGCATGATGTCATGCCTCAGTTCCTGAAGTGGTTCTCATAGTCGCTGGATGCAGCTTTGCAGTTGGGCATAGTGGGCATGTCGCAGGTACAGGTCACCGAAATGCAGCTCCAAGTTCGACACCAAGGTAGAGTACTCTAGTCGATGTCGTTTTTGGCAGGGACTGCAGTATGCTCAGTGTAGGGCCTCTCAGTACAGCCGCGAGATAGGAAGACCGCTGGTCGTCAGTCTAACCAATCGTAGTTGTGACAATCCCGAACTTCTGCTGCCCGTATTCACGCCAAGGTATCTGTCCATCATAGGGGGCAGGCTTAATGTGACTCCTATATCCACCCCTGGCTGAGACATAGCCCCAATTCAAAACTGCTCGTGTCTCACTCATCGGCGCGGTGGTAGTCGAACTCAGCTCCTCCTTAGCGACTGGCCCATACTATATTATTCCCTGCTGCTGTAGGAATTTTTCCCATTCATTGCCCTTCTTACACTCATCATTGTCAATTTTTCACTCATGTTATCGATTTTCTTCTCCATGCCATATATTCTATTATTCACTAACTCCCTAATACCTTCTATCTCTTGGTCTACATTTTCATTCTAACTGTTTATTTCCTGTACACGCCCTTTATTTTGCTGCCTATATACTCATTAACACTATGTAAAGATTCCTTAACACTATTTATTTCAATATTTACAGTTTCTCTAAGACTGCTTATTTCACCAGTTTATCCTTCATTTAAAGCACATAGTGATTCCATATATGGCAAAATTTCTTGTTAGCATTCACAAAATTCTACTAATTTAGTGGCTTACTACTATTATTTTTACAAGTTTATCCTACTATTTAATAGCCTACTGTACAACAGTATATACATATATTAGTTTTAAAAATGCCTGCATCCCACTTCAAATGCTAATGTTACAATTATTTCAAAACCACCGGGCATAGCCAGTTTTTTTTTAAGTGTTGTAGGTTGTAATTAAATAAAAGTGCTAATAATACTTTCCTAGTTTTTTTTAAGCAGCCTACAAAATGAAAATTTACTTAAATGTGTTGACAGTAATGTCTATCACTTGCTATTTACAGCTAATTTGTCAATCACCTAACATAAATTAACACAATCAAATAGTTAAAATCGGTCTCTATAAACAGTTTATTAACACTTATATAATTAATATTAAAAAGGTCTGTATCACTCATTCATTCTGTCTCTCCTTGTCTCAGTCCAGATATCACCAGTTTTTCCTGTTTGGAATGTTATGAAGCCCCCCGAACGCTCCCATACGCAACAGCCCTCCGCTCGTCGGATACCTCATCTTCCGCAGCACTCGTGCACTCTCTTTCGTAGCTGCCGCACACATACTCGTCTGCCATAGTCTCTCACGCCTTCGTTCACCACTGGTACTCTTCTTTAAATGCCACTCGACGGCCAGATCTTCGTTTGCCATCCGCCGCACTTTGGCAGATGTCTATCAAATACTCCGGACCCTCCGGCTGCTGTCGTATCTATATTGTAGGTGCTCTGACCCTGAACCTTCTTCACATATAGTGATGCAACCAGGGAGGTGTTAGCTGAAAGGTTCTTGTACATGCTCTGAATTATTCTACTCCTCCAGCATGGATGATGGAGTAGTGACATCAGTGCAGGTCAGCTGCCAATCATTCCTCCGCGCCTGCCTGGGATAACGACTGGGTCCCTCTGGGGGAGAGGCGAGTAGTGGTGAACCACCTCCACTGCAGAGAGAATGACCGCAGGCAACATTACTTTTTAAAAAGGGATGAAAATAACCATACGAGGAGAAGGGAAAAGAGAAAGCTGGCACAGTCATCAACTATCGTAGCTCGTAGCTATCCGACATCTTGGTTGAAATCACAGCCAGGGCTTCCGGCCGGCTGCCATATTAAATCTGGGTGACTTTGACCCCATGAACGTGACCTTGATCATGTTCCCCGTGACTTTGAATGACCTTAAACCAAAAAAATACCAAACAAATTTAAAAAATGGCAAATAATGGAAAGAAAAAAAAAGATTTAGGAACAAATAATGTTACCTGCCTGCCATATTGGATTCTTCCAGCCATCTTGCATCTAATTACCATCTTGTTTCCGCCCACCATCTTGTTTCCTCCTGCAATCTTGTTTCCGCTTGCTATCTTGTTTCCGCATGCCAGCTTGTTTCCATCCACCATCTTGTTTCCAACATCTTGTGTTTTTGTTTGTCATTTGTTTATCGACGCACGTATTTGTTCCTCTCGTCGTATGCTAGAGCGCACCACTAGTGCCGGCAATTTTGTTTATTGGTGCTAGAGTGTGCCACTGTGGTCCATCGTCTTTGTTTCTGAAGTACCCTGCTAGAGTGCGCAGATGTAGCCGATCGCTCAACATGCCAGTGTATATATGAATTTATGAATTTAAGCATGAAGTGTAATTTGCCATTTACGAGAAGGTGTACATAAGTTACATAAATGTAAAAATAATCTAAACAGTTTGAAATCATCCGATCTTTTATATATAGGCCTATATCATTTTTAGCGAAATCAAATGTACAGAGTGAGTATAAAAGAACACCCTAACTTTGAAGGTCTATAATACCAAAACCTACAACATACAACCTTAATTGACTAATCAAATGAACCGTGGAACCGTGAAGTTTGTTTACCATACATTCATAAATATTCAATGTGACCACCATAAGCGGCCCGAACGACATCTACGCGATAATCAAACTCGTTCCACACTCTTGTCAGCATGTCCGGTGTTACGGTTTGGATGGCGTTCGCAATTCTCGGTTTGAGGTGGTTAGGGGGTTGCGAACTCGCATTCGACATGTCAATATAAAAGGGACGGTCTGATGTTTCCTTAATGGTGCGCCACCCCATTTGCACCCAACTGTTCGTGGACACCGCAATGCTGGATTGGACGAGGAGCAGCTGGTGACCAGGCTCTGCATCACTGGCCCCCAAGAAGCCCGGATCTTACCCCGTGCGATTTTTTTCTATGGGAGTACATAAAGGATCAAGTGTTTCGTCCACCATTGCCGGCTAGCATTGATGACCTCAAAATGAGAATTACGGACGCCATCCAAACCGTAACACCGGACATGATGACAAGAGTGTGGAACTAGTTTGATTTCACGTTGATGTCGTTCGGTCCGCTCGTGGTGATCACATTGAACATTTATGAATGTATAGCAAACAAATTTCACGGTTCCACGGTTCATTTGATTGGTCAATCAAGGTTGTAGGTTGTTTGGTTTTGATATTATAGACCTTCAAAGTTAGGGTATTCTTTTATACTCATCCTGTACAGTAGGCCAGACAGCCATCTCACTTTGAACTGATAATAATTTGTCTATAAAATCAATTTTTTACTTTAAAATGTTTAAAAATTGTTTTAATTAAATCAAAATATTTATTTTAAAAATTTGTATTTTTTACGGTTTTATTAATAAAGAGGTAACCATACCCATACTGCAGCTCTGCGCTTTATAAAATATAAGAAAAAAAATTAATTACAAAAAAATGAAACCACCTAGGATGCATTGACAGGACTTTGAGGCTAGTAATAGGCCTTTGACAAAGTAAAACATAACTGCACCTGTACGGTGTTGGACAACCATTAAGTCAGCACATGTGCACATGCATTTTCATTGGTCTGTACCTGCATGCCATCAGATTACTGGAGTCTGCACATGCCCATGTGTATGTGCTTTCAAGTCGTTTCGTCACATCCGCACCTGCATCTCTCACATTCTAATAACAGCCATCTTGATTTTTTTTCATTTTTCATTGGTTTTAAAACATACGTGGTACTAGTGTATTATATATCGATTTAGCCAACGGGTGACAGCGATATTAGATCATATTTTCAACACTGTCAGCATGCGCCCATTGTATAAATTTAGCCACCAGGGGAGTTGTCGGTACTTATATTTGTTTTATATCAACTCCATTTCGAAAACTTCTAATTTTCGTCCGATTTAGAAAGTTATGTATTTTTCCAATCTGTGGTATACCTACATGCATGATGCTAAACTTTGAATAACTGCGTAATTTATTAAATCGTTAATATTTATTTTAAAAACTTTAGGTTCTCCAATTTAAATTTTTTTAAATTTAATTATATAATTGAACATATAGTACAATGGTACGTCACACAATACTTTTTAATTCAATTTATTTTAATTGCATGTCTTTTAAATTTAAATTTTATTCTGCCAAATAAGGTAAACATTAAATAAAACACAATTTTATTTACAGGCATTTTTTATTCAATTAATTATATATTTTAAGAATACAGTGGCACATGCTTTCGAAGAAAAATTACAGCATTTTTGGATATATGCACTATTGTCTGTGAAAATTCCAACACCCAGAAATAATGGCCCGGATGAATCCAAACTCGGAGGATGTGCAGAACAGTGTACCAGAAATAAGCGAGTACGATTGCAGAGAGATGTCATATGCATGACCCATGAGCGCCCTCTCTTGTGTGATTGGATAAGTCCATGTTAGCCAAGCTCAGTCAGTGAAGAACCATCAAACGAAGTGAAAGCAAGTGCCAGGAGGTCTCTTCGACGTTAAAGGGTGCCATATCAGCATGTGAGTGAGTTCGAACGGTGCAGAATGATCGGTCTCCGGTAAACGGGTTTGACATACTGTGACATTTCGGCTCGTACGGGACATGCTGCTACAACAATGATGAATGTGTGGCCTCAGTGGATGGAAGAGGGTCGTACGCAGCGATCATCGGGTACTGGACCACGCAATGTGACCAAAGTATGGGATGGCCGGAATATTGTCTGCGTGGCTGTAATGGACACTGCAGCACTACAACTGGTGTTGATATCTCTGCATCGACTGTTCGATGCCGTCTGACGCGGGCTGGAATGGTGGCACACTTGCCAAATGTCCAGAAATAACAAAAGCCTCATGCTGCAATGGGCACGTGAACGCCGTCGCTGGCGTTCTGAGTTGCAAAATGTAGTATTTATGGACTTAAACTTAAACTTAAACCGGTCCTACAGTGATGGCCGCATATGTGTTAAAGGCTACCGTGGTGACCATAATCTGGCAGCCTGCATTGTGGAGCAGCATAGTGGACAAACGCCAATTGTGATGGTTTGGAGCGCCATTGGATACCACATGCGAACTCGACATTAATGTATTAAGGGCAATCTGAACAGCAACCACTACATCAGGGAGGTTTTAGGGACTGAGGTACTTCCCCTCTTTCAGGCACTTAACATGCTATATTTCAGCCCCGGCCACATGTGGCGAGGAAGGTACAAGTTTTTATCAATGAACGGTGGGTAACACTGCTTTCCTGGCCTTCACATTCCCTTGAAACATCACCCATCGAACATGTCTGGGATATGGTTGGTCAGCGACGTGTACGTTACAGACCTCCAGCAAATACTGTTGATGCTTTGTGGACTCGCATCCAAACCACATGAAGGGAGATTACATGGGAACATATATAGGTCCTCTTTGATTCCATACCACGAAGTTTAGGGGTTCTGACCGCAGTAAGATGGGGCTTCATTCCATACTGAATTCTCGAGGACAGGGATCATGTACAGTTCTGTACCCTAATTAATTGTGTGTTGTCATGTACCTAATCTGTGGTATAAATGTCATGTTAATCACATGTATCCTTCTTGGTGTTGCATTTTTCACAAATTTTAGTGTGAATATATATGCATCTCAATATATACATCATGGTTGTAGGTTACAGTATTTTATGCATCTCTCTATTCACACTCGTGTTGTAATTGTGCGAAAATATTGTGTCATGTATTATACCGACAAAATACACAGGGCGGTTTATGTAGGTACCAACATGTTTGGGAACATCCCCTTTAATTGTCATTGCATGACAGAGTAAATGTTCGCTACACCTGAACTGATTACCACACCTGTCACACAAATATGACATGCGACAGGAATTCTTGGCACAATGAGAGGGTTCATGTCGCCATACACTGTAGCCGAAAGCAAATGTTTTATCACAAAATTGACACTGATGTCGTCTTTGTGGTTCAGGCAAAGATTCGGATGGACCTGTTAGAGATGTACAGCAAGTGCTGGAGCTAAGGAAGCAAGTAATACTGGTACTGGTGTTCTAGGTACCGCAGTACAAAAGTTTGATGGCTCCATTAAAGATTTCGTAGGCGTTACAACCAAATAAGGTGATTGTACTATACCAGCTGTAGAAGATCGTGCTTCACTGGTGGCAGTAGATGCTGTAAGTGATGAATGTGTCATAGCTGAAGAAGTCGATGGCACCATACCAATCTGAAATTATGGTACTGCCTTGGTGTAAGTAGATGCAGCTAGTGATGCAGTCATCTCACCTGAAGAAGTCAATGTCACTGGTGAAACAAGAGACATTTCACTCGAATAAGAAATGTATGGCGAGAAACCATCGGTGAGCAATATCTACTCCACTTTAACATAACTGGCCATCGTTTATGTGGTGTTAAAGCTAGCCGAGATGATACACATTTCACGTCAGCCATTGTCAAACTAAGCCTCTCAGTGGACCCTCCCAACTGCTTAGAATATACACACATGCAAGTTCTATGATGTCATGTTGATATTAAACCAATTATATTACACCAACCAGCACCACACCCACCACAATCAGCATCACATTCATCACAATCAGCACCACAAGCACCACAATCTGCACCACACACCACAATCTGCACCACACACCACAATCTGCACCACACACCACAATCTGCACCACATGCACCACAAGTACCACAATTTACTCCAAATACACCCCAATTTACACCATGCACCCATCACTAACTGCACTATACACACCACAATCAACACCGCAGGAGTCATTCTGCATACTTCAGTCTGCATAAGTCAGTCAGTAGGAGTCAGTCGGCAGAAGTCAGTCAGCAGGAGTCAGCCGGCAGGAGTCAGCCTACAGAAGTCATTCAGCAGGAGTAAGTCTGCAGGAGTCAGTCTGCACGTGTCAATCTACAGGAGTCAATGTACAGGAGTAAGTGTACAGGAGTGAACTCTGCAGGAGCCAGTCGGCAGGAGTCATTCGGCAGGAGTCAGTCGGCAGGGTTCAGGCTGCAGGAGTCAGTTCACAGGATTCTGTCTGGAGGAGCAAAGTGTATGAATTTATGTTTGCTGGAAGAAGATGCAAATCACTGACGATGTGAAATCGATTATGGCACATACCATATTCAGTGAAATCAGTACCCATCGACACAGCAAGAGGTATTGGCGCTAACACTTGCTGGCTCTCAAAAGATGAATCATTGCGGATCTTTATGTGTTTCTTCAATGTATCCCCTTGAATAACCTGCATGTGGCCATTGTTGTAATGTTCCCTCATGCTAAAATGACTCTTCGTAGAGGTGGTACTCTCATGTCGCCGAGCATATTGACTGAAGGCGAAAACTCGATCGCAGAATTGACACTGACGACAATACGACAACGAGGATGCAGGTTGCAGCTCCATGTTCGTTGAGGTCAAAGGCAGGCCTTTGTATTCGCAATTCATCCTCGCTATTTGACGAGAGAGTGATTCCAAATCGATGTCCCCCTCACAGTGTCAGAGCGAAAACTGTTATTTTTCTTTATAAAAGCGATTCTTTTTACAGTAAAAAGCCCAGCTTATGCCCACTGTCAGATATCAAATATGTAATTTTTTAGTAATTAAATATATGTTAATAAATTGTCTATAGGGACTGAGTTTAAGTATTTGATTGTATTAGTTTCTGTCAGGTGACGGACGATTATGTAAATATTGTTTGTAAATAGCAAGTGATATCCATTAATTTCAAGATGCTAAATTTTAAATATTTATTTTGTGGACTGTTTGTAAAAAAATTAGGTTATAATTATTTACTTTTTTTTTTTAATACTGATCTCAGTCCCTTAAATATACTGGCTATGACCAGATACTTTGACAGAGACTTTGAAAATTTGCAACAATATGTATGATAAACTACAAGAAAACTTTTGAAAAAAATAATTTCCGCAACTGCGTGTACTTTAACGTAAATACTGACTTACTTACATTTATGCTGATAGAAAATTAGGAAATTGGATGCGAACCTTAATAGCTTATTGAAACTGCATAATTTAAGGCGAGTGTGGGTGTTCAAGGGAGGAAAACAAATTATTCCTTTGCATTATAAACGCATTGCAACCTGTATTTCAGTCACTACCAGATATCCTACAAAAAGAATCGGGCATACTTTCTAACCGACTTATTTCCATCAATAGTTCCTTCTCATTTCTTCACAATCAGGGAAGTGGGGGAGAGCGGGAAAAACTGATAGTGCTAAGGAAAATGTGATTAATAAATAAATAACTGTGTTAAGTATTATAATATGAATCTTTCAGTCCAAACAGTGTTTTTCAATTACATATATAAATGTTATAAATGGCATATTTTGTAATGATTAGAAACAAAATCATTGTAAATCTGCAAAATAATTCTATGTTTTTTTCTAACAATCTTAATTTTTATTATTGTTACTTCTCAGGGTGCATAAGTAGCCTACAATTTATAACGCAGAGTCAGAAAGTTGAAAATTAAAATTTTAAATGTTTTGTGAACATATGCATTTAAATTATTTCATAAGTGTTTATTATTTACGTAATTCGTTAATATTTTAGGAAGCTGAAATGTAAAATTATTAACCACCGTCCTTACCTCTATACTTTGAAGTTGAGTGCAAGACGACGCCCCTGAAAACGATGACTACTAAAATTTTGTTATTTTTTGTTTACAGGTATTAAAGAACGAAATGGTGCATCAGTAAAATGTTTATAAGTGTAATAGTTTCAGAGATGCAATTTCACTATCGACGCATGGTAACGTAAATTTTTTACATTTCAAGAAGTACGCACAATAGGCAAGCAAATTAGGACTCAACACGTGTGTTTTAATAAAACGTGAACCCCCTGTCGAAATTGTTACAGGTTTCCATTCAACCAACATGCATTGTCTTTTGGTAACATAAATCTAAGTAACTTAAATTAATTTATTCCGACAGTCACGGCACACCACTAATATCCAGTATCCCCTATCTGGTTGGCTACCGCAAAATTATAGTTTGCAAACTGCATTGTGCCAGACCTTATCTCTCTCTGCCTTCTTCTGTGTGTATATTTGTGTGTCTTTCAGGATTTCTCTATCACCCACGCCCATTGATTTTGTTCACCTGAAATAAAATACATGTTTTACCCCCTTTTTTTAATCAACATATCGTGATTTATCACCGAACTTAATTTGGTAGGAATCATGCATATACGTATATTTTGCTTTGAATCTCTCTTACTTCCTCCAAGGATACATGCCATTTCAGTGTCTAATTTTTGTGATAACACATTTCAAAGTCTTTCCCGTGTATGACGCCGATTTCATTCGTTATGTTCTACGGAAATAATTCAAGCGGTGGCGATTATTAACGCAAACTATGTATTTCGTTAAGATAGCTCATCAGTAAACATGGGGTCTCCAAAATTATAAAATCGTGATGGCAGCCAATTCTTGGAATTAAGACGGTCAGTGAAATTATAACATTATATTGCCATCACTGACACCCGTGATATCTTGCATGTTGCGCTAACTTGCTGATAATATCCCCGAGTTAGTTCCACTCCACTAAGTTCTTTGCCGAACTATGGAACGATTCGCATGACTTTAGTGGTGTACGCTGTTTTTCCGAATAAAATGGCACTGATAATCTTAAGACCATGTTCAGTACATTTTTCTGCAGTGGTTACTTAAACATCTGTTGGACTGAACATTCCCTGGCCTTTACTCAAAACATGAACATACTCGAAATCCTTTTTCTTGATTTGTTCCTACGACTGGTTGGCCGAAGTAACGCTGTACGACCAGAACTTTATTTTGTTGTCCTATGACGTGAAAATGAGTAGCCGGTCTCCTAGAATACAAGATTTATATATATATACTCATATATATGCACATATATACACACTCATCGATTTTTGCACTTGGGAATCGTGCCAGACGATGTCGCTGGTCGGCGGGTTTTCTCAAGGATCACCCGTTTTTTTCGCCCTTGCATTCCGGCGCTGCTCCATTCAAACCTCATTCCACCCTCATCGACTCTCAATACCTCGTTGTTAAGGTCATTTCAAATCTCTCAGCTCAACTCTACTCAACTATATGTCGGCGTTGTATTTATGTGAGTGGGACTGACTGCCATGTGGTTTTCCACGAATTCTCTCAATGTGTTTGAATATACTGTATGTGTGTGTGTATATATATATACACACACAGGTTGATGCACCTAAGGCAGGCCACCTGAATAACACTGCCAATTTCAACCTTCGAAAAAAGGTGCTCCTACCTGCATATATTTTAACTGGCGCACTGAGTAACATGCGCCCAGTAAATTTGATACCAATGGAGGGAAAGTAGTTCCATGTCTCATCTTCGAATAAAAAATTTAGGTAACCATTTGTGATAACTTAATTTATTGCTTTCGTTTTCTGTTATTTTTTAATGCATCGAAGTGTAAAAATGAGCAGGTTTGGAAAATATTTACTTTTATAATATTTTCACAGTTTCACTTGACATACACATGAATAAAAGGCGGAAGAATGCACAACGTGCATACAAGCAGATCTTAATCAGGGCTTTCAAAAGTGCTCACTTTACCGTGAACAGTCTATATGTTATATAAACATATAAAGGATGAGGATCCTAAGGCGGGCCACCTGAACAACACGGCCAATTTCAGTGGTAGAAGATAATGTTTCAGAAAAAAGTTGCTTGGATCCAAGGCGCTAATAACGTGATGTGATCATTTACCCGTATGTGGAAGGAAAAATAAGATACAAAGGTCAGCTTCGTTAATTTTAATGGGATGTTACATTTTATTAACACCCCTCGAGAGTGCGTATGAATATGTAATAAATACGACGACATTTTCCGGTCACTAAAGATCGCTGAATGCCAATGACGAAGCAAACTGCGCCGCTGCATTGGACATAAGGCAACCCGTGTGGTACCAACACGATTGATGTCCCGCTCATTCTTCACAGAGAATTACAACGGTTCCCAACAGAACTTTTGGAGGTTGTTGGATCAATCGGTCTGCAAGCACGAAGAGGCCTGCACGTTCCCCTGACCTAACGCCTATGGACTTTTATCTGCAGGGAACATCAAAGCAACAGGTCTACAAAGACCCATCGACGACCCCGAAGATATGAAAGGCAGTATAACACGAGCTTTTTCTGCGATAAGTCAAGATGAAATTCGATGTGCGGTATTATCCGCTCATAATCGCTTTATAGTATGTATTAGTGCACGAGGTCACCAATTTTAACACCTGATATCATAATAAAAAAAAAGGTAGCGTTGTCTGAGACTGGCGTTTGTTTCAACAAACGCCTGCTACAAGGCGGCTACAGTCGGTACAGAACGGCGCTACGTCGGCCCATTTTTCCGTGCGGCGGCACAGTTTGCTTCGGCATTGATCTTCAGCGATCTTCGGATCTTGCGGATTGAGAATTTATGCTATCCCGTCGTGCTATAGCCCATGGCTCAAACATTGGACTCCAACAGCGCCGCTAGGTTCTGGTGCGATTCCCGGCGCTGACAGCAAGTTATTTTACAATCATTACTAATGCTTGAACACACTAGTGTTGTGTAATAATGGATTTAGTACAAAACTAGTAATAATTAATAAATAATATACATAACAAGCGAATTAATACTTCATTAAATAGTGAGAAGCAAAACAATACCAGTGATAACTATCATATGCATAATTTTAAACATTAGATAAGACGGACTGCTAAACGGAAATGTATCAATCCGTTACATAGCCCATAGTCGAAAGCCGAGAAACAAGAGCATTTGTCATTTGCCGCCAAAAAGCGTACTATTTACATGGTGTGTGTGTGATATACGCTGGAGAGCCAAAAAAAAACTGAGAGTAACGCGATGCGGTCGGCAGCGCCTATATAAGACAACAAGCGTCTGGCAAAGTTGCTAGATCAGTTACTGCTGCTACAATGGCAGGTTATCAAGATTTAAGTGAGTTTGAACGTGGTGTTATAGTCGGCGCACGAGAGATGGGACGTAGCATCTCCGAAGTAGCGATAACATTAGGATTTTCGCGTACGACCATTTCACGAGTGTACCGTGAATATCGGGAATCCGGTAAAACATCAAAACTACGACATCGCTGCGGCCGAAAAAAGATCGTGAACGAACGGGATGAACGACGACTGACGACTAACGAGAATCATAAAATGTGACAGACGTGCAACCCTTTCTCAAATTGGTGCAGATTTCAATGCTGGGGCATCAACAAGTGCCAGCGTGTGAACTATTCAACGGACCATCATTGATATGGGCTTTCGGAGCCGAAGGCCCACTCGTGTGCCGTTGTTGACTGCAAGACACAAAGCTTTACACCTCGCCTGGGCCCGCCAACACTGCCATTGAACTGTTGATGACTGGAAACACGTTGCCTGGTCTGACGAGTCTGGTTTATAATTGTATCGGGCGGATGGACATGTACGGGTATGGAGACATCCTCATAAATCCATGCACCCCACATTCAACAGGAGACTGTTCAAGCTGGTGGAGGCCCTGTCATGGTATGGGGCGTGAGCGGTTGGCGTGAAATGGGACCCCTTATACGTCTAGATACGACTCTGACAGGTGACATACGTAAGCATCCTGTCCGATCACATGCACCCATTCATGTCAATTGTGCATTCCGACCGACGTGGACAATTCCAGCAGGACAATGCGACACTCCACACGTCGAGAGTTCCTACATAGTGGCTCCAGGAACGCTCTTCTGACTTTAGACACTTCTATTGGTGACCTAAATCACCAGACATGAACATTATTGAGCATATCTGGGATGCCTTGCAACGTGCTGTTCAGAAGAGATCTCCACCGCCTCGCATTGCTATGGATTTGTGGACTGTCCTGCAGGATTTATGGTATGAGTTGCCTCCTGCATACCTTCAGACATTAGTCGAGTCCATGCCACGTCGTCTTGCGGCAGTTCTGCGGGCTCGTGGAGGCACTACACGATATTAGGGAGGTGTACAAGTTTTTTTTGGCTCTTTAGTGTATATTAATTAACGTATCGTGTAAACTCCTACGTGCACTGGTTAAACGGGACGTCTGAAAGACATGCGCCACGTCAGAAATGTAACATGTTTTAAGCTTGCTCAGGGTTTGTAATGTGACTCTTGAACAACATTTCTGACATTAAATAATACCTTTGCAGAATATTTCTGTGAAAAATAAAAAATAGAATAACTTGGTAAAATTTATCTATTGCTGAATTAATTGGACAGATGATGGCTGAAGTTAAAATCAAAACGAAAATTAATATTATTGACAAATTAAAATCATAAAGAACTTTAATAGTCGGAATGCCAAATTTACAAGGGAGCGGATTCCTATTGGCAGAGTTAGAATATTGAGTGGCTGCTTCCGCCGGGAATTGAAGTCAGGTCCCGCCGCGTAGAAAAGTTCTGTTACCAGATTACTGATAATGTTGGTGCTGATGTGTCTTCTTCTCATAATGTAAGTGATTGCGAAAATAAATTTTACTGATTAATGAATGCTGAAAGTTACGTACTCGTATGAGGTTCGATCTTACGTCTCGTCTTCCAACGTTACCGTGCGATCGAGCAAACCCGCACACGGGCGCCAGGTGCGTTTGACGGCAAATTACCCTTGAAATTACCTAAACCTTGGCGGTTTCGTCAGCTTGACGTCACCACATCCTACTTGGGCTCTTCAGAGCCGCCATAATATTGTGCGGTGTGCACTATAAACATAACTTGTCATTACAATGTAATTAGGCATTACTCATTCCGTATTAAATTCATTATCATAAATTACAATTATCACTTGTAAACATGTGTCAACACTAGTAATGATAAAAAAAAAGCCGCTATCGCCAACGGGAATCGAAGCCCGACCAAGCGGCAATGTTGGGATCTAGTGTTTACGCCATGGGCTGTAGTACGGCGGGATCGTATAAGTTCTCAATCCGTAGGCTTAGGTGTTTATATATGTGAATATATACAGAATGTCCATAACGTCCTGTTACCATTATAAACAGTTACCACAAACACAAAGAGAGTTAGAAGGTTGTGGTTTTCGTCAAAAGTTCCACGTGACCAAAGGTTTGTGTCTGTAATCACACCACTTTACTGTGAGCCCCTTTTGTTGCCTTTAGGATATCCATGCGATACTCCAGTTATGTCCAAGTACGGGCAAGGATATCAGCACTGGCACTCTTGATACCTTCCGTGATCTGTAATTTGAGTACCCTAATGTCAGGAATTGGACATAATAACTGACGTAATCCCACAAGAACAAGTCAAATGGTGTTACGTCTGGAGAGCGTTAAGGCCAGGCAACGGGCCAATACGACTGATCCATATGTTTGGAAAAATTTAATCAAGAACAAGCCTTACATTATGGCTCCAATGAGGCGGTTCGCCATATTGTTGGAAGATTATGTCTGGTTGGAACGCCTCTACCTGAGAAAAGACAAAGCTCCAGCATGTACCTGTAAGTGTCCCCCGTAATGTTTTTCCTGAAGAAAAAAAAACCACCCGATCCTTCTGTTGTGCATGAGTCCACACAAAACATTGACCTTTGAACTGTCGCGAATGTTTTCATGAATGTGGTGTAGGTTTTCTGACCCTCATATCCGAACATTGTGGTGGTTGACCTCTGAAAGAAGAACTTTCTTCAGGTAGTATGCCTTGTTCAACGACGGTAATCATGGATCAGGCAAAGTACACTGATGGTGGTCATCTGCTAGCAGAGCCTGAGTAAGTTCGACTTTGTATGCATATAGACGTAAATGTTTATGTAGCACTGTGTACACTGTTGAACTCGGAAAGTGCAATTCCCGTGAAGCACAACCAAGTGATTTCTGGGGGCTCCGTACGAATGCATTTCGAACATTATCAATTGTATCTTCAGATACGCCAGCCCGTCCACCACGAGGTTGGTCATGAACACTACCTGTCTCTTTAAAGATTTTTACTCATCGCAGTATGTTTGTCTTGGTGGGAGGTGCAGTACGATATTGGCGTCGATAATTTCGTTGTACTGTTATCGCCGACTTGATATCCACATACCACATCACACATTGTGCTTAATGCTATGGTATTTCAATCGTTTATCAATAATTTCCTGCAACAAAATGAAATATCATATAGAAAAAAAATATGGATCTTTTAAAACATTTTGCTGAAAACAGCAATTTTCTAACGCTTTTTGTGAGTTTGTGGTAACCGTTTGTAATGGTAACGGGACTTTATGGACACCCTCGTGTGTGTGTGTATATATATACAGTAAATTAAAAACGTCATTAACGCGTTCGCAGGGCTTTCTGCTGATGTAATGTCGCCATGTCCAACAAGCAGTGGCATAGTAACTCACTGCGTTAACATCGTGTTATGTTTAAATATATATATATATATACGAATTCATGAATCTGTAATGTGCCAATGTTAGGAGCTGTAGAAAGTTATAAACAATGACTGTTGGTTTCATCGCTCAGAACTGCTACGTCCACCCTTTTAACAATACATCGCCGTAGCCGAACGCCAAGAGAAGACGTAACAAGAGGTGTTGCGTCGAAGTGAAATGTGAATATATTTAAAGAGCTTTGGGGGTGGTATAAAAAAAAGCGATCGTCAGTTGTTAAACAACGCCTCTTCCACCCTCCTCTCTTTGCCATCTGTCTGTGACACGTCTGTATACCGACCAAAACCATCTGCATTAGCGCGCGAGCGCTCCCCGTGGCTATTGTCGCAAGCGGCATTGTCGCTGGAGAAAAGGATGAGCCAGCGAGAAGAGATGGGGAAATGTATTCTTTTCATTGGTACCCTCTTCCTTTCCCCTCTCATAGCATGCTTCCCCCCTCTCCCATCCTATACTCGTCCCTTTTCTGTCACCGCCCCGCGCACCATGGCAAATTCGGCGACAATCCTTTCATATCACGGAAAATACGTTACTTTGCACAATTCCCTCCTCCCGTAACCCATTCTTACATCTGGCGCCATCTTCCCGTCTTCTTTTGTGCGCGGCGGCCCTCCGTTGAAAATAAAAAACTCTTCTGTAACGTCACGGGAAGCTGCAGGGGCTGAGGAGAGGAGCAGCAGGAGGAAGAGGCATTCTAAACTATTTGGCAACATTCTATCTTATTACAACGCGGAGTAATTCATTTGACACGGCCCGCTCAACTCGATCCGCGGCGGCAAGGAAAGGGGTTGACAATAGAAAGGGAAAATAGGTTCTGATCGAGTGGGAGGGGCTGGGAAGGGGGGTGTGTGGTTTGAGGGGTAACTTTTCCAGTGTGTGAGGATCGCGAAGGGGAGTCGCGTTCGAGGGGAAGAAGAGGGTGAAGACCACAAGTGCGCGCGCATCGGAGAAGACCTCGGGTTTGTGTTTTGTGGCTGGCTGTCGGCGCAGTCAACTCAGATAAGTGAATCATCATGTTATCAAGTATTGCCGCTCTCGCTGCCACCTTGCCCGTTTCTGCCGCGTTCGTTCGACGTAATTTTTTTGTTATTCTTCAAATTGTTCACGCAGGGTTTCATGAAGGGCGTGCAATCACTCTAGAAAACACTCTACGGCTGCAATTGTGTTTCTACGTGTGTACGTTGATGTAAACAAACTTTTGGATTTACATCAAAAGGATTACAACTACGTGTTTGGAAACCACTAACTGTCAAGAAAGTCTATTGGTAAGTTTTGAAAAAAATTAAGCATGAATTTTGTTTACTTAGCATGCCGTTTGCATGGAAAAGATTGGTATATTGCGTGGAAGTAATGCATGGTTTATCCCGGTGTATTAACTCCGTGTCGATTGTGACAATTATTGCTTTAACACTCAGAAACCTGTAGTTTCAATGTAAAGTTTCTATTTACGCAGATGGCGCTGAAACAAGTGCACGTGAAAACAAGTGCACGTGACAATAATAAATAGCGTTGTAAAACGTAACGTGTGCTTCGTGAACAATGTCCAACGAAAATAAAGTATCCCACTTTACCACTTAACGCATTTTTATGCGTTTATCTACAGATTTTTCCTTAAGTTTTTGAATTGTGAACCACTGAATTTGCCTTACGTTAAAACCAATTAATATTTTCAGAAAATGTATTGAAGTTCACGAGCTTTCACAAATACCTCGTATTTTAGAAGGATTGAAATGCTATGTAATCTTCATTATTTTACAGTACAGAAGTCTCATTTTGAGGTTAAGTATGAGTTTATTTTTTTTATAAGTGAACAATATTTAAAGTAACCCACTGTCGTTTCCGAACAATTAGTATTTTTAATATGTTCAAGCAACAAGATAATTTTATACTTACCGAAAGTCACTCGTGACATTGCCTGCTTTTAAACTACGATGCGATTACTTCCGTACTGGCTGGAGATCTTATGCAGGTGTAAATTCCGCCGGAGCGTGTGTTTCTTCACACAAAATAACTTGTTTTATTGTTTTACGGTTTCGCTTGCGTCCTTTATGATTAAATTCACTTTTGAAAAGACAAGCTTATGAGACTACCGTATTGTCTGTGGCTGTAGTCTATTCTCGGTTTTTAAACGCATTTTGAATCAAACCTTTTAAAAATCAGCCCACGCATGACGTAATTTATTGTTTCCTAAATGTGGTGTATAAATCGTTTTATACTTCTTTTACATAAAACTACTTTATATTTGGATAAATTGAACTTATAAGTGTATTTTATCTATAAATTATAATATTTAATTTAAGATTAATATTAATAAAAACAGGGAGAACATAGATGTGTTGGTAATACCTAGTAAGAAATAGTTCTCATGCAAAACATTATTAACCAGAGAGTGCACGGTTGCAGTGCGTTGTCCCTTTGGTGTAATTTTCTAGACTTAGTTAAGCTTTGTTTTCATGGCGCGGAGGAATATTCTGGAAGTATAACTGTAGCAGGGCTTCAGAAAAGATGGAAGTAACCCTGAATGGACTATACTCGTATATGTGGTTGTGAGTCCCTAAAATCGTTTTAACCCTTGTACCGCATTTCACCAAACTTCTTAGACCCATAGATAGTAAGTACCTAGCAAGCACACATGACTATCTCCATTTTTGACCATTGAAAGCTTATTTTCAAACGGACAGCCTTTCGAACTTTGAGCGTGATGAGTTATGCATGAAAAACTGTACAACCCATCTAAACCAAATGTGATAGTCTGGTAAGAATTAATACCAGCGTTGAATTAACTAATCCATAGCCAGCTTAATCTTTTTCAGGAATATATAGCGTAACCTGAAGAATTTAAGAACGTAAGTTATATATCCACGACTATTCAACTGACTGTTGCCATATTTAGTATACAGTTATTGTTACAAAAAACGTCTTAAAATTTATAATATTGCAGTGGATCGAAAGCTTATTTTTAATGGCGGACTATGTATACTACAAGGGATAAGCTATATGTTATTTCTCTGTGACTTTTAAAACTAACTTAGGGTGTTGGAAACTACTAATAAGAGAATTGAAATTGCCACAACTTACACTTTGCAAGTTGTTGCCGTTATTAAAAACTAATAAAACATTTTCTAGGGAAAGTTCAACCACTCCCTACCATAATGCTATGAAATACGTGTTATATTTTTAAAAAATGGGTCAGAAATTTTTTTTATGGCGCTTTTGCTATACTTTAAGAGTGGTATTCCACAGCTCTGCAACCACTTTTACAGCTTCAAATTCAATCAATGAAAAATCAATTTTATTCTCATTAATTCACAAAATTTACAATGTTTTCTGAAGAATTAAGAATATACTTCGTTTCTCAGGAACCATGGAATCTAATTTCTCCAAACTCTGTATTAGATAATGTTGATGAAAGCACAACAAGTAGGCCGGGTTTCGTTGTTGAAAGAGAACACAAAAAGTAGATAACAGCAGAAGTTTAAATATTCTGAGGGGATTTACCATAATACAAGGAGTCAAAATTACTGTAAAATCATCACTCTAGGTTACAAGGGCATTGGTCGTGTAGCTAACAGGATGTCGTTTCTCCCTTTGCGTTTATCACAGCGTTAAACTTTCGTGATTGACTCTCCAGTGAGTTTTGGTATACAGCTGGTGGAATTTGTAAACATTCTTCCTGTAGTATGTTGAATATTTGATGCTGGGTATTTGGTTAAGTAAGTGGATCTGGCAGGCAAATGACACTTTTGTACAACCTAAAGATTTATTTCTGTGTTCAAGTAGGAGCTCTGTGTGGACCAGTTAAGAATTCTCGCGCGATTGTCTTGAAACAATGGTGCAATTGACCTCTCTTTGTGTACAAGAGAAATACGTGCCTGTACAGCAAAGAGCGTATTTTAAACTGTTGCCATGGCGTTGTAAGCATTTTATTGTGCCACGTGTCTCGGTACATGTTGAAAGTTGTTCGATTCATGGATTGAAACTAATTACTCAAGCCCATGCCAAGAGAAACAGCCCCAGACAATTAGAACAAATTTCACTGTCGAGACAACACACTCAAGAAAATACCGTTTGATAGGCACCTGCCAGGTCCACAGACGCCCGTCCTTATACCAGATCATGCACGGTGAGTCATCCCTCCATAAGACCTTCTTCTATGGCTTCACAGCCCGATGCCACTCCTAACGACGTCGGACATCGGTGCATGTAATGAGTGGCTTCCTGGCAGCGGTACGTCCTTATTAAAACCAAGTGCTCTTACTTTCCGGTGGTAAATCCTGTCACTGGCCTCTGTGCACGATCTGCAACAGAAGTACTCTGCAATCATCGGTATGGCTGTCCTACGACTGGGTAGCACGACACACTTAACAATTTTCCGTCGGGATTATCTAGTTTCATTTCGACAGTTCCATCGCCAACAGTGAACCAGGAGATGTTCAGCAACTGAGAAATCACTGTGACGGAATGCCCGAATTAGTAGGCCTTTCAAACGCCCGACACTCTCTCTGTTGAATCAGGATGATGAACATGTATATGTGGTGTTCCAGTGTGTATGCCTACGCGTGTATAGGGTCCTAATGGGCTAGTTCACTCGGAGCTAAGGGATGTCAGGAGACGTTGCTAGAAGTAATTCTGACACCCCTGAACTGAAATTCAACAAATGTTTTGTTTAAAGAACGTCAAGACAGTGTATGCATTTTAAACTTACAATTTTTTAGAAATTCTCGTGAAATATTTTTGGTGTCTGCATTATTGGCGCGCCTATTGTTATACATATATTATACATAATGTGCGTTGATATTTTTTCCTTTAGTGCAACATTTTTTACCATTTTTATAAACACTATCGTTTTAATGAGGCTTTAAGTGAACTAGTAGACAACAATTCAGAGCAAAAGTGCATCAATAATAAGCAGTGTACTACACTAAAATTAAGTTAATTTTGAGATGCACGTAAGATTTCCTGTAAATATATCTAAACGTAAGGAAATGTGTAACAATTTAAATAAAATTACTTTCATTGACTAATTTTTAAAACGCAAAGCCCTGCTCTCTGTGCCACTGAGAACTTTCGCCAAAATTTCTCTAAAATTGATGCGCAGAAGAAAGTAAGCTAATTAATTATACCAGTAGCTTCTTGTTTAAAATAACTTGATAAATCTCGATTTCTTCATATTTGAACTGTACGAGCCAAAAATAAGGTAGTGGTTGAAAACTTAATGGGAAAACGATATGTCTGACGTAAAAAACAATCCGTCTGAATATTATCGACCGAACACAAATCAGTTATTCCATTAAATAATTGGGTTAAATGCAGGTTTCGACGTCTCAACAAAACGATTCAATTGAGACGATTATGAATTTAGCTATCAGAATAAAGCGGCAGTTCAACATCTTTGGTTCAGTCAACAATGTGCACGACCGGAAAATTTAAAAATAAACGCCTTGAAGGAAGTGCATGAGATAGACCACATTTATATGTTGCATTACTAGACACCAGTAATGTCAAGAAGGCAGCGCTGGAGAATAATCAGAAATGGAGTATTCTCCAACAAGTATAAGTCGCATCAGCAATTGTGCGCTTTCAGGGGTCTTACTGTATCCCAAATTTGTTTTGAGCATTGTTGGCATGTCAGAATGACGTTTGTGCAGTTAATGGCGTTTAAGCGAAGCCATAAAGTTGATCTTCGTGAGCCCGGATGGTAATACCGAAGAACTGCACAATACATTGAACGAAATGTATTAACAGTTTATCATTTTTGGCGTCGTTGTTCAGAGGAAGGTGAATACGCCCGTACTTCTGGTTTCGGACAGCAGTTAAGTACAGATGCATGCCCGCCGCATCGTACGAGCATCCATAGCGGACTATAGTGTTGTAGCAGATCTTCGAGTCACCACACTTCTCAAGGTCCACCACAACCTCCCAACCCAACATTTGCAAATCCCACCCAAGGATAATATGAAAGGGAGGGGAGGGAAGCATGCGAGTCCACCATCAAAATCATCCCTAAAAATAGACCCCAAGAAAAACACATTTAACTTCAGTTTTAAACTGGCTAGGACAGATGCAATTGCTTTAAAAATTTATCTCATAAAAGCTATTTATAGTTTCGAGATATAACGTGTGCGACTTCAGAAAACTTTTTTCAATATGCCGCAATTTATAAATTCCAATTTTCCAGCTTCAAAGATGCAAACATAACAATATTTTCCTTTCTCATGTACCTGGTGTCCCAAATTAATGTGTACACTATATGTACGTTAATAACAGAGAGACTATTAAAGACAATCTGATGTAACTATTGAAACTATGTATATTTGGTGCTAAAAGCACAATGTTGGGTGCGTGCGAGTGCGTGCATCCATTCTGCTGTTGTCAGTTCTATTTTCAGCCACAAGTCTCAGCACTAGAATTGTACAGGAAATTGAAGAGGTGACACAGTTTTTTTGAGCAAAATTAAGTGGATTTTAAAGTATTATTGGAAATGTGAGAACATGATTGAGGTGCAAAGACGATGGAGGGCACAATTCGATATGGTGCTACCATCACATGTAATAATGACACAATTACGTGACAAATTTGAGAGGGACAGAACTCTGTGTGATGTGAAGAAAGGATAGTGCGGCAGGAAGATAACGACATAACATGCCTGCTAGATGACTTGTGGGGCTATTCTTCTTTGATGGAACAGTGACAGGTAAAAGTTACAGTACCATATTGCAGGAAAACATTGTACCAGCTATTCACCAACTATACCCGATGACGATTGATTTTTTCCAGCAGGATGGTGCACCGCCACATTACCATAGAGATGTACAGTCGTTCCTGGATGAAACATTTGTTGGGGGGTGGGTAGTCCGACGGGGAAGTGTTGAGTATCTCCAGATTTAACGCAGTTCGATTTTTATGTGGTGAACTCTAAAGAACACTGTGTATGCCACAAAGTCACAGACACTGTATGTCATGGGAGACGTGACCGTCTGTGAATCCACTGCCATTTAAACTGTAGCTACTGTTTGTCGTTCTGTTTTAGAGCGTTGCAGACGATGTCTTTCTGCTGATGGAGGACCTTCTGAACATTTGTAACTGTTATTAACTTTCGCACACACTCAACGTTGTCTTTATAGAGCGCCAAATGCAAGCAGTCTCATCAGATAGTCTTTAATAGTTTTTCTGCTTTACCTGTTCAAAAAGTGTAAATATTAATTTCTAACAACCGGTATACAACAGTTTACAAAATAATATATTTAGACTGTTTATATATATATATATATTAAAAAGAGGATATACATCACTAACGCAACTCTATATGGGAGGCTCCTCTCCTATAGTCTGCCCCACGAACGAGTGCACTTAATTTTTACATTTTTGAGAGTAGTCTTGTGTACAGTTATTTCTATGGCAAAATATTCTGTGTCGAGATACTGGTTAGGTCGATAGTGAGCCGAGTGTGTGTCCGGAAACTACGCATGTGGCAGGGGGAAACACTGATGTATCCATAGAAACAACCGTAAACAGGGCTACCTTCAGAAATATAAAAAAGTGCTCTATTTCGTGGGACAGACTATACCATACCCCCCCCCCCCCNTTTCGACTAAACGAACTCTGATGTGCGAGGCTAAACAGAAAAAAAAACCAAGAGACAATTTTCACACTCAGGCGCACATCTACCGTCACTGTAACATATGTACTCTATCTATCCCCCCAATAAATATTGTCCGGAAAATGTTTTCTTATTTTAGAGTGGCGCATCATCCATTTTCTTAAATATCTCCAACTAATCTTTAAAAAGAAAAATAATTTCGGACACACTTGAAGTATGTGGCCAGTCCAATTTGCTGCAATATAAGTCCTCAATAATCCAGTGCCGAGGAAACTTCCCATACCATACATCGAAGATCTAATTTGCTCACAAAAGTCATGAGTCCGTGCAACTTTTCTTTATCTCCCTCACAATGACACAGTATTTTCACCTGGATCACCACCATTCTCACAAAATTTTCCTCTTGCTTGAGCATGCAAAAGCCTACTCTACTCTAAATTCGTGTTGGTGACCCGCTTTAGAATCTTTACTTAAATGTATAGTAGACCCAAGGATATCCTTCTTAATCGTGCATTGAAGTCTTATTTATTTCCTCACAAAGGTCTTACAAATTTATTTCCTCACAAAGGTATATAAGTCCCTATAATTAGACTTCTCTAACTTTTCCCTCGTGGGAAATGCAGCGGCACATCTCACGACTAAATCCCAACTGTTTAAGTTGAAATCCCGGATTGATACTTATGACAGCACAACTCTCGTCATTAATGCAAATCAATGAGCTCTCCGAGGTGTTCATCAGATTCCCTCATCACCTCGATCACCAGACGGATATATCCCTCATTTATCATGTGTATGAGTGGACAGGATGTCGCTTGGCCTGATATTTGACACGAATGAAAACACTGACTCAATCGCACAGTTTAAATAAATGCCACTCATGTTATCGTTTCTATATAAGCGTTTGTTGGTGCTACAGGAGAGTATACAGAGCATTGAGTTGGAAATTAAACACCCAATTCATGGAGCTTCGATGTGACTTCAAATGGACAGTGGGTCACTATTTTGAAAAGTGTCATATCAGTGACCTAATTATCTGAGATGAGCAAGGTAGAGCATGTATATCAGGTGTGGATGACAATGGTTTAAAGACATCCAACCACCCATGTCATGGAATTTTCCCAACAGTTAAAAGTTTTTTCTTCAACAATTTCCGACCATTTTCAGCAAATAGGAAAAATGGAAAATAAAGAAAACTGGGTACCACATGATTGGATAGAGCATCTCGAACTACAGCGGTTAGACACTTGCAATGATCTGTTGGATTGTCACCACAACGGGCCATTGCCGCTCTTTCATACAGTGAACAGGTTGACGAAATGCATTGGCAGTTGTGTAAAAAGCAGCCATCGTTGGCCAAAATAAATGTCCTGTGCTCTTGGCAGACTATGCCAAACACTACATAGCAAAAATTACTAAATAAAAGATGAACGACTTGAAATTTGAAGTATATTCTCCTGACTTAGCACAATCAGAATTCCTCATGCTGTGCCTCTAGGTCACTTCTTGAAGGACAGGGTGTTCAGAAACAAGAGGTAATGCAGAAAGTGCCTACGGAATCTTCCTTACCTTATTGAGGCCGCATCTTAAGAGACAGGATTCAGAGACGCGTGAATCGTTGAGAGAGGTGTGTTGCTGCAGAATAAGACTGTTTTGATCGATGCTAATGTTTACTCCATTCCAAACTCAGCAGTAGTGCGGGTTATGATAACAGCCATTTATTTTCGGTAAACTTTGTTTCTGCACAATTTAAGGTTATGGCACAGTAGCCAGTAGGTTTACCATGTTGTCGTTTTAGTGTAATAGTCTAAGCCATGATATTGCGTGGGAATGATAATGTTGCTTGTCATTAGTATGCAAATTAGAAATATTACTATTCAGAGATGTGTACTTAAGAATTTTATATTCTTATATGTATGCAACATATATAATACTACCTAGGAAGTTTTAAACATGATACGGAAATTCATGGAGTCTCTATATGCAGTACGCTGTCAATTTTTTCTAAGTTTATAATTTGTTTTGAACAACGAACGACTGCGTTTTGTTACATAATGATAAAGGAAAATGTATTAAAAAATTAGAAGCAGCGTACATGGTAAGCAGCTAACATATTTAATAACAGTAAGCTCAAATTTCGCCATATATAATTTTTAAAGCAGTGAAGTTCCTCCGAACATCAGTCACAGTCACTATTCTGATTGTTTTGACCCGTCAAGTACTATGTAAATTCTAGATCTGGGCCAGATACCAGATAGTTTGAAAGTAACTTAATTCACTAAACCTTTTCAAATATGGATTTGATAGTTGTGTTAAGTTCATAAAAATATCTGCCATTGCGTATGTACAAGTATAAATCATTTTAATGAGCAAATTTCCCAGTTTTACGGACAATTATGAATTTATAGGCTATTCACGGTAAAGTGAGCACTTTTGAAACCTCTCTCATTTGGAATGAGTCAATAAGTATATTTTATTTTAGTCTTAGACGTTAACTTCCGAGTGCGGTGGAATGTACACACTGTGTTTATAACTTACAAGGCAATATATATTTTAAAAAGTGGCTATAGGATAAAATATGGCTGAAAGGAAAAGTAACTAGGGTCTCAAAAGTGCTCACTTTACCGTTAACAGGCTGTATATAGATGGAAGTATGTCCATGTATTAAAAGTCTCCATTTAAAATTTTGATTGAATTATTAAACCAAAAATGCTATATGATTTAATTAACCCCTCATTTACTTTGGTATTGAACTATATAACACCCCTCCCCCCAAAAAACCGGTGTTGCTTATTGATGGCTTCTTTATCGGCGTATTTTTATTGTAACAAATCGCATAAGGCATATCCAGTTTCATAAGGGATGGAGGTCTTATTAAAGTAAAAAAAAAAAACTACATTTAAATGTTTTAATTTCTAATTTATTTAAATGATATACTATATACATAGTTATTTTAAAAAACAGTAACTAACTACCCCAGTATTAACACTTACTATATTTATCAGAGAATGCAGTTATTATGCTAAATTCAATTATAGATAGTACTAAGCCTAATCATTGTCTTTGTACTACCATAATCATCTAATCTTTAATTATCAATTACAAATATACGATCGAAACGTCCGCTGCTATACATTCACTTCAGCCAAATGTCCGTCACTCACGAAACAAGTCTCACTTTCTTACAGTCCAACCGGTCAGTCCGTCTCTGCTCTCCCGATAGTCACCCACTGCACTCGCTGGTCACTGTGCCATCACCCGTCGTCGTCGAGCGCATTCGGCACTATTGGCCATTCAAGACTGCCGGCAGAGGCACGCCTCAACCTTTATATATGAGATGACCTGGCCGAGAAGGTGAAGGTGATGGACAGAAAATTCACGCGATGTCTCCCAAGTCGTCGACTCTTTCAGCAGAAGGCAGTGACTTCAGTCTCGTTAGCGATAACCAGGCAGGTGTGGTGGCCCTCCCTTCCCCTCCACCAGCTATCGATGACGTCGTCGGGGAGGGACAACCACTGTGATCTAGTGGGACGTGCAGAGTTGTTGAGAGATGTGGGCGGCTCTTAACACCCGGAACGGGGCAGAGGTGAACCAGTTTGAGCGGTGACTAAGTCACACACAACAGTATAAATTGCCTAGTATATACGAGAAAATATTTTCTGGGCATATTCTACTAAGTTTATATACTAAGTAAGCATAAACAGTGAGTATTTAAAATTAAACAAGGATGCTTGAACAAAAGCGAAATTGCATGAGTGGTTCTTTTACACATTTGGCAGAGTGTTGTTCAACCCAAGAGCAGACTCATTAATACCTTTTCTCATAATGATAATAACAGGGGTAACCACCCTCTTTTTGCAGGCAATTTTTACCGTCAGGAATTATGAACGTCTGATATAGGTTTATTGATCAGTATGACCTAACTAACAAAAATGGTTCTCTTGTTGCTCTTGCCCAGGACCCACAGTTTTTGTAAAACACACACGAAATTTTCGGTGGCAGCGATATAGTTCCAGGCGCTTAGACAAAAGCAGCACTTCCTGCAGGAAATCATTTACTGACTGTCATCAGAAACAAACGGGCAGCTTCAGTACTGTAAGGTTATTAATGCATGGTACATGCTATTTACAGTAAACGTTAAAAATGTCCTCTGCAACAAATTGTCTTCGCAGTGGTCACAACAGCATACAATACACGCATGTAGGTAGTATTACCTAAGTATTAGGCACTGTATCGCTGCAACCGAAGCTTTGTGTGCGTTTTGCATGAAAACGGCGGGCCCTGGGCAGTTGCAACGAGAGAACTTTCTTTGTTAATTAAGTTATACTGCTCAATAAACCAGAATCAAAAGTCTATCATTCCTGCGGTAATAAAGTTAACCTGCAAAATGAGTGTTTCCAACCCTGTTATTTTCATTACGAGAATAGGTCTTGATGAGATTTTAAAGTTGAAGAGCCCGATAACATATAACGATGTTTGGAGAATTGTAGTTTAATTTTATTTCGTTTCCAATACTTTGCAAAAATAAGTTTTAAAATCTCAATTTTCAAGGGTTTGTATTTTCCTTAATATTTACTTTAAGTATAAAGTGTCCTGTTTATTTCCCACTTTATTTTAATAAGAAATCACCTCACGAAATTTGTTAGTTGAATTCCGCACTATCCTGTATGCAAAATTTTAAAACTTCTAATTCTCGATACCAAGTTCTTGTATTGCGTCAAATAAGGATTACTGTATAAGTTGAATTTGACTCTTACTTTTTAACATTAACAATAGTAAAACTAAGAAGTTTGGTAAATTTAAAAATAAAATATCGTTTTAAAAATACATATCAATTATAACGGCGAAAAGTGTTTGTGCTTTTCACGCAACCATTTTTCATTAACTGTGTAAATTTAATAAGTTAAATTAACGAGTCACGTTAAGGTACAATTATATTTATAATAAATGGTTTAAAATCGCGAGTATTTACACGTCCTTACGTTAAATTATTCGTTTTCCTTACACGCTATTGCCCACATTTTAATAACGTCCTTCGGTATACTTAACTCTTTTATGTCACTGTTTTAGTATTTTGTAACTGCTGTACCTATGCCCCCCACAACTCAGCAAGCGTCAAACTCTTTAAACAATTACAACACAGCAACAGGCAAAATATATTTTACTTAAAAAAAAATAACGCGTCCCGTTACCGGCACGTCCTACCTCCTCTCTCTAAGCTGTTACCATGGTGGGCGGGTAAAGAAAGGGAATATTGGTATGACTTCACCTTACCTCCTTATGTGTGTCAAACTCACTACGCTGTAAACAGCGGCGTAAACGTGGCAACAAGTTCAACACACAAGCCACTCAGTTTGCCTACCTCCTAGGTGGAGAGATTTGGGCGGCTCTTAACATCGACGCCTTGAGAGCCGATGCGGGTGAAGTGAGGTGAGTATGGAGCATCACCGGAATCCAAGAACCAGGGGGACGGGAGATCCCCGAGGAAACCTGCTGACCAGCGGCACCGTCCGACACGATTCCCGCATGCGAAATACCTTCAAGGTATTGGATGGCCAACCGTAATTGTGGGGGCTGTTTTCCCGCAAAAGGAATTGGTAAGTTTGTTACGAGGCATTTTTATATTTGGACATGGTTAATCCTTCTTGTAATTTTAGCAGTTATCAGGGCTACAACGTTTACTGCGATATGACATATGCAATCCGTATTTTGTTTCTAACTGGGAATGCTATTTACAATTACGTTTTTGGAAGTTCATTTTCGTAGTTTACTCATGAATTGTACGAATTTGTTTTAGTTTAGGATATTTTTTATAAAAATGCTTATTTTCTCATTTTAAATTGTATAAAACATCGTCAATAAGCACTTTATGCCACAAGTCATGCATCATCTTTCTACTTGATTTTTTATATGGAATCGTCTTTCAACCTTTTAATACGCGAGAACACTATATGCACTAAATTCTAGTGTAATTATTCATAAAAGGCAATTTTTTTAATAGAGGTGTGTGGCTGCGTCGAGGACACATCCGTAGGTTTTACGTTAATACGTCTACGTCACGCTGAAAAAAAATGCGATGACCCAAAAAATTATATTGGCGACCACAAGATTCTTTTGTCAATATAGCCATAACAAAATATATTGTGGTGCCAACAAATTTGTTTAGTTATTCCAGTATTTAGTGGAAACTACTAAATGAGTTTGTGGTCACCAATACATTCAATGTGTTTGCAGGCAATAATGTGTTCGTAAGTCGCAACACAAATGTTACGATATATATATATATTAGCAGCACCACTGGTTAGTGAGGTTCTCAAAGGTGTTTTGCGGGTTATAGGCTTTTTTTTAGATAGGTATGGTCTCACAACAATTAAACACCAAATTCAAAGTCCTCAAAAGTGGATTCGAACCTGAGACCTCTGAACTGCGTGCACAGGGTGTTACCATTGCGCTACATTGCTCGACGTTAAAGCTTTGTCTTCAGCATGTATATACCATAAATCTAATCCTAAGTGGCACACCCAAGGCTTGCACACTTCACCTCATGGAAAGTTAATTTTCTGGAATCATTTACACGTAACAGTTACTTACTTGGAATAAATAAATTATATAAACCGTTCATAAGTACTTAAGAATATCCTTCATGAATTAGTTCGTAACCTGATACACACAAACACTGACAAATACGGCGTCGTGGCCATACAGAAGATGGCCACTTTGAATACGTCAGAGCGCATGCGCAGAATTTAACAGATGCAGTTTTGCAGTCGCAGCAAAATATTTTTCTGTGGATATCATGAATGCTGTTGCTGCCTACTAAATATTTCGTGACAGCCAATAATCAGAGTCGTGAGATGTACTGCCCGAGAATTTTCGTCCATGCGCATGCGCAATTCCAACTCGGGGACCTGATAGAATCGTAATCGTATACAGGATCGAACGAGACCACATTTATTTTTAGTTTCAGTGTCGGGGTGGATTACCCTGCAAATGTTATAAAACCGATTCCATCATAGTACGCCACGTGTTGATCTGATTTAAAGGACGTATTCACGTCACGAATATATCAACGGTCGCAACAACAACTGGTTACAGAGGACTAAGAATTTCTTCGTCGTCCATGGTAGTCCACTTTGTTCCAATTGGTTACTTATCCATCAATGCGACGAATTCGCTTCCCTTTCTCAAAGGGGAACCGCGGTAGTGCAGCGGCTTAGACGCCAAGGATAACAAGGTTCGATCCCCGGCGGGTTCGCTTCCCGAATATTCCCATGTGCGATTCGTGCCGGACGATGGCGCTGGTCGTCGGGTTTTCTCGGAATCTCCTGTTTCCCCCGTCATTGCATCCCGACGCTACTCCGTACTGGACTCGCTTCACCCTCATCGGCTCTTAAGACTCCTCAAACACGCGCTACAATGCCACACAACCACCGCGTCCTCGCCCCCTCCTTTCCCTCCCTCGCATTTTCACGCGCTTTGTTGCAAGTTTTCCAAACCAGGAGTTTTTTTTTTTTCGGGGACGCGTTAGCGGGGGCGATCGCTGCCCGCCGCCGTATCATTACTCGCCCTGGCAACGTAATGGAGTGCGCGAGGAGCACAATGAAGCAAGGGGTTGCCAAGAGGGGAGGGGGTAACGCATGCTCCCAGCGTCGGACCACAATGCAACACGCCAGCGAGAGATCCTGCCCGGCAGATACCATCGAGTCTTATCGCCGGACGGCAGATACCTCGCCCGGGGACAGATTGATTGCTTGGTTTTCGGTCTCCGCGCGGCAGCTAGACTGGGGGGAGGGGGTGTCGGCTACCCGGAAATGTTTTACATGGGTGAACGCGGCTGGCGTTGGAGAGAAAAATAACACGCGAGAAATGATTTTGGGAAAGGAGAGGGAGGAGGGGCGCAGCTCCCGGCCAAAGCGATCCAAGAGACTGCATTTTTTCTCGGCGGGAACACACATCATCATCATGTTTGTCAAAGATGGCAGACGGTGAAGTATGCTGTAAAAACTGTATCTCCAGTGTTGTTAATAGAATTTTAACGACATTCTGTTAGTAATACCTCGATATTAGTGCTATTTTGTTATTGGCGGCGACATATTACCCACATACAAGCAGTACGATTATACTTTATCCAGGTATATTTTTCTTATAGCTCAAGGTAAATTCAGCACTTTTGAGAGTATTTTATAGTTTTTACTTGTCAGCTTTCCAGGCATGTTTCCAAAAGTCACGCGTCGCAGGCGTACGTCTAAAACCTCGTAACTCCGTTCTAGGAAATGGTGCAGGAAAGACGAAAATTACTTGACGGAAAAAATATGAAGTTAAAATACTTAAAAATTATAGCAACATGGTACAAAGTGTACTCAGAGGATTTGTCAGCAGCTCTGCATTGAAATAAATACAAGTTTCACTTATCNTAGCAACATGGTACAAAGTGTACTCAGAGGATTTGTCAGCAGCTCTGCATTGAAATAAATACAAGTTTCACTTATCTAACACTGGGGAAAAAAAATCGAATTGCGAGTTTTAGAAGTAGTCCGACGATGTGAAAATTATCCTTGCGTGGACCTGTTGACTAAGGTCCCTGCTTGAATAAACTGACACTGTGAAACGCTTATGCTGGAGTCACAAAGCTCCAAAAAGTACGACCTAATATGGCTAAAACGTCATGAGCAACACAACACAAACATTTTCATTGTGGCTGCTTGAGTTTACAGCACAACGGTTTACAAGAAGATTAAGAAATTTTTTTCAGCGCCATTCAAAATGCGCTTATAAAATCAACTAGTTTCAAATGCGGTCGACAGAAGGGAGATTAGCANTTTTTTTCAGCGCCATTCAAAATGCGCTTATAAAATCAACTAGTTTCAAATGCGGTCGACAGAAGGGAGATTAGCAACACATGATGCTGACAAAGAGTGCAATTATGAGGTCAGAGCACGGCAATGTATGAATGCTAATTTTATGAGTTTAGTCCAGTAAGTGGCAAATAATTCTTCCCTTATAAGATTCAAATTGTCCACTGTAGGGAAAGTTACTCGAGCTATTTCGTTTTACAACCTTGAACACCATTTGTAGTGTTCCATGAAACGTCTAAAATAGGAATAATTTTTAATCCAAAATTGCTGATCGCGCCACAGTTTTCGTCGTCCTAACGTCAGGCGTGTCTTATCTTTGATTGGCTGTTCGGGTCACATTGTTATTCTTACAGTTGACGCAATTTGTGAACGAAATCCACAAATCAGAATATANTAGCAACATGGTACAAAGTGTACTCAGAGGATTTGTCAGCAGCTCTGCATTGAAATAAATACAAGTTTCACTTATAGCAGAACACTGGGGAAAAAAATCGAATTGCGAGTTTTAGAAGTAGTCCGACGATGTGAAAATTATCCTTGCGTGGACCTGTTGACTAAGGTCCCNTCTAACACTGGGGAAAAAAAATCGAATTGCGAGTTTTAGAAGTAGTCCGACGATGTGAAAATTATCCTTGCGTGGACCTGTTGACTAAGGTCTCTGCTTGAATAAACTGACACTGTGAAACGCTTATGCTGGAGTCACAAAGCTCCAAAAAGTACGACCTAATATGGCTAAAACGTCATGAGCAACACAACACAAACATTTTAATTGTGGCTGCTTGAGTTTACAGCACAACGGTTTACAAGAAGATTAAGAAATTTTTTTCAGCGCCATTCAAAATGCGCTTATAAAATCAACTAGTTTCAAATGCGGTCGACAGAAGGGAGATTAGCAACACATGATGCTGACAAAGAGTGCAATTATGAGGTCAGAGCACGGCAATGTATGAATGCTAATTTTATGAGTTTAGTCCAGTAAGTGGCAAATAATTCTTCCCTTATAAGATTCAAATTGTCCACTGTAGGGAAAGTTACTCGAGCTATTTCGTTTTACAACCTTGAACACCATTTGTAGTGTTCCATGAAACGTCTAAAATAGGAATAATTTTTAATCCAAAATTGCTGATCGCGCCACAGTTTTCGTCGTCCTAACGTCAGGCGTGTCTTATCTTTGATTGGCTGTTCGGGTCACATTGTTATTCTTACAGTTGACGCAATTTGTGAACGAAATCCACAAATCAGAATATCTAATGTCTTGTGGAGTAGCCTTTGGCTTTGATAACTGCTTGGTATCTGTGCTGCATGGGGATGACTAGTCTCTCACACCTTTCACGACTGATGCTCTATCATATTCTCCAGTCACTGCTCTTTCCAGCTTCTCCTCGGAAGAAACATTTATGCTGTGTAATCGAAACTTCAGAAATGCCCGTAGGTCTTGATGTTCAATGGGGTCGAGGTCGGGGAACTGTAGAAGAGTTTTCAATTGTTATGGAATGTTCCAAATTGGCCATTGATTCTTCTTTGAGACCAGCTGCATACGTCTGGTCGTTGTCGCGTTAAAAAAAAAGGTAGGATTTTAACGTTCCTAATTTTTCTGCACTTTGCTTCACATTCTTATTTAGTATGTCATGNGTTAAAAAAAAAGGTAGGATTTTAACGTTCCTAATTTTTCTGCACTTTGCTTCACATTCTTATTTAGTATGTCATGATACACAAACTTGTTCATTTCACCATCAATAAATTGAATATTTTCGACCTCTTTTGCAGACATACAGCTTCAAACTATAACTGAGAGTCTCCCATGTTTTACTATGGAAAGTGTATTGGCAACACCATGGACCGAATTAGCTTTTCTCCACACCCAGTGGTCATCATTCGTTCGGGGATAGCCAAGGAACCGAGGATGCGATGTGAGATTGTGGGTTTACTATGGGTGCTCCGAGGTAGACACGCAGACGTCTGTCAGCCTGAGGGACTGAGGCGTGAGAATTATAGTTAAAAGGCGATCGAATGCTGTGCGGTCAGCGCAGTGCAGCACGTATCTGACTATTTATTTGCAGTACAAAAACAAAATTGATTAATGCTAGAGACCCATTAGTTCACCAATTTGGCAGCAGATAAAAACTATATATATACGTTTATATATATCATACAGACACACACACTGGAGACGGTATTATTTGTTTATTGGCTTCTGCCATGCTGAGAAGCTGCCGCATTGGTTGTTCATGTTTTTAATTTACGGCTTTCTATTGCACTGGTGGAACGTACTGGCTGTTTTTGTCACTAGTGGCTAGATTCTATCCATCCAGTGGTGACAGTAAAACTGGAACATGTATTGAGCTCTTTGATTTGAAAAAAATAAAACATCCATAAAATTACGAATCTGGTTTTGAACTTTGTAACTTCAATTGCAAAGTTCGACTAATGTGTCGCTGCGTCTGTAATTTATGCAGCTTATGGCAAGATGGCTAGTATGTTTCGAAACTAAGTACATTAAAAAGTAATTAAGTCACAGTTCTAATGGTCTCCTTGCGTCTAACATCACGTTNATGGCTAAAACGTCATGAGCAACACAACACAAACATTTTCATTGTGGCTGCTTGAGTTTACAGCACAACGGTTTACAAGAAGATTAAGAAATTTTTTTCAGCGCCATTCAAAATGCGCTTATAAAATCAACTAGTTTCAAATGCGGTCGACAGAAGGGAGATTAGCAACACATGATGCTGACAAAGAGTGCAATTATGAGGTCAGAGCACGGCAATGTATGAATGCTAATTTTATGAGTTTAGTCCAGTAAGTGGCAAATAATTCTTCCCTTATAAGATTCAAATTGTCCACTGTAGGGAAAGTTACTCGAGCTATTTCGTTTTACAACCTTGAACACCATTTGTAGTGTTCCATGAAACGTCTAAAATAGGAATAATTTTTAATCCAAAATTGCTGATCGCGCCACAGTTTTCGTCGTCCTAACGTCAGGCGTGTCTTATCTTTGATTGGCTGTTCGGGTCACATTGTTATTCTTACAGTTGACGCAATTTGTGAACGAAATCCACAAATCAGAATATCTAATGTCTTGTGGAGTAGCCTTTGACTTTGATAACTGCTTGGTATCTGTGCTGCATGGGGATGACTAGTATCTCACACCTTTCACGACTGATGCTCTATCATATTCTCCAGTCACTGCTCTTTCCAGCTTCTCCTCGGAAGAAACATTTATGCTGTGTAATCGAAACTTCAGAAATGCCCGTAGGTCTTGATGTTCAATGGGGTCGAGGTCGGGGAACTGTAGAAGAGTTTTCAATTGTTATGGAATTTTCCAAATTGGCCATTGATTCTTCTTTGAGACCAGCTGCATACGTCTGGTCGTTGTCGTGTTAAAAAAAAAGGTAGGATTTTAACGTTCCTAATTTTTCTGCACTTTGCTTCACATTCTTATTTAGTATGTCATGATACACAAACTTGTTCATTTCACCATCAATAAATTGAATATTTTCGACCTCTTTTGCAGACATACAGCTTCAAACCATAACTGAGAGTCTCCCATGTTTTACTATGGAAAGTGTATTGGCAACACCATGGACCGAATTAGCTTTTCTCCACACCCAGTGGTCATCATTCGTTCGGGGATAGCCAAGGAACCGAGGATGCGATGTGAGATTGTGGGTTTACTATGGGTGCTCCGAGGTAGACACGCAGACGTCTGTCAGCCTGAGGGACTGAGGCGTGAGAATTATAGTTAAAAGGCGATCGAATGCTGTGCGGTCAGCGCAGTGCATCACGTATCTGACTATTTATTTGCAGTACAAAAACAAAATTGATTAATGCTAGAGACCCATTAGTTCACCAATTTGGCAGCAGATAAAAACTATATATATACGTTTATATATATCATACAGACACACACACTGGAGACGGTATTATTTGTTTATTGGCTTCTGCCATGCTGAGAAGCTGCCGCATTGGTTGTTCATGTTTTTAATTTACGGCTTTCTATTGCACTGGTGGAACGTACTGGCTGTTTTTGTCACTAGTGGCTAGATTCTATCCATCCAGTGGTGACAGTAAAACTGGAACATGTATTGAGCTCTTTGATTTGAAAAAAATAAAACATCCATAAAATTACGAATCTGGTTTTGAACTTTGTAACTTCAATTGCAAAGTTCGACTAATGTGTCGCTGCGTCTGTAATTTATGCAGCTTATGGCAAGATGGCTAGTATGTTTCGAAACTAAGTACATTAAAAAGTAATTAAGTCACAGTTCTAATGGTCTCCTTGCGTCTAACATCACGTTTCGCTGGCCAGATATATATGTTCATGAAACACACTGGCAACTGCCGTCAAACACAGAATGAATGTTTCTGCGGGAATCATCCTGAATTCTCCGGTAGGTATTATGAAGGTGTGTCTAATCTGCACAGATTTTGCCAGGCAACCGGGTCGCACTAACTTGTAGACTCCAGACGCGCATCTGAAAACTTTGACCTATCCGTCTTCCGAATTTCCATCCATTGTTGGTTTCGACCAAAAAAATAGCTGGATGACTTGGTCGATGTCAATAAACCAGTGCACTATAAACATCTCCCCCTCTACCTAGTGTAGTCGTGTTTGTGCTTCAATCCTTTCATTGTGCGCGTGTCTTGATGTTTGCTGATAAACGTACACCCACCGTTACATCGATATTATAAATTCAATGTACTGGCGCCACTGCACGCCAAGTCAGCCAACATGTCGACAATTCAGCAGTACGAATAGGTATCCGCTGTTTACAAGCGACGTCTGAAGCCGCACTTGGCAAGGTGCCTTCCAACCACAAGTTTTTGGGTTCGATTCTTGTGTAACACACGGAAATGTGTATTACTTATATCAATGTAAATTAAAGTTTAATTTACTTTGTGAGCCATCCTCTGGGTGAGCTGGCATTAAAGAGAAGTGCGCCCAGAATCATTTCCTTTTCGGTTCCTGTCTGCAACGTACCAATCAAATCATGCAACAGTTTCAGAGAACATTCTTTGTCCCCACACGTCCTAAAACCAACTACGCAATCCGGTAGACAGGACAGTCGACAATGTCGGTTGACTATTTCGTAGCAACGTGTATGTATACAGGTGCTTGTCACATGTGCAGGTCGTCTTAGCGTAGACCCGGCTTAACATTTCGTTCCTTAGGCCTACGCAAATATGAATGTTGTATCACACGGTTTTGCGATAGACTAAAATGTAACTGGCTTACTGTTTCATATGTATGATAGGTATATTTTCACGTCTTACCTTTACAGTAGAAGTCAAGTGATTAAAATACACAAACTACCCGATTAAAAGAAAGGACATCATAACGGTATNGCGGTCTAGAGAAAAATTGTTATTTCATATATTTAAATAGTACATTAATTTCCACATTTTAAATTTTATGTATAATAATCATATTTTGACACTATAACACTTATCTGTGGGGCCATGTCGATCAGTTAAAGTTCCATAAGAAAAATTCTTTCGAAATTCCGACTATTTTTATTCACACAATAAGCAATGATCCAAGAACTATAATGTGGTTTATAAGATAGTAGAAACACATTTTTATGTCGCAACTTTAAATTCCGAGGAATCAAGTACGTTGAAACGCGTATAAATAAAAAAAATACAAAACCTGCTACATGCTACACGTAGGGAATTTCAATTTTTCAGTTCACATTCAACGCAAACAAACGTCACATAAGAAACCTTCTGGAGTGTCCCATCCTGTACAAAGTGAGTGAACCCTTAACCTACAAGACATGCACCTATGCCATTCTTCGTCATTTATACCGAACTCGTCACACACCAAACGCTTTTCTTCACCATCGCCAATTCATCGCACTCATTGTCATAACAAATATTTTCATCACTTTCATATTCCTCTTCCGATGATGTTTCCGAAATTGTTATACACGTAGTTTTTTTCTTGAGTGTGATATGTTGAGCAGTCTTAGAATTTTTCCCCTAGCATGAATTCCTCCTTTTCCTTTCTGTTTGTCAATTTTTTTTTACACTAAGACATCTTCCAGGGAAGTTATTCTGCTCCTAGTATTGGAAGAAGCGCTACTTGGACCAGGCAAAGGGTAGCCAGATATTTTAATGATCCGATGATTTTGTTGGGACTTAAGAACTGTATTAAATGTTAAATGTTAAGTGTACACTGCAATACTAAACAGAGATTTCCTTGTAGTGTTTTCCCTTAAAATTGACGAATTCATTTCGCTATTGTTCCACACTCTCAAATCAAAGAGCATAGTTATCTGTTGTCAGGTTTTACATGCATCGCATATTCCTGATATTCACCATGGGCTCATGCAAGCCTGATTTATGGAAATACTTCAGCTAGAAAATGTCTAAAATGTAAAGCAATATTTAAACAATAAAAAGTTATAAATTGTTGAAAAACAGTGTTTGAATTAAATGAGGGAAACAAGGGAATATTCCAAATTCTAGATTATTTTTTCCAGCTTCTGCGTTCCTGGGATCACTCTCAATTAGGAAAGAAATATTAACTAGGTTATCTGTTCAATCATAAGGTAGAATACAAATCATCATTTTTCACCAGTAATTACAAACGACATTTCAGAAGCCACAGTAATTTTAAAAATATACTAAAAGCAGGATTAATATTTATACGTAACTTTTTATTAACAAATTATAAAATGGAATGGGTTGTATATTTAAGAAAATACATTATTTCATTAACAAGAAACAACATTCTTTTCTACAACAAAAATGAACGTGGGGAATCCCGATCACTAGTGGGGAATCCCGATCACTAGTGGGGAATCCCGATCACTAGTGGGGAATCCCGATCACTAGTGGGGAATCCCGATCACTAGTGGGGAATCCCGATCACTAGTGGGGAATCCCGATCACTAGTGGGGAATCCCGATCACTAGTGGGGAATCCCGATCACTAGTGGGGAATCCCGATCACTAGTGGGGAATCCCGATCACTAGTGGGGAATCCCGATCACTAGTGGGGAATCCCGATCACTAGTGGGGAATCCCGATCACTAGTGGGGAATCCCGATCACTAGTGGGGAATCCCGATCACTAGTGGGGAATCCCGATCACTAGTGGGGAATCCCGATCACTAGTGGGGAATGGCCGATAACTGTTATCAGCATTACTCCCAAACACACACGCCATGAAAAGTTTATGTACAGGAACCTATACAGTATATATATGTGTGTGTGTGTGTGTGTGTGCGTGTGTGCGCGCGCGTGTGTGTGTCTGTATTATAAGACACCCTTTAATATTATAATATATTTATGGAGTGGAAGTTAATAAACTTATAGTTTAATTAATGCCATGTACTTACCCTGATGTGTATCTGGAATAATAATTATAACAAAACAATACAAAATATGTTTCCGTGTCACAACTCAACCGATGCTAGCGCGCGCGCTGAAATTCTCAGCTTCCGGTTTGGTTTGTGAGACAGCAGATGGCAGCACATGTCAGAACCCGTCAGTTACAGTCACTTCCAAGAAAAGTGGGTGATCGCATCGGTATTCCCCACTGATCGGCATTACCCCCGGTTCCCATGTGAGTGGAATAGCCACAGAGAAACTCCAAGAATTAATGCTGATTAGAAAAACGGCAGCCAACAACATGTGTGAATATTATATAGAATGTATTCATTACGCTCATTGGCAACTGCGGCATATTTCAGAAATATGCAGTTTATTTAAAATTATGTAAAGTGGAATTGCCGGCGTGGAACTGGTATAAGCACGGAGAGATTGTTTATTCGAGAACGATTGTAATTTTTAGTTATACGTAACCTGCTTCTGACTCTTTGTAGCACTAAACAAAAGGAAAATCGGGGTCCGGAAATTGCTAAATGCTATAATATATTCGCGGTTTCTTCGCACTTTTTTATTCAAACCTTTTAATATATGACGTGTTTGTAGTTTCCTATTTATTGTATGTATCACAAGAATTTTATAATTTTGTCAATCTCGAAGCACATTATTTTTGGTTAAATAAAAATTTAATTTATATTTTATCTATAAATTATATTATTTCGTTTTTAAATAATATGGATCAAAACAGTGAGAAAACAGATGTGTTGGTAATACCTAGTAAGAAATAGTTTTCATGCAAAATATTATTAAAATGAGTGTGCACGAATGCGGTGCTTTGTCCCTTTGGCGTAATTTTCTAAACTCGGTTAAGCTTTGTTTGCATGAGGAGGAGGAATATCCTGGAAGTAGAACTTTAGCAGGGCTTCAGAAAATTTCGAAGTAACCGTGAATTGACTATAGTAGAATTCCTGTAAGTGTGCAGTCTCCTTCTCACTGCGAACTAGGCTTAAACCCTACATATCATGCAATGTGCATAAAAGAAAAAAAAATAGATGGATACGAGAATAAAAGGAACGCCGATGTTGGATTAGCGTGTTAATACGCACGTCCCGGACTATTCATCGCGGGGGGATGAAATGAATGGCGGGTACGGGGGTGGGTGTGGTATGTGGAGCTCTTTGTGTGGCGGCGGATAAAGGGACCGTGGAGTCTGCTCCTGCGTGACGTCACGTCGAATGGGGGAAAAAAAAAATAACAATAATAATGATATATTAAGCAATGCATGAGGTTACTTCTACTCGGGTTGGGAAGATCAATGTTAAAAGTTAGGCAACCAAACATTTTCACCACTAGGTAAGCGCTAGTGTCACGTTTGTCCCAGATTTGTTATATTTCCTACGTTAAAAAACAGGACAATTGCAATAGACATAAATCAAATATAAAATAACTTCGTAAATAAATAAAATATTTGTTTTTTGTCATTTATGTAGATTAAAATTTAGTTTCAAATTTACCGCTTTGGAACACTGCGCACCTACCGGTGGAAATTTTCCTTATGCCAAGCTCTCCCATAAGAAAACTCGTTTTGTTCCTAATCGGAGTAAAATTAACCTTCTCCAGTGAAGAGCGACGCGACATTTCTTCTCTTCGTGACGCTGCAGTAGGAGCACAGAGTGGGTAGGTATAATACATTCGTGGTTACTACCAACTTTTCTGAAGTCCGGCTGAAGTTATACTTGCAGGCTATTCCTCCGCCTCGTGCAAACAAAGCTTAACCAAGTCTAGAAAATTACATCAGAGGGACAACGCACCACATTCGCGCGCACTCAGTTTAATAATATTTTGCATGAGAACTACTTCTTAATAAGCATTACCAACATACGTATTTTCTCCCTGTTTTTATTCGTATGAATTAGAAATGAAGTAAAAGTTCAATTTAATAAAAAATAAGGCACTTTTATGTTAACAGAAGTATAAAACGCTTGTGATACATGATATAATTCGGAAACAGCGAAACAAGTCATACATGGGGTAATTTTCACGAGGTTTTATTCAGAAAGTGTGAAGAAACCGTAAATATACTATATACATAAGCGAAATGGCGTGGCGGTTCCTTTGATGTAAGCGAACTCGGCCGCTCATTGGCCGCGCAAAGCTATGGGAACGGACCTTGAGTCTGATTCGCTATAGCACATTATTGTATATTTCACTTTTGGTTCGAGCTGCTCTCTGGCAAGTTAAGAAGGGCGCATGTTCCGCTAGGATCGACTCGGCTCGGGACGGAACAGCGCAATGTCCGCGCACTTGATCGGACCACGTCGTCCTCTTTCAGTCCTATTCCCTACACGTCATTCGGTTGATAGCTCACGACACAAGTAGACTGGTATATTAAAATGAGCAGTTCTCCTGACGAAGAAGATATTTTTATCGTACGTAGTTGTGTGTAATGAGATACACAAACGATTGCCGAGATTCTGGGTTCATTATATCTTGGTATAGAGAGACAATTAGTGCGAATTCGCTAATCTTTTTCCCGACTTTCATCAGGACAACCAAAAGCTTTTTCATTATTTCCGAATGTCAAATTATAAGTGTTCCAAGATAATGCAAAAACTGCAGCCACACAAACGAAACCCACGTTTCAGGAAAAGCAGTTTCACTTGAACACAGTCTAGTTATTGCATTCAATTAAGTAGACAAATATGAAATATTAACCGGGAAGAAAATTATTATCCTGTTACTGTGGTATATGGGTGTCTTATCTGTTGAACCATTTGCTGTACTATTACAGGTTATTTATATTCATATTAAATTAATTGGTGCAATCGCGTACAAAATTAACTACCCATAAATGGTAATTTTCAGAGTATAGTTACTAAGATTTTTATGGACCGAAACTTGCATTTCTTACAATTGTACAACGGTTTAGTTCGTAACTCCTTGGTTATCCAGTTATATGTTAACAACCTAGATAAATTGAGTTTCTGCCGTATTTACGTTTGAGGGGATTCACGATTAGCTAACACGTTTNATATGTTAACAACCTAGATAAATTGAGTTTCTGCCGTATTTACGTTTGAGGGGATTCACGATTAGCTAACACGTTTGTCTACAGCCTCCCAACACTGGCGTCCTCGGTCGCGGCAGACGGGAATTTTTCAGAAAGGGATTCTTATTTGGGGAGTGTGGCCGACACTGGTGAGGTGTGGGCGCTTTTTCAAGGCATCCCCGTTCCTCCTCGCCCAGTCCCGCCTCCTGCGATCTTACTCCTTCGCTTCCGTCTCACCTCAACCATTCTTCGGGCTGGCCGGAACGAAAGGCGTTGTCACTCGGGTAGGGCAGCTAGCTTTAAAACGAGCATCACCCTCATCACCGCGCACGTTTCGACCCACTTGAAGGCGGGAAGGACACGCAAATATACTTTGAGGATAATCCTGTTTTCTGTACCCCAGCAGTAATCCGGAAGCCTTTTTGCGAGTTTCCATCGCTGATGTTTCCTGGTGGAATCGTTTACGCTTATTACATATGCAAGTTTTCGGTGTCCTGAGCTAAGTACTTTTACGTAAGGGCCATGCGAGGTGCGACGTGCACTAAGGCTGCTCACGATAAACTGGGCACTTTTGAAAGCCCTGCTTAAGATCTATTGGTATGCACATTGTGTATTCTTACATCACATGTAATAGCATTAACATTGACATGGACCTAATCACTTTATTTGCGCGTCGGCCAAGTGAAACTGGAATTATTTTAAAAACTAATATATTATGAATTTGTTAATTTTACATTTGCACGAATTAAAAAACAGTAAGCAAGACAAATAATTTCAGTATTTGCATATTTCTTCCCTAACTAACACTTTTATTTCAACGTTGAGACATTCATGGAACTGCTTTCTCTCTGTCGCCAGCAACTTTACTGGGCGCATGTCAGTCACTGGGTTCATTAAAAAAGAGTTAAATTTTTTATATGGTGATTTCAAAAGTGCTTAATTGACCATGAACTGTCTATACCTAAGCAGGCGTGCGTTAGAAAACTCTTGAGTCACTCTCGGGTATTACAGGAGCGCAGTGCCTTAGAGGCGTGCACAGTCGCCCAAGCCGCGGCCAAGGATTTCTCCTGATCCACCGGAGATGTTCTTGGCGGCCGTCTGTTGGACGAGGTGCCAATAGGTTCCCAGAGCACCGGCAAATCACGTCAGACACTGGTCATTGCGCCGAAACTGAGTTACGGAACCCAGTTAAATACTAATTTTAAAAAAAATCCCTAAAGCATATCATACATTAATATAAATATATGTTAGTGCAGAAGACGACAAGAACACCGACTACATATTTCCTCAAGACCCCAATGAACGTGTTGATAGACTCAGACATTTGATTGCCTTGCACAGTAAGAAGATATATTTAATCATCGGNGACCCCAATGAACGTGTTGATAGACTCAGACATTTGATTGCCTTGCACAGTAAGAAGATATATTTAATCATCGGTTAACTTAAGGAAAGAGGTTACATCGAATGAAACCATTGTATACTACTATTCATCATCCGCAAACATCAGATAAATTTAAAGATTGAATGCATGTAAAAAGTAGGATAATACATTCATGTTTTCCTAGTTGTGCACTTTTAATTTATTGAACCTTACCCTACTACTTTTCTGAAAAACTTATTATTTTAGTGGTGTGTAAAATCGAATGCAAAGGTCTTCTTTAAAAAACCATTGAACAAGAAAGTGCTTTACGGGAAATATGGTTCAATGTGAATTATTATTTCTTTCTCGGGCTGTTTAAGTCGGCCGAGTTTTGTTTGACAAATAAACTAACTAAGGAAGGAATGTTTTTGAAGAATGAAGGGGCGAAAATCTGGGAGTGACCCTGCCGGGAATCGAACTTGTCTCGTTGTGTTGGGGGGAAGAGGCCGAGTAAAGAATGGGCTGGTGTTGAGGTGGACTTCCTGTGCGAAAATGTGTTTACAAAAGACAGGATGCGGTACGCGTACTCGTGATGGGAAACAAGAGCTCTAGCCCCTGCAGTCCTCCTCTTATGTGACTTCGTGGTAGAGGTCATTGTTGCAAAAGGGGCCTGGAGTGCCGTTTTCGATGGGGAGCCTGAACTGATGTGTCCAAATCTTCATAATTTCGCAGATTGTAGTAGGCCCTCTGACCTGAGTAATATCTCCTGCAGCCTGATACTTTTTTTTATTTTGCATGGGTAATAAACTTCATGTGCGTAAACAGAAGTATTTTTAATATTTTTTTGTGAATCTATTGCTTATGTACTTGGATTATACGAGATTTTGTATCTTCATGGCATCACGAGGGGCTGATAGAACACAAGCATGCTATCAAGCATCAAAACTCTTTCTGGGCATGATGGGGGTGCACAAAATTTCGTCACAAAAATGAACATTGATAATGGGTGATTTAGCTCTCGCTTCTGATCTTTCGAAAATGTTTCGTTTCGTATGTATATGTGGTACACTGGCATGCCTGGGCTGAAACATTGCCAACATGCGCATGTATACTGGACCGCCAAAAAACTGGTATGGGCGTGCGTATGCAAATAACAGAGATATGGAACCAATCAGAGTAACGCGATGCGGTCGGCAGCGCCTATATAAGACATCAAGCGTCTGGCAATGTTGCTAGATCGGTTACTGCTGCTAAAATGGCAGGTTATCAAGATTTAAGTGAGTTTGAACGTGGTGTTATAGTCGGTGCACGAGAGATGGGACATAGCATCTCCGAGGTAGCGATAACATTTGGATATTCGCGTAAAACCATTTCACGAGTGTGCCGTGAATATCGGGAATCCGGTAAAACATCAAATATTCGACATCACTGTGGCCGGAAAAAGATCGTGAATGAACGGGACAAACGACAACTGACGAGAATCATTAAACGTGACAGACGTGCAACCCTTTCTCAAATTGGCGCAGATTTCAATGCCTCCTGCATACCTTCAGACATTAGTCGAGTCCATGCCACGTCGTCTTGCGGCACTTCTGCGTGCTCGCGGGGGCCCTACGCGATATTAGGCAGATGTACCAGTTTTTTGGCTCTTTAGTATATCTCTGCAAGCTCATAAAGAACTGGAGACTATTTTAGAATCGGTATTTAGCTCTGATATTATGATGCGTACTCTGTAATTTAAAATAAATATATACTACGGGACTGGACTTTTTTTTTCGATGGTCAGGTTTACGGTTTGCGAACGTATACGTTTCCTCTGAAGGTTCAAGATTAATACATCTTAAAATACTACGACGTTTTTCACCTCAAAATATCACTTCGAATCGGAAATATAAATATGTAGCATTGTTTGGGGCATGAAGTGTATTAAGTTAAGTTCGTTACTGGCCAAATTTTTTGCTCTATTTCTGTAATAGGTGGACTGTTTTATCTTACCTTAATTTAGTTTCATTCGCGCGTGTGTGTTTGTGTGTGTGTTTATACATATATAAATAAAAACATAATTATAAAATCGGTGCAAAAATGTCCTGTTTTTTTTCGTCACAAAAAGGGTTAAATATTGTATTCATAAAATGAGGTTTACATTCGTATTTGCAGATGTGAGTGGGTCGAACATTCTGTTATAGTTTTTCCTCCCAAACTGTTTAACATTAATTGACCACTGTGTACGCGGGCGTGGAAATATTTCTAAGTATATGCATCAGCGGATGAAAGGAGTCATTCGTTGGACTACGAAAAGAATAATAATAACCCCGCCAGTATATATTCCTAAAGTTATCAGACTGGCCAAAAACGCATCGTGTGCGAAACGGTAGCTTTAAATACCTGTAAAATGCAAAATGGTATTTTGGTATGCCTGAAATATGCAAGGAATTGCTGATACCAAATAAATATGTGTGCTCAATAAAGTGATTTTATTTGAGTTAATACGTAAACATTTGTCTGCATTACGTGTTGAAATTTTTTTGTTTTTCGTCCTCGAAACGTGGCTTGCTCGTGATTCTGAAAGTCCTTTTATGAAGTGACCGGGCCTTAGCTGAACGGCCTGCCTGATCACACCTTCAAACATTGAACCAGGGCACGAGGTAATTGCAATAACACCTTGCGAAAGACAGTTGCAGAAATCCCCTCCACCGGCCAGTAAACGGAGTCGAAAATATTAAACAACGCGCCCGATATAGGCCAGCGTAACACCGGGAGTGGCGTCTTTTATCGTCGGGCCACTGGAAGGAGAAGACCACTGAATATAGGTGTGTCCGGCCGTCGTTAACCGCCTCCTAGAATCAGCCTCTGGCAACATGAACAAGGTGGGGACTTACCTATTAGATTGTAATAGTAATGGCGTGAGGTAATAATATTTAATATAATTAATTAACATCTTGGTATTCCATCTAACTCCCCTGACCAATAGTCATATAAATAGTTATTGTATAAGCCTTATGTTCAATAAGCCCCATCTTATACTGTTGTGCTCTACCTAATGATGACTCATTATTTAGCTACGTCCTTAGCCCCTTTCAGGTATGAATTGACTTAAAAGGAAATTCTTAACAGCCCGATGCTGCGGATTCGACGTGAGAGAAAATGGCGCATTCCCCGCTTCTTTAATGAAGATGTATAAATATTTTTATTCGTAAATGTATTAGATCCTCGTAAAATAGTAGCGTGAGTTTACATTATATAGGTGGTGTGCAAGCTTAAATACCAATAAAAGTAAATTTTATACTATNGCAAGCTTAAATACCAATAAAAGTAAATTTTATACTATTTTGATACGGAGCGAGTTGCTAGATCAAGCGGGAACATGTAAGGGCTCGATCGAGAAATCATCCCGCTATTCACCTGGAGTGATTTTTTAAATAGAAATTCGGGCCGTACCAGTCCAGTATCGAATCCGGGTCCCCTTGAACATGGGTCTTTTCTGGTGTTGACTTGTGCTTACAGATATCTGTGTTTATTATCCTTTGAATTAAAGTTGACTTTTGTGAGAAATAAAACAATTTGCTGGAGCGACAAGCCTCTCCCTCTCATTTTTCAAGCTGACTGTAAGTTAGGANTTTTGTGAGAAATAAAACAATTTGCTGGAGCGACAAGCCTCTCCCTCTCATTTTTCAAGCTGACTGTAAGTTAGGACAAAGTTCAATTCAACACCTGGTGCAGCGCAGCTGGCCGTGTGCGCGAGCTCAGATTACGACTACACGTGCCTCTCGTTTACTTCTGTAATGGGACTCGTGACCACTTCTTTAAGTATGCTTTTTTTAAAATAGTTTTGTAATGCGTCTATCAATCTCGCCTTCAATTGGGATACTTCGGTATATGTGTGTGTGTGTGCGTGTGNTTTTGTGAGAAATAAAACAATTTGCTGGAGCGACAAGCCTCTCCCTCTCATTTTTCAAGCTGACTGTAAGTTAGGGCAAAGTTCAATTCAACACCTGGTGCAGCGCAGCTGGCCGTGTGCGCGAGCTCAGATTACGACTACACGTGCCTCTCGTTTACTTCTGTAATGGGACTCGTGACCACTTCTTTAAGTATGCTTTTTTTTAAATAGTTTTGTAATGCGTCTATCAATCTCGCCTTCAATTGGGATACTTCGGTATATGTGTGTGTGTGTGTGCGTGTGTGTGTGTGGGTGACGTATGAGCTAGTGGAGAATTATAATTTTTTCTCCCTTATTTCTTAGGTTCACAGCATCACAAATTATCTTTGGTTTCGNCTTAGGTTCACAGCATCACAAATTATCTTTGGTTTCGCCGGATTTAATAAAAAATTTCATATTTAATTTTATTATACGAAGGAAAAAAAAGTGGAGTTTAAGTCAGAATTTATTTCCAAAATTATTGAACATAAATTAATTTTCTACGTTCGAAAGGGATTAACATAACTCCAAAATATCACGGTCTCCGTAATGCACTGGTTGCAAAATGCTCTAATTTTTTTCGCACTTGTGAAGTAATTCCTTGTAGGCCTATGTCTCGACGAGGTTGAAGGGTGGCGAATGAGAGCTGAATGTGCGTATCTTTCCTGGAATTCGAATTGTGGTATAAATCTGCATTGTGGATTAGTATCTCGAAAGTAAAACCATGTTTGAGTTCGCGTAATTCATAAAGATTGAATACTATTGACACCTGCTGGATTAGAGGCCGCACACATATACATACACATGTTCGCATGTCACTTTTCATTCGGCTAATGTCAGCAGTGTGGAGGGACTCTGAGGGGGAGGGTGGGGTTGTTTTACCGTGGATCAGATATATCTCATAATCGGGCGAGCGCACACAAAATGTATGAAAATACACAACTTTGTTTGCCGAAGATAACTGNTCAGATATATCTCATAATCGGGCGAGCGCACACAAAATGTATGAAAATACACAACTTTGTTTGCCGAAGATAACTGTTTTTTTTTGTACTTTTGTTGGGTGTACTTTTACGCTAGCGTCTCCTCATGGTATATACATTTTTCCCTGCAAAACTTACTATATGTGTATTATTTAGGCATATAAAGAGTTTTACATACTGACAATAGGTGATAGAAAAATCGCCGTACGTGGAGTAACCATATGGGTATTTTTTCCCCGCTGCCTAAATTTCCCAATGTACTGATTTTAAACTTCGGAGGAAATGTTTTTAATGATTAGCGTCTATGCCTGGGTTGGAGGGAATGCATTGGATCCTTCACTGTGCGTATCGCATACCGTGAGTGGCAGGGGAGTGGTTTTAACTCTGTTTTTGGATTTTTCGAGCAATGATTACTTTATAAAAAGCAGCATAACCTATCCGTACATGACACGTGATTATTTCCAAATCCTTGATTAATTTTTTTAATAATGACGTTCGTACACGTAAAATATACACGTTATCTTGGTGACGGCAGGAGTTTCATTGAATATTTTTTTCTTTAAATTTTAACAAAAATATATAAACTAAATATTTAATGTTCTCTAAATTATAAGAAAACCAATATTCTTAATATTTTTTTCTTTACCAATAGTGTTTTTTAAAATTTACTTGAGCAGGACATGACTCGAGATAAAATAAAAATCTATATATTGTTTTGAACAAATTTATTTATGCACACAAAATACACAATTATTATTATTCTGCATGATACAAGGGATTTTTTAAACGTATTTATTTTCTGAGTCAAGGAGGGCATTAGACACGTAATATTTTTTTAAAAAGTAAAATGGGTTCCTAATTTTTTTTTTATGTGCTACGGGTTGTCTTAACTCCACAATCTTAGGGCTTCGGCGTTGCACGGGGCACAGCAATATCTTTGATTTTGGCACTTAGGAAGTCTTGTGGCGTATACCTCGACGAGCTGTCGAAACGGCGGGCAGCAGCAATGCTTGTGAATGTCTACTAAGTTCGTTCCGATGGGGCACGCATTGCGAATCGCTGACTCTTGGCGTCTTCCAAACATATACACAAGGCAATGGGGAATTATGGCAGAGACCAGCGTTACCAGAATTTCCTCGTACGGAATATTTACCTCGTCCCCCATTACACCGAGCGTTTCGTACGTCTGTGTACGGTACGGCTGTTGCGTGGTGCTGCCATGGACACGGCGGTAAAAGTGTGAAAATTTTGGTTTTCTCGTCTTCGTCACTGTACGANTAAACAAGGTAATGGGGAATTATGGCAGAGACCAGCGTTACCAGAATTTCCTCGTACGGAATATTTACCTCGTCCTCCATTACACCGAGCGTTTCGTACGTCTGTGTACGGTACGCCTGTTGCGTGGTGCTGCCATGGACACGGCGGTAAAAGTGTGAAAATTTTGGTTTTCTCGTCTTCGTCACTGTACGANCTGTTGCGTGGTGCTGCCATGGACACGGCGGTAAAAGTGTGAAAATTTTGGTTTTCTCGTCTTCGTCACTGTACGAGATGGCAATCTGCTTGATGGTATACGAGTCCGACAAGCAAAAACCTTGGATGTTGCAAAATATTTTTTTTCACTAAATATTTTTTTGATATATAAAAAAATGTAGGTTCCANAGCAAAAACCTTGGATGTTGCAAAATATTTTTTTTCACTAAATATTTTTTTGATATATAAAAAAATGTAGGTTCCCATGCACACACCGTGTTTCAAAAAAATTTTAGAAAGGCACTAAAAACTTCTTTGAGGTCCATACACATCGGGCACCTGTGTTATGGGTTGGTTTCCCAGCGGGGTAGTGCTTGCCAGTAAATTTCTTGAAGGGGAGCATCTTCCACGGGTACAGCTTGCGAGTAGATAATTTGCATGCGGACGTCGTCTTCAACGGGGAAGTCGTCTTCCGCGGGCGCAGACGTCGCGAGGGCTGCTCGGCGGGCCTTGCACCAACCCCTGCGATATGGCGTGTCGGGANGTCTTCCGCGGGCGCAGACGTCGCGAGGGCTGCTCGGCGGGCCTTGCACCAACCCCTGCGATATGGCGTGTCGGGAACCGAGGTGGTGCAGCCATCGAAACTCTTCTTGCACAAGAGGCAGTCCCGTACGTCTTCATTCTGCTGTAGGTAGGTTGGCAAATACTTGAATACAGTCGAAATTTCGCGAGTTGCGTATAACAGTAGACATTCTTTCGGCAGGTACGGCAACTCGTCCCGTTTGTCCAAGGCACTTAGCGAGCGCAACCTTCCAAATGCCAAAATGGCTAAAAGGATTTTATGGCCACTTGGACAACACGCGTGCATTTCTAAGAACAAGAAAAATTATTAATATCTCGAGGGGGCTCACGGTGCGTCTTATAAAGAGTTTTTAAGGGAGGAAAATAGTTCACCATCGCGATTAAAGTAGGTCACCGATTGGCTTGAACGAAGGTTTCTGAAAACACCCGAGTAATTAGCCAATGAGAAACATTGGTGGAGCAATTAAATATATTGGAAGGGGGTGGATGGGAACCGACTAATTGGTGAACGAAGGTTTCTGAAAACACCCGAGTTATTAGCCAATGAGAAACATTGTTGGAGCAATTAAATATATTGGAAGGGGGTGGAAAATTAGCCAAAGAGAATGAGGGGTGGGGAAATTGGTCAGTTAAATATATTGGAAGGTGGGAGTGGAGGGGTCAGTCGTCTGCTAGGCGCGAGGCTGGTGACAGCACCAGCAATGTAAAACAAAGGACAAATAGAGATGNTGGGAGTGGAGGGGTCAGTCGTCTGCTAGGCGCGAGGCTGGTGACAGCACCAGCAATGTAAAACAAAGGACAAATAGAGATGGCGGTCTAACTAAGGTGAGAGACAAACTCCAGTAATGTATAAACAAATGACAAACGAAAAAAAAACCAAGAAGGAGGACGGTGGCTGTGACGCCTACCAAGATGGTGGTATGAGTATGGGTGGAGGTGGTTGTGGGGGACCTCCGGAAATTGAAGTTTTTTAAAATGCATTTTTAATAAATTTTAAAAATAATTTTGAAAAAATTTTCAATATTAGTTTTATACTTTTTAAATAACATTATGTTGTACATTTTTTGGAATTTTTTGGATTTTTTCTAAATTTATTTGGATTTTCTGGGATTATAAGGTTAAAGGTCCCCGTGGCCAAGGTCACGGTCAAGGTTACCTGTTTATAATATGGCCGCCGGCCTACCGTAATGACAGAGCAAAAACAGCTCCGGTGCTCCGGTCCCAGGTCCCGAGGTCCCAAAGTCCCCATAATCCCTCCACTGCTGGGTTTAATGGCAACTAAGCTTAATTAAGGCAAATGTAACACCTTACGAGTTCTTTCTCGTACTCACACATCATTTAACGTTGGCGCTACAAAGTTTCCTTTTGCTACTTGAACAAACTAAGAACTCGATATCATAAGAAATTAGTTAACGCTAAGTTAAACAAATCGGACTAAAACATTCTTGTAGCCTCTCTCTTCAAGCATGATATGTACATAAGAACTTCTGACTTTGAAGAAAATTTAGAATTGTATCAGATTTATATTTCCAGAAGCTTAGTGTTCAAGATTACCTGCAAGGATACAGAAAACAGTTCAACAAAATATTAAACGGCATGTGACAAAATATATGAAAAACAGAAAACACTGAGTCACTTCAGAAGTTCTGGTTCATTATTATAGCTAAACAGTAACTGAGATCAGTCATTTTGCCAACAAGCAGGATGTTGCAAATAAAGAAGTAAAAGTGTACGTAGCATAGTATTTGATAATTAAAACCCATTTTTACATTATATCAAAATATGTTTATGACATCCAGTTATGCAAACCAACAAACATTATTCAGCTTCCGCAGTCATCAAATGTTTACTGTAAATCAAGTAACATACATGCGTTTCGTAGAGTCTGTTTGGGAGGCTGGCAAACTTACGAGATTATTACTCTTTGGAACAGATATCATTCTCGGCCATGAGTTTAAGGGGCCCGGTTGCCTACATCGTTTTTCTCCTTTTCTGGCCGATAAAAGCAGTTTATAAGTGTTAAACTGGCACGCGCTACATGAGCGCCAACGCCACTACGCGCAGGGCTCTGAAATGGCGTGTAGTGTTCTCGTAGTGCTGCGTGTACCTATGGGACTTTCAGCGGTGACCCTGCCTTCCTATTGATGAAAAGTCTGTAGCAAAATTCAGTACAGGCTCCTATCGTAGTTTGGCTCGTCTTCGGCTAGTATGTTTTAAGATACGGCAGTCTGAAAAAAGTCGTTTTTAACTATATTGGAGGGCTCCAGAATTATATACATGATGATTCTTAAATCATGGGACAAACATTGAGGGGTGGTAGAGCTCACTAAAACCAACAATAATTGTATATGAATATATGGGCGGGAGTGACGCGTTGACGCACAAACACAAAAATAACACATGAAATGCAACACATTGTTTATTTAAAACGTCGCCGCTATATGCCATTTTACAGCCATGTTTATGATAATTGCTCAAAATTGCTACCACCGACAGTAATGCAAGCTTGGTAGCGTCGGTGGAGTGATTGGCGAACTTATTCAAATACGCCGGGTATTTCACGCACGCGTGCAGCCGCACAGGATAGTCGAGCGACGAGGTCTTCAATGGAATCAACTGGAGTACATTAGATGCATGTCTGCAGTTTCGCTATTCGTAAAATCACCCATCACGGCCGAACTCTCAAGCGCAAATGCTTTGTTCGCTGATGCAGCAGGTCACTGGCGCACCGTTTGACTGCCCTCAACTATCGCCACCATTGTCAGTCAATCACGCCATATGTAGAGGTCGCCAAACATGCGTGACTGTTGGTGGATGCATTTCCAGCAACTGTGTTAACGTTTTCTGTACGGAATCACTCGTTAAGTATGCTGCTAATGAACATTTTATGTTTTCGTTAATGTGTTATGTTTTTGTGTTTGTGCCTCAACGCGTCACTTCCGCCCATATATTCCTATACAATAATTGTTTGTTTTAGTGAGCTCTACCACCCCTCACTGTTTGTCCCATGATTTTAGAATCATCCTGTATACAGCATGCGTGCGGTATCTTTAAAGTACCATTATTTCCTCGTCTGGGGTATGATGTCTTTTCGTAGGTAAACATACTAGGGGTACGTTTAAAAGTTTCGTAAAAAAAAACAAGATTACAAACACTCCGTAAAGCAATTCAAGCACCAGGCTGGCAAGCCAGCAAGAAAAGCAATTGCGGAAAAGAGGCGATGTGGAGGGGGTAGGACGGAAACCAATCGCGCATTGACTAATTTATTTTTGAATAATGCACGTCTATCTGATGAGAATGAGTTAACTAACATTTCCCACAATAATGGTAAGAGTCAATCGTTTGATTCAGTTGAAGCCAGGGGCGTACGCAGGGGGTGGGTATTTGAGGCATGTGCCCCTCTACCTAAAGAAACATTCCTTTAAACGTCATCAGAAATAATAGTAAGAATAATGCGTTTAATTTTGTCTTCTTTCATGGGATTCGGGTTGATTGAAATTGCAAAGGAGATTGAAATAACGTTCCCTGACTGTAGCAAGACTTCAATAACTTAGAGTTACCTTTAAAATTTCAATCGAATTGGTTTAGTACGATTATGGATGTTCACGTCAATTTTCCATTTCACGTTAAGCAATACAGTAACGAGCTAACAGAGTTGCATTACGGCCCTCCAGAACAGGCCTTCATTAGAATTCGCCACGCCCTATTATATATCTCTGATTACTTTAATGTTACGCCACCAAATCCTGTGTGATGCGTCGCCAAAAAGTTTTGCATTGAATGAAAAATTGACAAAGTTATTGAGCAACTTTGTTTTTCTTAGCTAGGTCAGAAAATACCACTTCTCATTATGTACAATACATTGCCTTTTTTTAATTCTATGTCCAGTAGGTATACAATCTTAAACCGTGTGTAGCATGTTAGTTATTTGATTTTAATATGCGTGGAAAGATATTTACACAATTTTGTATAACATACAGTTTTTTTTAGTTGAATACGGTGTATGGTTAGAGTTGCAGTGGCCAGTAGTTCAAGTACAACAGTAGGAAACAGTCGNTTTTTTTTAGTTGAATACGGTGTATGGTTAGAGTTGCAGTGGCCAGTAGTTCAAGTACAACAGTAGGAAACAGTCGTGAATTAATTTTTCATGATATGAAAAGTTACAGTTCGCAAACTATATTCACATACTTCTAAACATAACTGTTGCTTATAGTTAACAGCTTTTCCAAGTATTAATATGTTTATAGAGGAACATTTTTTGCAGTAATATTTCTTAGGTCTTGTGCTGTGCACCCCCCCCCCCCNAAATCAAAACACACACACACACGCACAATTTCCTGGTTGCGTCCCTGCACGACGCAAAATATATACAGCGACTTAACGGAAGACGTTGGTAGAAAAATAAAAAGATATATAATATGTGGAATGAAAGTCCCTTGTCAGATTATGTCCTACAATTAGTAACGAAGGAAAGAACATTTCTCAGTCTCGGGTAACTGACCACTTTATTAATAAGCCACGTAAGAGAAAACAGTTTAACGCTTAGTAACTTAAGCGTAGATGCTCTGATAACTGATACCATGAAGAGTGAGTGAGTGCGTGAATATATTTGGGCGGCTCTTAACAGCGAGATCTCGAGAGTCGATGAAGGTGATTGAGATGAGTATGGAGCAGCGGCAGAATGAAGGGGCGTGGGAAACGGGAGATCCTCGAGAAAACCCGTCGATCAGTGGCATCGTCCAACACGATTTCCACATGCGAAAATCCGGAGTGACCCGGCCGGGGGTTGAACCCGATTCGCCTTGGTGGGAGGCGAGCAGAGCAACCGCTCAGCCACCGCTGCCACCTAATGATACCACGAAGAGGCAAGACTTTCAGGCATTCAGGAATCTCATGATACTATTTCCAAATTATTTTCAAAAATAGCGAACATTATCTATCAAGCCGAAGCTCTCAACAGCAGTTTGCAATGCACTTGGAATAAGAAGACTGTTGCTCTACCTTCATTCCAGTATGCTATAAATTATTGCAAGCAATTTTGGAGTCAGCGAAGAGGTTGCTATTTTATAATGTCATGAAATAAAGAAGGAATAAAGATTGCAGATTATATTACTAACTATTCGAGGATCAACAAGCCAAATTTCATTGAAATGATACGATACTCATGTTAACATCTCGAAATTCAATATTCATGCACAGACGTTGCCATGTTCCCATAGTACTGCATATATTTCTTCGATACTGCGTGTGGTAGTATGTGTGTTCATATGTGGAGATGTTCCAAGTTTATTATATCNCTTGGAATAAGAAGACTGTTGCTCTACCTTCATTCCAGTATGCTATAAATTATTGCAAGCAATTTTGGAGTCAGCAAAGAGGTTGCTATTTTATAATGTCATGAGATAAAGAAGGAATAAAGATTGCAGATTATATTACTAACTATTCGAGGATCAACAAGCCAAATTTCATTGAAATGATACGATACTCATGTTAACATCTCGAAATTCAATATTCATGCACAGACGTTGCCATGTTCCCATAGAACTGCATATATTTCTTCGATACTGCGTGTGGTAGTATGTGTGTTCATATGTGGAGATGTTCCAAGTTTATTATATCTCGATCAACAAGTTTTTCCAGTTGCACATGAAGAAGGCGTTTTACATTGAGCGGCAGATGTTCTGTTATCACTGAATTCGCAGACATGGTACTACTCCTGGGGTACTTTTTTCCATGTAACTACAATTTTTACTTTCATGTGTTGATAAAGTCATACAGTAAAATGCCTTATAAAACGTCTTTATTGAAAATTAAGTATTTGGCATGTAATTGGCATTGTTTTCTAAACTGGAGAGGGTCATCGATTAGACTAGGCCATTGCATTAGTGAACTACCTGAAAATGTGGTGCTTACCTGCGCTATCAGAAACCTTCATACAGGACAATAAGCGTGCCTCAAATAAGTTTTACTTGTGCGTCTTTTTAAAATTTCGTATGCATTGTGACACTCAAGAATATCGATACCTATTCAAAATTGTCATTTATACGTGAATGGTTTTGTATCGTTACTGAAAATTGTTTATTTCAGTATAATATTAATTCCTATATTTTATGTTTTTTATTTTCCTCAAAAACACTCTCAGGTAAAAAATTCGTGTTTTGTAGGAAATGTTATAAGAGAAAAAGCTAAATCAGATAAATACTGAAAATGGAGGGACTCTATGCTAGCCATTGCTATTATAAGCTAAAAAAAACTTCCGACGTGCCCAAGGTTTTATGGGCATAACAACCTGGTTCTGAAAGGAAAACTTACCCTCCCGAAAATTCCAACAGGTGTTACGGATATGGCCTGTATAACTCGGCGTGCGCGCCGGTATTTTAAAAGAAGTGGAATATAAGCACCTTTCAATTTATCCTTCCCTCTCCTCCTCGCATTGTCTAGTCTCACTTTTTTTTAATCACAGCTGGTGCTTTCGATTACTTTCATCAGAAAAAATGTACGGCTAGATGGAAGGTTTTCAATCCTCACCCATCCTGTTACATTTGTTCTGCCTCGCTACATCACCGCTTCAAACTAGCGATGAAGTCTTGCATGCGAGACAAAATATAGACCACCATTTTAAGTTTCTATAGAGCAACTTGATAGGACAAAAGTTCTTGGCCACGCATGGACCTGTCTTTAACTGAAACATTATACATAACGTGACAGTGATACAACTTTGCTGTCCGTTTATGCATTTTTTTCCCCTTCCGCTAGCTCTTTCGGAGTATTCAGATGCGACCATGTTTATGGCAAACGTATTTGCAAAGCGAAATCACTACAGCAGAATTATTTGCTGTATATCAAGGACATAGAGGGTAGAGGTAATCCTGTGAGCAGATATTTATCTTGTCCAATCGCGGGAGTTTATAAATACCGAAGCCAAGTGGAATTATAGCTATTTATTTTTATTCGATATATCCACGCATTCACTCAAGATTTGTGAAGACTCGAAAAGTAGTCATTACATTAATCACATGTTATGTTACGTGGTATTTCATGAAGTAAGCTTAGTGGTATGATTAATAATCTGAAAATATACCTTTCGTCAGCTTGTTAATTGTTTTAAAACTTATTCAAACTGGCCGACATGACAGATCTGTCCATTGGGCAAGGCACTTGGTGTCATTCTTTCCCCTCGAAAATTCATGTTGTTGGCCCTAAGCAAGTGAGAACATGATTAGTTATGAAAATTCATGCTGATTTATAAACAGAATTCTTTACGGGAAACTGTTTAAAGCACTTTTTTTTGTTAATATTTTTTACCAAGAAATTAAAGTTACTTGGGGGGGGGGGGAATGTTTCTACAGCTATTTATAGCAAAAGGTAAGAGTTTTCAAATAAAAATGTTTTGAACAGTTCAAAAAATGTTCTTAATTTTACAGAAAAGTGCAGGTAAAATTTTTTCAGAAATCTCCATAAAACTACGAACACGTTGTTAAAAAAAACGGACTTTCCGTAAGTTTCGCAGAACTTTCCGTGGATTCACGAAACCTCTCCGTATATTTTATAGGTAGTTCTTTGTTCTTCCATTAAAAAAAAAAAAAGAGATAAAGAAAATTTTTTAGTTTTCGTTAAGTAAGTGTTCTACTGGGTATAAAAAATAAATTACGATAAGTAAAGATTTTTCATACCTAAGCGAGATATGAGCCCAAGGCAAATTACGACCTTTTTGTGACGATTTTGTGTAAAACATATGCATTTTTAAAAGAGTCACATAAGAAAATATTACAGTTTGTAGTAATGTTTGTGTATTTTAAGTTTTGCTAACTGTTACAGACGCTTTATGCTACTTTTTTACGTCTAAAGGAGTATGTATAAGTGACGAAGAAAGCTTTGTATGGACTCAGCATTGTTCGTTCCTGAAACCTGAAGCTATGGGAAATACGGAGAATTTTCATATTTTATATTCACTGAACTCAAATACGTTTTTCGTCATTACGGATTGCTTTTCCGTATATTTAGTGTACACTTCCGTAAAAACTTTCTTAAATATACGGAAATTTTTAGTATTTCTGTTATCTGTGTTCGTTTCCCCCATTTCATTGAAATTATTTGCAATTATTATTTATTTGACTCGTGGCATGCCGCCCATACTTTCATCTTGAGCTCTATGTTATTTCAGATTTAGCTTGTGGTTTGAGAAATACATATTATCCTGAATAGCAAACAAAATACAACAAAACCAAACTCCGAAACGTGTCGCAAGTTTCCGATATCTCGACATTTGTCGAATCCTCCTAATAAAGAGATGCTTGAAACAAATGTTACACATAAAACACTAAAAATACTTTAATATTTATTGAAATTTTGCAGAAATAAATACTTAATTGGCTTACAACAAAAACCAATTACTATATCAAAATGACAAGATTACTATGCTATATTTGACAACCGTTAATCCCTTCTAATTTACATGTTTCCTTCTAGTATTTTTATGCGCATTTATTTGGTCATAAGACAACTTCGTAGTGTTTACAACTTGTCATCTCCGAGTTCATCCATATGCTTATTTTGGAAAGGAAAAACTATTTTGTGGTTGTGCGTGTCAGCTTGCTTACAATTGCAGCTGCTTCGANCATATGCTTATTTTGGAAAGGAAAAACTATTTTGTGGTTGTGCGTGTCAGCTTGCTTACAATTGCAGCTGCTTCGACAATAGTGTCATCTATCAAGATAAGTCTACAAAACTGGGGAAATCGAGGTATGATTAGCATTATTAGCTACACTCTAAATTTGTGAAATTCAACTACTAAAATAAGTGAAAATGGCTCCACCTAGAATCGGCGAGACACCACAAGTAGTTACAATTTTACTGATTGAATAGGTGACGGCCAACTGCATGCGGTGAATTAAATATTTTTTAAATTGAATTAAGCGAAATCATTACGAGAAATAAACACATTTCCGATATTCATTGTTTAAACTGTACAATTTAACGTAATTTAAAAAAAATAAAAAAAAAACTTGCTGTGTTCAGGATTTGAACCCACAGTGTTCCGTCTTGGCGACTACGAGGGAGAAAAGATACAGAATGCCCGGAAATTAAACGCCAAAAAATGCGGGAGGTGATTCCTTATTAAAAATAAAGTCGAAAATATATGGGACACCAAATACCTAAAAAGAATATTAAAGGAGAGATGACTCTGTGAAAATTGGGTCTTCAAAACGTATTTTCGCGGAATCCCTTGACTTTCTACCAGAGGTAGAGATGGCAGTGATTTACCCACAGTACATCCCACATGGTTGAATGGGACACGCCTATTTGGCTCGCTCTGGAGCGTGTACTAGTGGAGGGCATGTTGATGTGCTGACTTATCACTTCCTCAAGCCGAACAGTGCGCACAGACCGAGGACGGCCAGCATTACGCTCGTGTGTCTGCAACATGGGAAGCATAAGTCAACTTTTTACTGAGGACTTTGTAGGCGTTGTACATGGCATTCGGCAAAAATAAGTTTTCTAAAGCCCAATTTTCATAGGCTCATATCTCCTTTAATATTCTGTTTAGGTATGTGGTGTCCCGTATATTTTTTACTTTATTTTTCACAAGGAATCGCCTCCATGAGTTTGGGAGTTTAATTTCCGAACACTCTATATGTATCATATACTCTATCAAAAATTGTAGCTTTAAATTGTATGTCCTTTCTTTCAGTTTCTAGTTTAATTGGTAATATTGGGATTGCTAAAACAAATAGTACGTATGAATCCACTCACTTTCCCCGTTTAATGCAGTTTAAACTTCAAAACTGACCGCTATGATGATTAGAAAACGAAATGGAAAGACGTAAAATCAAAATGAAAGACTGAATGTTGATGTTGCCTCGTAAAAAATTATAAAATACCCAACTCTGTTTTAAAAAAATAATTTAATGGATTTTATTAGTTAATGCGTTATTTTATTTGACAGAAGTTTACGTCCTTTAACTGATCCATCAGTCAAAAAAGAAATCACTGTAAAACAGAGAATGAAATGGTTGGTGGACCAGAGGAAAGTGTTACTAAATCAATAAGTGTGCGAATTTTGGCCACGCGAAGCTGTGCGTTGAATGAGCGTCATCTGGTGCATATTCGATTTAACACCTGATGTAAACCGACGAATGCGTAAGTGAAATACGTCTGATCGACAAGAGGTCCTTAGTACCAGCCTGCATATGCAGGTAGTCGTCTACATGTCTTGCAAACCCCGTTAACCTAACATTTCATTTTTTTCTTCCGTTCGGCCCCAGACCCTACAGCCCCTTGCACACGCAGTTCTGTCGAACGATTTATCTGTCAGTTCAAACTGATAGTTCTACCTTACGCGAGCTCTGTATATACACTGAACGATTGATTGTTCACTTTTGCCTGCCGTGACGGTCAACACACATACTTCTTACTCTCAATCTCCTGTCTGCTGCCTATTCTGCCCGCTTTAGCATTTCAAGTAGGATACCATACGCATGTTCTGTCTTTGCTTTAGCTGCGGTGGCACATCGGCTAAGAGCGCTCGTCTTCCACAAAGCCGAGCCATGTTCAGTTCCCGGCGGCGTCGCTCCCGGATTTTCACACATAGGAATCCTTATGGACGATTTTGCTGTTCAGCGAGTTTTCTCAAGGATCATCCTGTTCCCACGCCCTTGCATTTCGGCGCTGCTCCATACTCACCTGGCTTCAGCCTCATCGGCTCTCAAGACCTCGTTGTTAAATGAAATCAGCCCCGCCATCTAGAATTTTCGCTATTTTCGTCATAAGTTCAATTTAAGAATGTTTAAAAATTTTCGACGGCATGGCATCTTTATCAAACTATTACAACTCTACCACGTTTATTAATTTTTGACTAGTGACTGCTGGCAAGAAATAAACTTTTTTCTTGCGGGCGGTTACAGGAATTATACCAACAACACTAGGTAAGCTAGCAGCACATGTTTTAGAACATGTGCAATGCAATGCCCTATGCCTTGTCGATGCTCAAAATAAAATATGTAATCTGTGATGTTAGTTATGGCGAAAATTCTGTAAATACAAGATGGCGGGGACTGATTCCTCTTGAGAGCCGCCCAAACCTTTCCACTTCACTCCTTAATCTTTTGTAATCTTTGTTTTTTATTTGCCAAACTGATGGTTAGTTTAGAAAGTCTTCAATAAATTGTATAATAAATATTTTTGATCACTTTGTATTATTTATTGAAACTAACAAGACATATTCCAAACTTACACTAATGGGAACGTGTTTATAAATAGCGAACGCAATATGGTAGATGCTGCGTAGCTCTTAACTTATTCAAGGCTACAGGTGGACTGACGACAGATCCGAAGATGCCAACATTCACACCGTGTTACCTGCCACATAGTGGCTCGGACGACAAGCCTGAGGGAGTTCAGTTAGTCCATCACTCCAACAATCGGTCAGCAGTCTATCCTCCACACGCCAGATTTGTCCGTTACAATTTGTCTCATCAGTCCAATCGTTCGACAGAACTGTGTGTCTGTAGGGGGCCTACGGTATGGTCCCGTTGCACCTGAGGCAGCATTTGCCAAGAAGGCCCAGTTGGAGTGGACTGTTCATCTCTGCACTCCGCTCTCTCTCTCTCTCTCTCTCTCTTCTCTTCTGCCTCAGACAGGCCACATCTTGATTACCTATTTGATCCGCAGCTTCTACCGTACCCTCGTGAGGTCCCGCCGAGTAATTGGGCACAAGAGGAGAGCTCGCCCGCCTGTCTCCTGACGGTCAAACGGGGCCAGCCATTTAGCGCTCGGACAAATTGGGGAACGAGAATAGGGGAGTTGGCTTGGTTCGGGAAGAGGTGGGAGGAGCGTGAGAGGTCCGCCAGAAAAGACGCATTGAATATTGCTTGAATAAGGTCTAGGGTACGGCATTCAGGAACACACACACACCGAACCGGTAATTTGTGTGGTAGTTGTTTATCCCCTCTTAAGAGGAGGGGGCCCTCGCCATACCCCCCAGCCATTCAAACCCCGGGTCGCTCGAGGCAAACGAAATTACAACTCACAATGGACAGAAATCCTCGTCCAATCAGCTTCAAGTGCTACCAGCCGTCGGAGAACTAATGAGTTTAACTGAAAGAGTTCGCCCACCCGCCTACAGCCCCTTCCTCCCTACTCACATTGAATACTTCAAACATTTCATTTTCAATTTTGCGCAGAATAATACACCAAATGCGGACGTCGTGAGTCGATTCAACAAGGTCTGGAGCACTGACTTGTGAATAATAAGAGAACATTTAGATGACTGGCATTTGTAGGAACGTGTGTGTACGGAAGCTAACCTTGCGATAATTTGTAGTTTTCAGCGATTCCCGTAAATTCATTTCATATACTCTGGAGACTTGAATAATAGCTATATTTGAGTACCGGTATACGAGTTAAAAACCTGCCATGTACGCAGTGATTGGTATAGTTGTCTACGTCATTTTGTAGGCGTTCGGTGGTTAAATCCAGGGAGCAAAAGAAATTACCTGACTTGATCTTGTATAGGATTACAGAAAATGTCATTTTACATTTTCATACAACGCATATTTCTTCTGCGACTGTTCAAATTATTTAACAAAATTCCTTTTAAGTACAAAAGACATACCACGCGAGCATAACAAATCTAGACATTGTTATTAATTAGTCTCAATTATTTTCCGAGAAAGCATTTTCATTTTATGGCAAAACGATTCCGTAAATTAATTAGATATATATTAACAGTAATTGAATATTTCAATGATTTCTGGTTGATGCCAAGCTGTAAGTTGGGTTTGAAATTTAGCTCGAAAATATCTCCGGAAGATGATGCTTCGTGTTCAAATCTTCCCCCNCCCCCCCCAACCCCCTTAACAGATAATCACCGGGTCCCCCAATTTAAAATTGAGGTGTAGTCGTATTCAAAGATGAGAAGGTAGATGCAATAAAAATTGCGACATTTTTAGCTCAATGGCAAACAACAAGATACCTCTTAGTGTTCATTGAATTTGGATAGATGAATGAAATTATGTGTCACGCGATTCTTCCTTTTGGGAGGAAAATCTATTTCCCGGCATGTTGATCAAGAGTAAACTAAGCTTCTGTGTTCCTGAAACCTACTGCCTACCCGAACAACTTAAAGTGTAATGAAGTCGGCAGAATAGACAACTGCAAATGACCGCAATACTCCTCGGCAGTCTGCGCATATTGTTTGAAACTTATTCTTGCGTGACCAAAGTCTGAAGTTTGTATTTTGCACCTAACGATTATGCGCACAAAGGGTAAAAACAGAGAGCTATGCACGGGCACATGCCACTCTGCGTTTACAAACTGAATCTTGCCGAAAGTCAAGCGCGAACCGTCAACAGTCCGGCCTCTTCGCCACGTGACAATGACGCCTTAGCGATCATGGATACCTACTCCAACGTATGGTCATTTGCCGTTTCTGTACAACATTCTTATTATTGGGAGCTGCCTTAGCCCAGTAGTCAGCTTGCTGGTCTCGCAAAAAAGCAGTCGGGCACAGTTGTTCTGCTGACCGTTAACATTGCAACACCAAGAAGGACGCGCCTGAAGGACCCTGCGTTGGGGGAATGCGTAGAGCAGAATAGGAAATTTATGTGATTAGTTGTTAGCCGAGAGGCACATCACGTGCGCCAATGGCGACACTGAGCCACTGATAGGTAGTGGCATTGTTTTTCCCCGCCGTTCGTGTGCACAAGCGGAGTGAGCATGCCACGTGGAAGAAAACCACAACCATACGAACAGGTTTCTGGCTTTGACTGCGGGAGAATTGTAGCCTGTCGGGACTGTGGATTATCCTACCGGGAAATTAAGTTCCCGCTTTGGAAGAAATACAGCCACGGTGAAGCAGATACGTGATGAGAGGGTCGAGGAGGGATGGGCTGAGCGACGTGAAGGAAGCCAACAGCCCCGTCGCACCAACGAGTGCGAGGGCAGACATCTGGTCCACATAGCGATTACGAATCGTTCAGCCACTCCAAACACCCTCGCTCAGGAGTTCGAGCATGTGGCATATCAATATGTGACCGCATGCACGTTTTGTCTCCGTCAGAAGCATCAGGGCATCATTTCCAGGAGCCCATTACCGCGGCTGTCATTGACTGTTCACCACAGGCGCCTGCGGCTGCAGCTGTGCGTGTAAAATCAGTCCTGGAGGGACGAATGACATGCAATCATCATCTGCGACGAATCCCGGTTCTGCTTGTAGCACCATCCGTGTCTGGCGGCACTGGCGCACGCCTTGCCGAGTTCTGCATTATGCACCGTCATATCGGCGCTGCATCTGGAGTTATGGTATGGGGTGCTATCGTATTACAGTCCGTTCGCGCGGAGGTGATGGAGACTTTCGTTGTCCCCCATCTTCAGGGCTAACCTGGGGCCCAGAACCAACAGGATAAAGCATGACCGCATATGACACACATCGTCCGAATGTTCTTGAATTATCACCATATCACACTGCTTCCTTGGCCTACGCGTTCACCAGATCTTTCGCCAGTGGAAAACTTGTTGTGCATGGTCGGAAGACGACTGGCCTGCCACAGGACACCCGCAGCCACAATGTATTAACATTGTGCAATCATTGAAGCAGCATGGGTGTCTTGAAACACTACTGATTTCCCATGTTCTGTACGCCATACCAAACTTCAAGAGCAATCATACCACCCGTGTATGACTTGTATTTTGCTTAATAAATCTGGTTGTGATAGCTCATTTCCTTCATGGTGTTGCAATGTTAATAGCCAGCAGTGTAGTTGACAAATATTTTCATTGCGCTGCAAGAAAATAATAGCTTTTACATTTTGTTGCTGCGGAATACGTAAAGCTAATGCTGTATTTTAACAGGTAGGCAGTGTAGGTTTCACGGTCATTACAAACGTGGACATACATAATTGATTTTGTATTTTACATTTAGACTAACATTATGTTGTAAATATACAATATACCATTTGCAGTGTTGCAAAAATATTGGCAAGGAATGTCTAAACAATTGTTTGTACAACATACAGAACCTTTTTACCATGCTGGTTCAAATCGGGGATCGCGGTGGTGTAGTGGTCAGACTACTCGCCTTCTACCTAGGCGAACCGGGCTCGATTCCCGGTGGGGCCGCGCCCTGATTTTTGCCTGTGGAAATCGTGCCGGACGATGCTACTCGTCGGCGGGTTTTCTCGGGGATCTCCCGCCCTTGCATTCCGGCGCTGCTCCATTTCTGGCTTTATTCTAATTTTGAGTCGTTGTTTGAGTTTTAAAAAAAATTTAATTATGTGTACCACATGTAGGCTACAGTTAATTTTACGAAATACCTGTAGGGGCACCTTTTAGTTCAGAGCCAATTTCGTGATTCGACGATTTTAGTAGATATCTGCATAAGGTGTCTCCCCGCAAATCGCCAACATACAGTTCCGGAGTAATTTAATTCTTATTGGCTCAATCGGGTAAGGAAATGTTTTCTTATAAAGACACGGGGCCAATAATCAAAAGGCAAGTTGCACGTGTGCGCGCGTATAATAATGAAATATAGTCTGGCGGCCCTAATTACATCTTATTTGAGAATCTGAATTTGTTCTTCCAGTCCAATATACATTTATTAAATACTTTTATTTGGGTATTGTGACGTAACGCATCCACTGTTCACGGCACATTTGCCTGATCAATTAGTGATTGTGCGGTGCCGATTTTATTGATATTTCCGTTGTTTTACAACTTGGGCATGTGTTTCGTAAGTACGTCTGTTGGGAGTTATCACCTCAAGCGGTGCTATTGAATGTGGTTTCTCATACAGAAGGTAACGTAATTATGTGTACAAACTCCGCCTGCGTATTCTCTACGTAAAACTACGGCAAAAACATATATACGACCCATGGTCTAAAGTACGTCCCAAGAGCGGTACAGCCCCTTGAAGTTGATACAGAAAAATTAGGTAATTGTACATTCTACAAAAAGTATTTACAATCGAAACAAGAGCTTCTAGATAATGCGTGGATGGACAAAGATCTGCTGCCAGTGTAACGCCTTTCTCCATCGTCAAAGTGATTCGAAGAAGAAATAGGGGTGGCAAACGTGATTTTGCAGATTAACTCGAGATGTCGAAAGTTTATTGATTTTCACATGAAAGATTATGAATTAACACAATCAAATAAACGGAAATAGTCTCTTGCGCAAGTCCTCCAAACCCAAACTGTTTCGGGAAGTTCGTGTATCAAGTTCAAAACCACTCAATACCTTGCCCGGGTACGTAAAGCATTACACTTTGGATGACGGAGACAGACGTTACACTGGTCGCAAGTAGTGTAACATGAAAAATAAAATTTGTATGTTATATCTCGGTAACTACACGATCGATACCTGCCAATTTTGGCATGCAAGTTATACGATTGTAGGTCATGTAAAAATATGTAATTTAAATTTATGAAGCACTTATTTTTAAAATGGCAGTTATATAAATATTTTAGGTTAATTTGATATATATGCCATACTCTTTGTCCAATTTCGACCAAACTTACTATGCTGAAATTATATTTTAAAAGTATAAAATGTGTCAATACATAGCCTCTTTTGCACGCCATTTTGTAAGATAGCGCCAAATCAAAATGAAGTTTTAATGAATTTAATGTTACATCTTGGATAACAATCAACCGATTCCTACCAACAATGGCACTCAAATAATGCTACGGTAAGTCATGTAGACATACATGTTTCAGTGGATCAGACTATTATTTTCAAAATGACGGGCATATAAAAATATTTTATATTATGTTATAATTACGAAACCATGCAACAAATTTAACTTAACTTTGTATGCTGCAGTATATATTACAATCATAAAATTTGTCTACCCAGAGCCACGGTCGTCCCGCATTTTGTAAGATAGTGCCACATGAATAAGTATAGTTTTGTCATATCTCGGGAAATCATTCGTTTGGCAAACAAGTAGTGCTGTGGTAGGCTATATAAATTGAGGTTATGTTTCAAGAGGGCCAGGCGTTTATTTTTAAGATAGCGCCCATATAAAAATTTTAGCATAGCATGCAATATCTACGAAACAATGTAACCAATCTCAACCTAAATTTGTATGCTGCCAGTATCTATGCAAGCATGAAATGAGCGAATATATAAACTCATGTGTTTGCCATTTTTGAAAGATATCACCACATTAAATATTAATTTTTCATGTCCTATCTCGGGAAACTATTAACTGATACTCACTAAATTCAGGCCGAAAGTTATGGTTTTGTAGGCCATCTAAATTTATATTACTTGAAAAGGTAGATATATATTTTCAAAATCACAGCAAAGTTAATATTTTATGTCAGAATGCCACATGTCCCAAACAATTTCAACCGATCTAATATTGCAATTTATACCATACTGTTTGTTCAATTTCGACCAAATTTGCTATACTAAAATAATCTTTTACAACTATAAAATGTGTGAATATAAAACCTTTTTTGTACGCCATTTTGTAAGATAGCGCCAAATAAAAATGATGGAAGTGGAAAAGAAGCTCGGAATTGCCCGAATCGGAAGGTGACATCACTAGTAACGAAGATGATTTGCCCCTGGTCGTGCGCGAAAACGGAAATGAGCACGAGAGCACGGGCCCGATGTGGTCACTCTTCTATCTCATTACATCGCTTCCTACTGTGACCATACTGCCGACAAGACTTATGGTTTGCAGAAAAGTGGTGGAAAATGGTACCTTGGAAATAAGGAAGTTTTATTTTGTCCCAGAGATGTACTGCAGATCGGCAAGCGCAAGGTGAAAATCGTGCAGGGATTGAGAGAACATTTGTTTCGTAGGCGCCCTGGACACTACACCGAATCGGATTTGCGCAACTACCGCCTTTTGTGAAAGCAAAGTCGCGCATATTACGCCTAGAATAACCCTGCACATATCGATTAAAGACACGGCGCACGAAAACTTCCCCATTATGGCCGGACTATTTCCTAGGGTAAGTGTAACTGGTGGTTCGGGTTTGACTCAGAAATTGGAGAATGGAGAAAAAATCGACTATCAGTATTGGGATGATCGGAATGAGTTAGTAAGATAGACTGAGACTTCTGATTGTTTCGCAGGCAGCAGGAAACCGCTCGCACATGAACTAAATAATTTCCATCATCGAAGAACTCGCGAAGGCGGGCTACATTTCAAATAGAGCAAGTATGCAGATGCTGACGAGCTGCACAAATATGCTGGGATAAATTATCCACGTGGAAAATACGTCATGAAAGGGCTGGACGACACTTTCCAATCTGACCTTATCGAAATGAAAGACTTTGCTATTGTGAATAAAGGTCACCACTAAATTTTGACCATAATCGATACTTTTTCAAAGGATACCTGGGCCAGGCCGCTCAAGTCGAATAATGCGCGCGCCATCACGAAAGCCGTGGTGGATGTGTTGCGCGAAGGACGCATACCGAAAAATCTCCACACCGACGTTGGTAAAGAATATTTTAATGCAACTTTCCATGAACTGATGAAAAAGTATGGCATAAATCATTATTCTACATACTTGGGGCTCAAGGCCAGCATCGTCGAGCGTTTTCACGGGATGCTCAAAGCTAAAGTGTGGAGACATTTCACGGCGAATGTAAACTACAAGTGGTTGGATATGCTCCCAAAACTTGTACGCGAGTACAATTCTACCACTCGCTTGAAGCCCGAAGATGTGAAAAACGACTCCCTGGTTCGGTCTGTGTATGCTATTCTGAAGAGGAGGGACCCATGCAAACCTAAAGCCAAGATCGGTGACATGGTGGAAATTAAAAAAAAAACAGGGAGTTTTTCACAAAGGCTTTCATCAGAAATGATCTGCAGAGTTGTACAAGGTGGTGCGTATACGACACTCGTACCCACGTATGTATTACATCGAGGACCTATGTGGCGAACCCATCATTGGCAGATTTAAAACTGATCAGATCTGGCCTACGCAGTTTCCGGATGTGTATTTGGTGAAAAAGGTGCTGAAACGACGTAACGGTCGCATGTACGTACGGCGGCTGGGACACTCCAAACGTGATGACTCCTAGATAGCCGAGAAAGATATTTGGCGTAAAAACCCTGCTTAAAGTTTCATTTGATGTAAACATATACTTTTTAATGTAATAAATCATTACGTGTGTGCTGAGAAGTTCGTTCTTTCATTCCCATCCCTGTTGTCCCCCAAAGCTAGCGGTCTATTATGTATGCATGCATGGGCAGGAGATTAATTCGCTAAATGCTTAATGTAGGAGTCAAACTATGAAACGTTTCATACATATAGTTATATATTCTTAACTTGGTGTATGCATTTTTTATTGGGTGTATTAACAAGAACATTTTAAAACATGTTTTACCATATGTTGTTTCACATTTGATGTGATCGACATAATAAACATTGATTCTATAATTTATGTTTCGCGTACGAAATATTTCAAGCCTTGTTAACTAACGTGTAGCTGATTATGAATGAACGGTGCACACACATCATATTGTCCCTGTACGCTGGCTTTAATTTTGTTTTAAAGGTGTTTGGAATGTATGTGATGGGAGTTAAATTTTTTTAAGGAAGATTTTGTATTTTTTTCATGAATCAGTATGGTAACATGTATAATATTTTTCATCAGTAGGTTATGTCAGTATTTCATAAATCAGTATGTTATGTCTGTTTTTCATAAATCAGTATGGTAACGCATGTATTTTTCTTAAATGTTGAATCTGGACCCTTCTGCCAGTGTGCCTTTGTGAGTATTCTCGAATGGGCTAAAGACAAAAGCGTGTTATTTCTTCCTACATATTAAAATGTGTATGATTCGTGAATTCTTTTTGCATCTTATTAAAATTTTACATGATAAATGAATGAGCAGTCGCTCTGTCGGATTAATAAATATTTATTCTAGAATTTATATTTCACTTACGAAATATTCCAAACCTTGTTGGCTAGCCTGAAGCCACCGCTGTAGGCGAACGAGTTGCCCGCCTCCATTCCCAGGTGGCCTGGGCGGCCGCTGCATGTTCAGCAGGAAGTGAACAGTCCAATTCATGGCTGCCAACTCTTAAATACTGCATACGGTGCCAACATTAACTCCAGCCGTTTCTGCAGCTGCTACATGGCAAGCTTAGAGATAATTTTCGACGCATCCTTCATTTGCAAAGTGTTATTCACTTAATCCTTAATTTATTTAAACAAATAATTTCATTCACACACACAAAATATATCAGACGTTATTTTAGTGATGGCTAGTGTCTCATTAAAGATTTTAATTTTTTGTTTCTTTAAATTATGACAAAATTGATATATACTAAATATGTTGTTTTTCCTTTGCCAACGGTGTTTTTTTTAACTTACGTGAGCAGGATATAACTCGAGACAAAAGAAATATGTTTTTCTAAAACTCATTTATTTATGCACACACACCACAATATTCTTCTTATTCTGCATAATACAAGGAATATTTTTTTTCAAACGTGTTTCTTCTCTGAGTCATGTGTAGCATTACGCACACACAATTTTTTTTTTCAATGTATCATGGGTTTCTTATAGTTTTTTTTAAATGTACCACTGGTTATTACAACTCTACAATCTTAGGGCTTCGGCATTGCACGGAGAACAGCAATATCTTTGTTTTTTGCACTCATGAACTCTTGTGGCGTACGTCTCGACGAGCTGTCGAAACAAAGGGCAGCGGCAATGCTTGTGAAGGTCTACAAAGTTCGTTCCAATGGGGCACACATTTCCAATCGCTGACTCTTGGTGTTTTCCAAACACATACACAGGATAATAGGGAATTATGGCAGAGTCCAGCATTGCTGGAATTTCCTCGTACGGAATATTCCCCTCGCCCAACCTTAGTTTATGAGTTTGGTGCATATGTAGGCGATACGCCTGTTGCGTGGTGCGGTCGAGGTGCTTCCATGAACACTGCAGTAAAAAAGTGAAAATTTTGGTTTTCTCGTCTTCATTATTGCACAAGATGGAAATCTGCTTAATGGTGTACGATTCCAACGAGCGAAAACCTTCGGTGTTGCAAAAAAGTTCATACGAATTAAGTTATATAAAAAAATGTTAAGTTCTTATACACACACCAGGTTTCAAAAAAATTTTACAAAGTCATTTGAAACTTCATTGAGGTCCATACAAATCGGGCACCTGTGTTCTGGGATGGTTTCCTCGCAGAGTAGTGCTTGCCAGTAAATTTCTTGAAGGGGAGCATCTCCCACGGGTACAGCTTGCGAGTAAATAACTTACACGGGGACGTCGTCTTCAATGGAGACGTAGTCTTCAATGGAGACGTCGTCTTCCATTGGCGCAGACGTCACGAGGGCTGCTTGGCAGGCCTTGCACCATGGGACGTTTCGGGAACCGAGGTGTGCAGTCCTCAAAACACTCCTTGCACCATATGTCTTCGTCCTACTGCAGGTAGGCCAGTAAATACTTGAATACAGTCGAAATTTTGTAAGGTGCATAGAACAGGAGAAATTCTTTCAGCAGGTATGGTAACTAGTCCTCTTTGTCCGAGGAACTAAGTGAGCGCACCCTTCTAAATGCCAGAATGGCCGAAAGGATTTCATGGCCACTCGAACACCACACGCACATTTCTAAGAGCGAGAAAAATGGCTGATTTCCGAGGGGGCTCGGAGTGCATCTTATAAAAAGTTTTTGAAGGGAAAAATTGTCCGCCCTCGCGATTAAAGTAGGCAGGCCACCGATAGGTCGGAACTAAGGTTTCCGAAAACACCTGAGTAATTAGCCAATGAGAAACATTGGCATAGCAATTAAATATATTGGAAGGGGTGGGCAATTAGCTAATGAGAATCAGGGGTTAGGGTGGAGGAAATGTGAGTAATTGGCCAATGAGAAACATTGGAGGGGATGGAGGGTGTCAGTCGTCTGCTGGGCACGGTGCTGGAGACACCGCCAGCAATTAAAAACAAATGAAAAACGAAAAAAACCAAGATGGCAGTTGAAGGAAGGTGAGAGAAACTCAAGTAATATGTAAACAAATGATAAACAAAAAACCTATATGGTGGATGGTAGCTGTGATGCCTACCAAGATGGTGGACTGCACCTACAAAGATGGCGGAGTGAGAATAGATGGAGAGGGTGTGGGTGACCTCCAGAAATTTCAGTTTTTTTAATAAGGTTTTAATAATTTTTAAATATTTTTTAAACATATTTTTTTATAAATATTTTTTTTATTTCTTTGGATTTTTGGGTCGAAGGCCAAGGTCAAGGTTGCATGGATCCAAGATGGTGGGCGGCTGGCACCTAGCTCCTACGCCAGACGCAGATCCTCCAGACTCCATAATCATACTACTGATGAGTTTCTAGAAAACATTCACCTGAGTGTTCCGCGCCTTTTCTGTGGATTGAAACGTGCTGACTAACAATTTGTCTTAAATCGTTTACAACTTATTGTTGCAATATTTCATGTAAGCATATGGCGGCCATCCCCATTTACGTAATGAATGGGGATTATATTACCAAACGCTCTTTCAGAGGTATAAGATCTCCGTTATAAAAATCACTATTCACAGACTTGTTACTTTTAACTAAAATAATTTCGAAACTCGATTCTTGGGGGCGCATAGCTTCCTTGATACTCACTTAAGGAAAGAGTGGTACCTACTTAGGTTTTTGTCTTGTGTTTTCGTAAGAAATAACCTGCCAAAGTTTGTAGGTGTTACTCAAAAAAAAATATTTAGTGTATCACTTTTCCATTACTATAACCAAATAATCCTTTTAGACTAGGAACAAATACAGGACATCTTGTCTATGCCTGTGAGAGATCCTTGCGTGATGGACACGTCTTGCCAACTTCTACACAGTAATAAATTGTATTATTGCAAAAGTTATAGTACCGACATAGAGGACTCCTAGGTTTAACTTAATTTTACGCAGACATATTTTTCTCGGAATTTTAGGAAAATAACAATTTCCTCGTACGAAAGCGTACTACTGGTCTTAAGTACTTAGGGTTCAGAGTAATTTTTTTTTTAACGATAAACGAATATAAAGCAGTACGATTTACCAAACTAAAACTTTGTATGCTTATATACAATGCAATCGACCAAAATTTTGGCAAGTGTATGGTTAAAGGAGGTGATTCGCTTAAAATTGTTTCGACGGTGCTAAATAGCCATATACTAACTAGGATTGTTTTGTTAACTCAAACAGAGCTCGCGTTGCATGCAAGGTAATATTTATTTTTATTAATTTAACTTTGCCAAAAGAAAAACTTGGTAAATGCTATTCGCACCACCTTACAATTACGATAAACTCATTTCCCGAGTTATTATTCTGTGTGGTAAAAAAAATATATATATAAGGAAAGGTAAATTTCCATTGTGCGTGTATCAACTCCGATTATGATAAACCGTGGTCTCAGATAAGATAACTGTTGCAACGTTGCCACGTACTCAGAGTAAAAAAAAATATCGTGGGAAGATTGACTGCAACTTCCGTAGGTGCTCTATTGCTCCACAGCGGCCGCCGTAAATTGAAAAATCTTACGGCCCTGCTGACAAGGTACGCAAGATTAATAGCAATGTATTTTAAACACATTTTTTTTCAACAGAAACTGTTAAACGTGCACGTGGTGTATTAAAAACACACACTAATCCGGTATACAACTTTCAACACTTATTGGGCATTGTCAACACGACTTTGTTGGAGGTCTCCAAAGTGGCTTTTAAAAATACTGCATTCCCAGGCGGTTTTATATTGAAATATTCCATACGGTTATCTGCGAAACTTGTATAGGATTATACAGTGAACTTTGCACCAATAAATTACAGAGCCACTTTTTTAAAGCTTCGCAGTTAAAAAATACGCGATGCAAGCTTGTAGAGTGGTTCGGTATTTTGCACGTTGGGGCGATGGGGTGCTTTACTTTCATTCCAGTACCGCACTTATCGCTCCCTTGCTTGCTTCTGTGCCTGAAACGCTCCAGAAATACGGGTGCTTTAAATGAGTAGTAGTTGGCTATCATGAGAGCTTAGTAATAATTTACAAAAGGAAAGAAGGGGGAGGAGAGAACTCGTGACCTTACCTCGCAAAAGTTTTGTTGTGTTTCAATATTTAAAAAAAAAAAAAACAAATTTTAATTAAGTGACAACTTGCTCTTAGTTGTGTAACTTGTATTATTGTTGATAAATGCTGGTCAAAATTTTATTTTCAGTATGAACAGAAGCAGTCTTGTGTATCACTGATACTACCTTAGTATTGTTTCTTCCCATATGTTCTTCCCTAATAGCTACCCCGGGGACCAAAGACGAAATGGCTACAATGCATGCAGCAGACAATTAACATAGGCAAAACAGACATAATTTTTTTTAAGAGAACGATTTGTATACTCGGGAGAAAATACTAACTAATCCGGAGACACGTTCTCATGGAAACATTTTTTCTCGGCCCGTATAAAGTAGGTATTCTAGTTTTCTAGTCTGCTGACAGAGTAGATACACGAAAAAGTAAGGTTTATATCTCCTCATTTTATTTTAGTTTGTGTGCCTAGCTTCATCATGGAGATACAATATGGTTACCAGTCCACTAGTCCACACTCAAGTGTCATGTCCTAGATGATGGTCAAACATAATATTATAACTGGTCTGAACCCAGGACCCTAGATGGTTGCCAGACGCAATATGGTTGGGCAGAAACAAGATGGATAACGGGGAAAAAAAGTGTGTGTTCGTAAGGTCGGTGGAAAACCTCGGCTGGCGAACCCTTGTTATGGCTAAAATGTTTGTGGCGATTTCTTTTAAGCATTTACAATGCATTGTTCAGTGCCTTAGATACATTTATTGGTATATCTTTTTGTAAAAATACCTACAACTGCAAAGAATTTGACTTTAATGAAATTTTATACAATCGCGACAGTTGGTTTTGTGCTACGAGTCCACGTATAAGCTGCTTCGTATATGGTTTTGAATCCTTCAGGCATAGGTATTCCTATTAATCCAATATGGTGTTGGGACATAGCCATGCAGTCGTCTGTTCAGATATAGTTGAATTAACCTTACAAATATGTGCTAGTAGTCTCGCAACACAGTACGGGTCTCTAAGATTGAAAAACTTAAGAATTAAATAGATAAAAAAATTTATTTACAAATACATTTGTACATAACATAGTACTCAAACAAGTTTTTAAAATATTCGCGACCGAAGACCCATCATGCACTATAGTTATGTTTGAAAAACTTGCCATTACATTTTGGGCATTCCTCTTTTAATAAAACGTAGAAACAGTTGTAGGGAGGCAATTATCTACAATTCTGCCTTCATATTCGAATTTTTTTTATAATAGTAGACTGTAGATACATTGCACATTATGTGTATAAATTTTTCTAAAGACATAACTTTTTCATAATCGTATGGGTTTTTAACATACAGAATGAGTTTAAAAGAATATCAAAACCAAACAACCTACAACCTTGAATTACCAATCAAATAAACACTATGTGGTGGCTACAGAACATTCTGTTGCAGTTACCAAACTGCGCTGTTGGGTTTACAATATTTTGTTCTGTTACTGTAACAATACTGTAAGATTCTGTTCACAACTGTCTGTATAGTTCCTGCTACAGAAAAGATGGTTCCCACCACATAATAACTTTTAAAAATATTTAGATTGTTCTGCCAACAATTTGGATTGTAAAGTATTACAGAACACACTGTAGCTGGTACTAAAGTTTAGTTGTCGCTATCAAAAATGCCATTACAGAACTGCTCTGTTATATACTCTCTGCTGATTTACTTCAGTGTTGCATCAGTTATAATTACTAAGAGAAACTTTGAAATTATGTTTACTTATTTTATCGCACGTTGGTACCACTAGGAATGATTATATTGTGAAGTGGCTAAGAAAGTATCTTGCTGATGTGCATTGTATATTTCGCAACAAATTTGCACAAATAAGGATTAGATCAAAGTTTGGTGCAATATGAACTAAGAGAAAAAGGGCATTTTAAAGTGTTTTATTTGCGAGTATTCTATGTAAAGAATACTAGTTTATGTGGTACCACAAAATATTACTATCGCTACAAAAGCCACGTGTTTATAAGAGTTGTAAAAATATCACACGGAACTTGGGTAGTTTCTATATGGAAGACCTCATTAATAGCTGGAGTTATTACCGCCAAATTGTGTGCCTGCAGACCAGTCAGGTACTTCCAGTAAATCCCTGTCTCTTGTTGGTCGGCGAAAATTAAGAAAGGATGTGGAAAGCAAAGGTAGAGTTCCGGAGAAGGGGTAGTCTCTGCCCTTCTGTGGACGGAGAAATGGACAATCGGAGAAATAGTGGTCCCCCTTTGCTTATCTGCAATATATTATAACGCTGCAAATGTTGCAATTGATTATGGATTAATTTCTAGAAAACTGTGTTCAGCGCAAAAATACAAGACTGCTTTTTCATTCACTGTGCACTGTAAATTACTACTAGCGAAAAAATAAATAAAATACTTTAGTTAAATTTCCGAATGCACATGGGATTCCAAACCATCGGTTTTTATCGAAGGGGGATGATAATGGCACATAATATTTTGTTTTACATTTCGTCGTTCTATAATGCATTATCAAGAAACTCAGATGTCGCTCTCATTCTGAATATGTTACTTGAGGCTGTTTAAGGTAAACTGAGCACTTTTGAAAGCCATAATCAAGATTTAAATATAAGCACGTTGTGTAGTCTTCAACCAAATGTGAAATTAGCATTTCTGAGGACCTGATCACCGTCATGTTTAGGTCCAGCGGAAGTATTAAGAAAGTAAATTTATCACAAATGTGCTACTTATTATACTTAATGTGCATTACACAAAGAAAGCAAAATAAAACATTTCAATATTCACCTAAGACTTTTAATTCAACGTCAAAGCACGAAACTACTTTCTATCGGTAGTTACCAACTGTACTCTGCGCGCTTGTCGATAAATGTGGCCGTTAAAATAAATGCAGGTAGGGTAGTGACATTATTCAAAACAATTTCAAAAGTGCTCACTTTACCTTTAACTACCTATAGCAATAAACGTCTGCCTTCAGCTACACTTTCAAGGGTGATTACACCTTTCCGGAATAGACTTAGGCTATAGGTCGTATATGTATTTTCGATATACTTTTAGATGATAAATAACCTGCCGNACCTTTCCGGAATAGACTTAGGCTATAGGTCGTATATGTATTTTCGATATACTTTTAGATGATAAATAACCTGCCAAAGTTTGTCGGTAGAGTTAATCTACGCCATTATACACACACACACACACATATATATACATATATATACATATATATACATATACATATATATACATATATATACATATACATACATATACATATACATATATATACATATATATATATACATACATATATATATATACATAAATATATATATATACATAAATATATATATATACATAAATATATATATATACATAAATATATATATA
>NQII01000432.1:585269-592982 GCA_002778355.1 Clitarchus hookeri
TAGTTTTTATCTTATGTTTTATTTTTATTTTACTTTTATGAATTTTATGTTGCTTGAAAACATATATAGAATTTTATATTTTATTGCTTTAATACATACAAAGTGCTTTTGAATAACGTGTCTAAATTCAAACCATGGTATCTATGGACACAGTAACAACATTTATGGAAAGGTCATCTAGTATTTTTAAATTTTAATTTAAGTTAGCAAAACAGCGCCGGGAGTCCACAACTTCACATACCTGCGTGCCTAGAAAGTTGCATATCACGAAGGCGAATGGAACTAGCTCGTCATGTGGCTACCGCATGTACATAGGCCACCATGAAATTAAGTGAAGACCCTGCGTAGGCAATACTTTGTGTGTGTTGTATTTCTGGCAGCCTTTACTACTCAACTGCTAAACCCCCATTTATGGTGTCCTATATGCAGGTGCTCTTCACATGACGCGCCAGTTCCGTTCGCCTTCCTGATATGCATCTTCTTGTGCATGCAGATACGTAAAGCTGCGGACTCCCTACGTTGTTTTGCCTTACTTCAACTTAGATTTAAAAATACTATACGACCATTCCGAACATTTCGTCACAAGTTAATAGACGCTGTAGTTCTAATTACAGCTTTTTATTTAAAAAAAAAACACCTTGTTTGCATGGAATTTTTATATTGAATCCCTTTATTCTTATATAGAAACAATTGTTATTTTAAATAACTTATTCACATGTAGTATGTTTATTGTAAATAACTTATCCACATACAGTATCTTTATATTAAATAACTTATTCATATATGATATTTTAATATTAAATTAGTTTTGTATATTATTTTTATATTTTATGACAGCTCTATTATCTTATTTTATTACATTATTATTAAGATCATTACCATTTCTACTATTATTTAGCGATACGATCATATCAATCCGCTTGCCGGCGCCACCCACCTGCTTGAGCAGCTCCCTCGTGCCGTGCTCGCTCAGTCGGTGGTACTGCGACCTGTTCTCCCAGTACATCTTGAGATTCCTGGGGGGCAGCAAAGTCGGCTGCAGGTGCCATCGCGAGTCGAGCAGGTTCGCGCCCAGGTCGAGCACGTCTCGTCCGCCGAACATCACTCTCTGCAACATCGCCAGCCACCGCTATCATAGCCCGCCATCTCTACAATACTACCCTGTCACGCTGGCAAATTTTAGCTTGCAAACATATTTGACATTGAAATTTTAAGAATAAATGAGACTATAAAAATTCTTCACTTAACAATTTGGATCTTTATCAATTTTATTGTATTTAAAAATATGTCACACTGTCAAACAAATTTTACTCAGAGGTCTAGTTTGAATTTTCTTTAGATATTATTTTCAAAGTGAGATATTGCTGTTGTATTTCCGTGCAGCTCACTACAATAACAATTGTAACGAATTTTTAAATTAATTTTCAACGCTTTAATCAATTAAATTTTTTAGAGATATTTCTTGCACAATGAAACTTAATGCTTCCGAGTTCTTAATATTATTAGCAATAACTTAAAACTGCATTCATGCTCAAAGAGCTTCTACATAAGTAAATTATTTTCATAACATTATATAGTTTCCAGCAATTGTTTGTCATTTTAAGGGCCTGGTATCCTTGGCGGCCGGCAGGTAGAATTGGTAAGTGTTGCACCTGTTGGTGGACATTAGAGACAAAGCTTCTTGTTTGTCCAAAACGTTCTGCACACAACTGTGCTAAATATATTCAAACTGCATTATTTGCAAGAGAAGCCATGTTTACCAGCTTGAGTTGTAATGGATTGTGTATTTTATATGTATGTACACATTATATATACATACGGCGTGTATGTGTAATGTATACCCACAGAGCAAGCATCTGTATTTTGCAAGGAATATTTCAGCTTCATCTACGCACTTTTTTTTTGCGTATACTACACCTCTATTAGACATTAGTGGTGTTCTAAATAATAAGAGCTCGTTATTTAGGTTAATAAATTGACCGCTTGACCAAGTTTAAGCCCTAAATATTTGATGATTTACGGTCGAAGTTTGCTGAGGTGGAGTAGCAACACTAAATTATTTAATAACTCGTAAAGTCATTTTCTGTTGTTTATTAACTCATCACATGTATGGTGAGTTTCGGTTGAAATCCAATAGAAGTGTCTGCCATATTTAATAAAGTGCACGGTAATAATGGCAATCAAGGGATCCCAATGTAATTTTGTGCGCAAGTAATGCGTTAATAAGATTCTTATGCCACACTTCCAAAGCCGAAAAATACGATTAGATATAGTTTTAAATACAATTTTAATTACAGAAATCGACGAAGAAATGAAAAAATTAATTTTCTTCTACGGAAAAGTAAGACTGTATATTCGCAAGCCTGTAGTTTCCAACTCAGTCGCGTGTAGTGCTGTGACGTTCAAATTCATCCACCCCAAATTTCTAAACCCTAAATCCCCAAATTGACGGATTGGAACTCGCCTTTTGTCATTCAAACTAAACGATTGGCCGTCCCGTATTATTTGTGTTTGATAATGTAATGCGATGTCAGATTATTATCTAAGAGGGTATACAAATATAATGGATCTTTGTTATCTTTATAAAAGTTTATTAATATATATTAACACTTAAATAATATGAATTTTGATATGTATTCTGAGAAAAAGCAATTTCATTTTACAATTTCATATCTCCCTAATTAATTTATGAACTTTCCGCTACAGGGGCCACATAATGTCGTAGTCGCTCGTCTTCCCCCAGCGCGATCCGAAACGCGGATTTTCGCATGTGAAAATCTGGTGGATGTTGCCAATGCCCGGTGGGTTTTCTCGCAGTAATCCCTTTTCCCCAGCGAAGCGTTATCAATATGCTGGAAGATTACGGCCAAAAGCAACTAGAGCAATAATATTGCAACCTAAGTTACATACAACAAAATTAATGTGGGAAGGGGCAGCCAAATGTCAAGCAGAAATTTGTTTCATTACATGTATTAGTTGGATTAGTGACTGAGGCCGTGTTCCAATTGGTTTGGAAGAATTTCGCGTTTCGTATTTTGTAAGGTTTCAGATGTAATACATAGACATTCGCCTGTTGAGAATGCAATGCTGCTATTTGTATTAACATTTTATATATAATTGTAAAAGCATAAGTATAAAATAAAAAATACAGGAATCAATAAAAAATTCATATTTTTGTATAAACACTTTATGGGACTGTTTTGTTTGAAAAAAGCAAATTTGAAATAAGCAAATTTGAAATAAGCAAATCTAAAATAAGCAAATCTAAAATAAGTGACACGTTAAAAATATTATTAAAAAATAGTAATAAAGTGCATTATACATAAATATATAACAACTTTCTTCATAATGCTTGTGATACACGTTTATCATAAGAGCTTAAATGTATGAACATATTATAACACTCTTGCATGGAAAACTAACAAGGCGCAGCTTTGAAGTTGACGAAATGCAAAACGCAAATTGCAAAAATATGTCACAGATTTTGTACACGGCATTGGGACACGTGGCTATTTCGTTAACAATAGGTGCCAATTGTAACACTGCCTTAGATCATAGTGGGAAATCTATTGCCGTTACATTACGAGCAGTGTTCTTTCGAAATTCGGATTAAAATATTTCATAGTTTAGATGTCCCTAGTATCTTAGCATTTGACTTTATTTATTAATATCCTTTTCAGTGCACATAAACATTGATGGATTTCAAATTTTTACTTATATTTTAATTTATATAATACTCAACATGAACGATACATATATCAAGAAAGATGAAATTTGACAATACAACCACAAGTACATTAATTAAATCAAAGCTATTTTAAATTTCGAAGTCGTTGTTTATCTATTTATTAATGTATTTACTTATTTAACTTTACTTATTGATGACAGACATTAGAGATGGAAACACACACACACACACACACAATTGGAGATGGGATAAGAAATCGGCCTTGGTTCCAACCAAGGATTCGTTACATTTGCGTGGAGTGATTCCGGAAAGCAATGGAAAACAGAAATCTGGGTGACAGGACCGGGACTCGAACCCAGGTCCTCCCAAATGCGAGTACAGTGTTTTTAAAACTGCACCATATTGTTCTGTGCTCATTAAATTATTCTAGAAAATGTGCTCTTACTCTTACATTAGCTAAATTTTATAATTGTTCAACTATTGTCGCTATTTCTTGTTTTGTCTTGTAATTTTTTGAAGTTAACACCCATAAACAGCACAAAAATCTTGAAAAAACTATTTCGATTGAAAGAGTGTACCTCTGCAATATTTTTAACGAAAAAAAATGCGGCGGTGTAGCGACTTAGAGCGCATGCCTTCCACCAAGACGATCGATTTCCGGCCCGGTCACCTCGAATTTTTCGCATGTGAAAAATTTGGTGGAAGTTGCCGTTGGTCTATGACATATGATGGATACTCCAGTTCCTCACACAATTGCATTCAGTCGCTGTTCCAGCTTCATCTTACTTCTTCCTCATTGGTGCCACTATAAGTTCTACATAAGTCCAGGACTCTCACTCCCTTCGAACCGACGATAAGATCGTCCCTGTAATTATCTATAGGAAATTCACACCAACAAATAAGCAATATTTTCTATATAATTAGGATGTATGAAAAATATCCAAACTGCAGGGGTGCCCCTTCCTCTTATACCACACAACCCTATAACGTAAAAATAACACTATAAATTGTTTTATATAGGCTATATGAAAACTAAAAAAATAAAATTACGTTAGCTTTGGAATGATACTGCATCGGCCAGAAAAACGTCCAGGTAGAGCGGGCGAAGGCCAAATGACCCCTCGCAAATGTCGCTTCTCAGGTAATCCTGCACACATCTGTTGCTGTGAATCACTCTATACTCTATACCATGACAACTACCTGTGCTTTGTACACAACAGCATCGTTGGCAAACTGAGATGAAGCAGTGTCGGTGCACACGTATCTCCGGTGCCGCTGCGTCGCCGCTTTGTAGTACTATGCTGACAATCTGCCAATGTACCCATGCGGTTATTGGCCGTAGCTGTGAGATTGACGAGGTTTTCAAATTAAGAACCCTTCATATAAGATGNTGCCAATGTACCCATGCGGTTATTGGCCGTAGCTGTGAGATTGACGAGGTTTTCAAATTAAGAACCCTTCATATAAGATGTGGAGAAGCATACCGAGTTTTAGGAAAAATGCCTTGGAAGAATTCCACAAACGTATCAAAAAACAAAGCTCGTGGATTTCCATTTGCAGACAGTTTTGCAAAGGATCTGATGAATAGGGGGAAAAAAAAACCTTTTGAGTAAATTTATTAGCATTTTACACTGTTGAAGTTTGACTGCATTATACTTACACAAGAATATGTGATTGAAATATAACAAAAATGAAAACGGAACAAAGAAACATCGTTACCATTTTTTATCGTCTAAACTTTCCTAATAAATATCACAAAAATAAATTAAATTTTTTTTTTACAATTATAGAATGTTTGCATGAATAAAATTACCTATTTTATCCGACTGAGTTTGAAACTAAAAAATGAACTCTATTTGGTTTTTACTGTTGAAATAGGGCTATCAGTCATTATATTTTAATAATAAAAAAAAGTTTTAAAATTGTTATTTGGTGGTGATGAAAAAAGTAAAAAGCAACTGTCGTTATACAACCGACATCAGCCTGCATTTTTTTTTTCATTTAGATGTATTGAAGAGCCTTACCGATTATTTATTACAGCCATCGCATACTCGCTGTATCTGATGTTTTTCAGTAAAAGCATGCGTTATGGGTCATCAATATCTATAATAAACTTGTGTTCATGGTACGCAAAAATTAATCGTTTTGTTAGATACTGCTTGCCGATCTCTTTTGTAGGAATAGTTCAGTATTTCTGCGCAGCATGTGAACATACGTGTAAAAAATTAGTAACCGCTTTGCTGTTAAATTCATACGACAAAAATATAGACTGCGTAATATTTACGTCATAACCAAAACTACATTTTCCAAAACCAGTGCTGTATAATTGACGAACATATATAAATAGTTTTTTATGTGTCGGCAGCGAATCGAAACGCAACTCTGAATCAATCTTTGACTGTTCATTCGATATAGTTATATTCACTCCAATTACCTATATTTTTTATAGTAATTCTAGTAATCTGTAACACCACTAGTTATCTAAGAATACTGGGTTCAGATAGNAATTACCTATATTTTTTATAGTAATTCTAGTAATCTGTAACACCACTAGTTATCTAAGAATACTGGGTTCAGATAGCTATTTAATATTTTTTGTTGAACGGGAGAAGTTGTAAAGTACTTCTACATACTCGTACGTTTAGAATATTCAAAATTTTTTTTTTTTTGGAAAAAAAGTTTGCTTTGCTTTGAAATTTTTGGGATTGTCTTTTAGGAATGAAAATGCTATGAGTAATGCAAATGCAACTGCAAAAATGTTAATAATCCTAACCCAAAACATATTACTTAAGAGTGCAATTCCTTCCGACGGAATTTATGTATAGAGGCATTAGCTGAAGAAGGGCTGGCTAGAGTTGTTATTGTCAGTCGTCATTACATTTCCTAGAACTGCTAGGTATCTCGCCACGCCAAGGCTTANCAAGTTAGTTTTAAAAAAGGGCTGCTTGACACGTGAAATTATCTTCAGATCATGGAGCAACTGCAAATAAATGGTCAATAAAAACTTAATTATTCCTTAACAGCGTATTTAAAAACAAATGACTGAACTTTTAAGTACTTAATTATGATCTTACAGTGTACCAAAAAAAGATCGAGAACGAAAATACANTCTTACAGTGTACCAAAAAAAGATCGAGAACGAAAATATACAATAATGAGCAAATTTATTAAGGATACTCCCCCCCCCCTTAAAATTTCGTAATATCTGAAAATGCCTTTTTTTTTCCCCCCTTCCGCGAAATAAATGATATAACCCATCAAATTTTATAAATGTTTGGAAACTACAGCCATCCAGCTTTCCCAGAAAAACATGGCGGCNAAATGATATAACCCATCAAATTTTATAAATGTTTGGAAACTACAGCCATCCAGCTTTCCCAGAAAAACATGGCGGCAATAATGACGTTCATGTGACATCAAAACCATTCAATTTTATTTTACAAATTTTATTTGAAGCAGTTTTATGGAGAAAATTTGACAATGTGACAGGACCTTAAGACGCATGCGTAACTCGATCTATTGAATTAGCTTACAAATTATGTGACCATGTTTGACTGTTGCAATATTTACAATAAAGCCTGTATCATACATTCGTACAGTCCCAATTTAAGTCCACATTCCACCAGTCCGGAATGTTCCAAGAGTGCTCCGAGCGCCCCCATGTACAGTAACCTTCAACTTGTCGGGTAGCACGCACTATCGTCCGTCCACACCGCAGAAACACTCTTCTTCAATCGTCTCGTATCCTCTGCCGTCGTCCGTCCTCTCCGCTGATGTCCCTCGGTACGCCAAACTTCGCCCGATCACCGCACTTCAGCAAGATAACTTCCATAAAGTCTACCGACCCTCCAGCTGAGGTGATTTAATTATAATGCCGTCGGCCATTGCCCAGAAATTGCTCATAATAATTCCGCGTTGCGCCGAGGGACATATTATCAGAAATTTTTTGTTATCCTCTAAAGTAGTCTGCTCCTCCGGCAGGGGAAGGGGTGCTGTGACGTAATCCTGGTCGGCTGTCAATTACC
>NQII01000432.1:593892-657079 GCA_002778355.1 Clitarchus hookeri
ACTACGTAGAATTTCTGTCACTGGACTGAAATAATTACTAGCGTAATAAAACGCGCAGAAGAGTATTTAGCAGTGACTTCGGTAAACACTACTCTCATGGATAAAGCAGAAAATATTCAAATGCTTTATTGCTTTGAAAATTCCAAAGAGAGAACTACTGAAAAACCACGAAGAACTAGTAATTTGATGCTCTTAAAGTGGGCACATATTTGAATATGGGCGTGTGTCCTACTTGGGCGTAGCGAGTTAAACATCGTAATGTACTTTGCTCTATGCCACACTATTTACAACCTTTGCTATGCAACTAACCGACCTGAAAAAGGCCAAAAGCAGATCTTGTTCAACGCTAAATGAATTTCGTACGAGAGTTCTCATGAAAAAAAAACAGTTTGCACAAAAATAAATTTCTCCTTTGAAGTGTATGTATGACCTAAGTGCGAATGGCCGACATAATATGAATATTGNTTTGCACAAAAATAAATTTCTCCTTTGAAGTGTATGTATGACCTAAGTGCGAATGGCCGACATAATATGAATATTGTTAATATAAAACTTCCTGTACATTTTTTGTTTTAATGCTGTGGACATTATTTAACACGAAGGAGCTTCCTTAGTCTCTCACAACAGTAAACTACACTCGTATTAGTATGGAGTATTCTTGACCTGAATATGTTTTGTGAGAGCCATCTTCTCCCCTCCTTTAGCCCCATCCATTTCTCCCTCCTACAAGGAACTCTTGACAAAAGCCGGATCAACTTTGTTGTTGGCTGGTAGAGTAATCATCGTAGTCGCTTGAGAATTGGAATGTCACGAGTTCGAGTGTCTGTTTTTGTTTCTTCTCGTACAACTATCCCTTGACATATGCACACGTACCGTTAATTCGACTTTCGGTTTGTGTTTGTTACGTCACAAATTTATGCAACTGTCCCAAGACACGTCATAAGGCAGTGATATCTTTCAACTGCGTTAAAATCAAGAGAGGGACATAGGCCTCGTTGAGGGCACAGGTCATTTCCGTAGCCGAAGCTGGCCGACGTTACAGCACGACAGTATCAGGTTGTTGGGGACACGTGAGATGTGACACGTCGCGGTGGAACGGGGTTGTGGAGTGTGTCTGTAACAGAGGATAATCTCATTGCCCAGGATCAGTAGACTCCTTGCAGAAGCGCCGATCAGTAAAAACGAGCCGCGTACACACTTCGCCGTCAGCTTAACAGCTGATCTTAGGCGCCTAATATCAGCAGGATTGAAATCAAGAGGCGCTCCTGAACAGCAGAAGGATTCAAATACAGACATTCTGAAATGCTGATGAACAATGAATTTACCTATTCGCATTTGCCATGAACTTTGACCGTGGCTTCAGATAGTACCTTCTATGCGAAGGTTTACTAATTTCACTCTCAGTAAGGCCATTTTACAACAAACACGTCCAAAATAGTTTAATGGTTCGCAGGGTAGGACCGGATTCAGCAACAGTTCTTTTAATAGTGCACACATTTTTGCAAACAGAACCGTAAATAATATACGTCTAGTAATGATTTCCAAATTAATATAAAATGTTACCGCAAGGTACTATCTCAGGTTGTCATACGGTGGCTGCTGGTCGCCTAGAAACAACTCTGATAGCATGGGCAGTACCGGCAACTTTTCTTTGCAGCAGTTGTTACACAGCAATCACTCATAGCCGCTCAACAAATGCGAACCGCTGTAAATGTACATATTTAAAGTATAGTACGGGAAATAAACTTTGTACGAGTATTAGGCCTATATGTTTCTCATGACCACACAAAGGTGCGATGGAACTGCTTATCAAATGCCACGGGCCGGTGGCAGTGACGATTTTACATACGTACAACGACTTTGTGTTATAAATGTACAACGCATTTAAAATGGACGCTGAGGGAACCGAATTCTTATACTGACACCATCACAGACACTAATGAGGGAATGGTTATATTCAAATGTTTGGTTTCGGCACTCTGATAAAGTAGGCAACACCCTATTAAAACACTGGTAGGTGTCAGCAAAGGGTGAGTTAATAACTAGTTAAAATATGTATATTTGTTTATGGGTAAATAGACATATCCAAAATTGAATTTATTTCTTAATATAAGACACACATGCCGATTAAGGGAGAACAAACTCCGATCTCTCGATAACCGTGCACAAAATAATATGTTTCACAAATTTTCCATTATCCCGTTATCTTGCCAAGTTATCAGCTGTGACAAGTTCTCATTGATAATGACAGTTCTTTCAAACAAGATTGTATAGCTCAGCTGCGCCTTGGAACTTAAATAACAATTGGTTATGTTCGGTTCACTGAAACGTTGGTATTTTCCAATCATCTTCCCTCTCCACACGCACTACAAGAATTAACAGTTCCAATTATCAAAAACAAATCTTTTGTGTGTTGCAAACCATAACTATACAAGTCCATGTTATAATCCAGGTGTAATGTACTTTAAATAATAAAACGTTCCTGGTATGCTAATCCCAAAAGTGGAGAAAAAAAAAANTATAATCCAGGTGTAATGTACTTTAAATAATAAAACGTTCCTGGTATGCTAATCCCAAAAGTGGAGAAAAAAAAAAATTCTTAAAATTTTCCAGAGAGAGGTAAAAAAAAGTTACACTTGCAGTTCCACTAGATTCGTTAAGGNAAAAAAAAAATTCTTAAAATTTTCCAGAGAGAGGTAAAAAAAAGTTACACTTGCAGTTCCACTAGATTCGTTAAGGGATAGAGGTCTTAATTAAATGAAAGAGTATTATAATTTCCTAATTTGATTTAAAATAACTACAAACAAAATTCTCTCGACTCAAATTCTCACGAATTAATATCACATGATGTTTACAATTAATGAATTCAATGAATAAAATTTACAATTAAATCAAAGAAATTAATTTAAAATCAGTTCAAATAGACAATGTATCAAAACATACTCGGTTATTTTATAAATGTTATGTTCATATCACAGTTCCAATATTTAAAATAAAATTCTTATTACATGTTCATCCATTCTCACTTCAGTTTAGTCCAGGTCCCTCGCGCACATTAACGTTCACTCGTCTGGTATCACGCCCCTCGTCCATTCACACCACAAACCCCTCCTGTCGTCGTCCGTCGTCCATCATCTTCAACGAGGTCTCTCGCTGCACCACGCATGGCTCTTTTACCACGCTCAGCCAATTGGCTCACACAGAAAGACTGCCGACCTTTGGACCGCTGCAATATTTATAGGGTCGTAGGCCATAGTCCAGAAGTGTGTCTAAATGCCACATTGCGCTGAGGGTCCTACTTCTCTTTTAACAAAAACTATCCGGTAGTTGCATACACAGCCCAGCCGTCGCTATCAGCAGAAGTTGTGCACTGTGGTTGCAATGTCTGCGTACTAAATAATGGATGGAAATGTATTTAACTACAAGCTGCCTACAAGCTTTCTACGAGTGCCAACAAGTAGCCACCGGAGGCTACGAACACTACAAGGTTTTATACTCTCAGAAATTTAGTTAGTAATCTTTGCTTCCATTTTCACAGGTCACTAAAGTTATAGGCCTTTCTTTAAAGCGGGATGGTACTGTGGCGATCAGAATACTAACCTCCCCCCCCACCTATTTTTAAATTATCCCGGTTGGATTGATGGCGAGGATGATTCTTATAATTCCCATGTTGGTGGGTTTTCTCGGGATATTCCCGTTTCCGTGTTACCATATCCGTGGCTGCACCAACTTCATCCCGCTTCGCCAGTCGGCGCGGAAAACGTCAGGTGCTAGCCACCGCCCAGTCTTGCTTTCTTTGCACAATTTTATTGTATGCATTCAAACACAGCCGGCGTCACGTCTGGAACATGCCTATACTGGAGTGTCAAAACAATGGCACGACCGGTTCAATCACGGCCTGTGTAGACGAGAATGATTAGTGTTAATGACGATGGTCACCAAAATTACATTATTTTATATTCGCACGAACTAGTGTTCAAGTTTTAGACATTGCTTATGAATGCTATTTACAAGCAAAAAAAATTGGACCTTTATTTTATAATAGCATGCCATAATCACGATATTGGTGTTCTTGGGCAGTACAAGTAATAAAAAGTAGCTCGCTTACCGAAATGAGATAATTCAGATTGAAATAAAATACCAGAATTCTTTAAAATTGCGCTATGAAATACATTAGTATTGCTTAAAACAAGGCGATTTTTGCATTTTTTTTAGAGTATGTTTATTGTAAAGTAAATTTTACTAACCATACTCTAAGATGAATTAAGAAATAACCTTCCAGTCACCCTAGTTAAATTTTCTGTGTATGTTATCGTTTATTTTATTTTTAGGCCTACTTCTCAAAAATACAGAAATTGTGATTTTTACATGCCATAATGTAAAAATTATGCAATATAGTTTTGTTTTATTCTTGGAAAGAATACTTTCAAGTGATGTTTACAAGTTGAAAGGTATTTCGTACAAATACAAAACAAATTTTTTTTTTGTTGCCAGCGGTGTTTAAGTGTGTCATGATTAGTAGTAGAAGGGAAGCAGTGGCGTGTGGTGAACTGTTGCAAGGTAAGCTGGCGTTAGCTTAGTGCTGTATCCTGTTGCTTGCTAGTTTACATTTCCATCACTAAAACGTAGTTCGGAATTCGACTCCACAGGACGTGTGGAATAGGTCCCTTGCCTGCTCGTTGTGAGTTGTTGAAACATTCTCTTTCCCTAGGCTCCACAGTAGTTATTGGTTACTGCTGCGTGCATCGAGACTGTACAGCAGTGAGCAAGCAACAGCTAACCTTGCAACAGTTCACCATGTGCCACAGGGTGGCGTTCCAAAACGTTACTCTGCGAGTAAATTTTTCTCTCAGACTGTCCCAAAACACTGAATAAATGTTTTACTAGCTCTCGGCAGTGTCCCAAAACTGCAAGTAAATACTCTGAGAATCTTGCAGGAGTCAAACTTTTACACGCACTGTTTCACCAAGTAACGAGGGATAAATTGAAAATGGCGTAAAGTTTAGTAGATTTAAACAAATTCAAAGGAAATATGCACATTATTTTTACGGACACACATGGGAAAATTAAAGGTTACGAGTGCTAGAATTCGTATTTTTATTTAAAAGTTAACTTTTATAAAGTTTATATTTTTATATGTAATGTTTATGATTAATGCATCGCAAGTAAAGCTGTTTACGTATACAACTAATATATTGAAAAAGAAAGCACTTCGGGAAATGGACAAATATCTTTTGGAATTTACATTGATTGCTTAATCAGTTTTTTAAACACAGAATGCCACTTACAGCGTGCTCGTTCTAAAACCACGTTTACTTTTGCTTTCCTCAGGTGTTTCTCTGTTACTTTGCTCTACTCTCGGAGTAACGTTTGGAACGCCGCCCTGAGGGGGAGGATGTGTTACTCACCGGTGGGGCGACGGGAGAGGGCGTCGAGCGGCCCAGAGGGGAGCTGCTCCTGCTCGACTCGCTGCTGCACGTGGTTCGGTAGCTGCCCAGCGAGCCGATGCCGCTGGAAGCGCTCGACGGCCGGCCCACGCCGCTGTAGTCTTCGTTGCCGCCGCACGCGTCCATCGACAGCGACTCCAGCAAGCTGTCCACGCTCACCGACATCTCTGCAACACCCGTCCCTCGCGTCAACGACACCTCGTCTTCACTCCTCTAAGGGGGCCGCGGTGGTGTAGCGGCTAGAGCGCCCGCCTCCCACCAAGGCGAACCTGGTTTGATTCCCGGCGGGGTCGCTCCCAGATGTTCGCATGTGGGAATCGTGCTGGAAAATGCCGCGGGTAAGCGGGTTTTCTCGAGGATCTCTCATTTCCCCCGGCCTTGCATTCCGGTGCTGCACCATTTCCACCTCGCTTCACCGGCTCTCAAGACCTCGTTAAGAGCCGCCCTTTTTCCTCTCCACTCCACTTTACTCCTCCATTACTGCTCGTTTGACAACTTTCAATACAACTGCACCCGCAGGACGTACTCTCTGTACTAGTGAGATGGTTCCATAATTAAAAAAATAATTTTGACTAAGAAGGGAGACTGAAGAAAACAGAAATATTTATTTTGAAAACTAAATTAAAATTAAAACTAATGTTTTAATATAAACACAGCATTCGAACTGTAGTAGATAATCGAACGCGCAAAGGAGAAAAATATCTCATTGGCAACAGTTGCTACCACTGCTTATAGGCTGTTCACTTTGAAGTGAGCACTTTTGAAAGCCCTCTCATTTGAAATGGCAGTCAATAAATATATTTTGTTATAGCCTTAAATGTCAACTTCAGAGATCGATGAAATAGACACACTGTGTTTATTACTTCTATGGCAATATTTATGTAAAAAGATGGTTCAAGGATAAGCGGCCGAGAGGAATAAGTAACTAGGGCCTCAAAAGTGATCACTTTACAATTAAGAGCCTATGCTCCTTAGGGCGCCCTCAGTTAATGTCAATTTTAAACATTTACTCCAGTCCATATCCTCTTATACGAATTTACACTGAGTTATCGAGAGTGTTCATAAATGAGAATTGCTCTACTTTGCGTGTGTGCAGTCATGAAATCATTCCTGGTAATTGTAAATTGAGGTAACGCAGTCACTAAAACCACATCTGCTCGTCGTGGCAAATCACAATCTCCGGGTGAAGTATTTTGCCGTGGCCAGATCCAAATGCTATTAGTTTAAGCCCTAACATACCATCAGAGGTTTGTCAGTTCAGTATTTACGCTATGTGTTTATGGTTAAAATCTGCGGCACGATAGAGAATTTATATTATCTTCTCTCAGTGTAGTTAAAATTTGTTATTATTTGTAGATTCTCATAATTATCAAGGACTTGGTGTAGAAAAAATGCTAAATTTTATGTCTGTGTCCCACACTAAGCTTGAAGACAGTACACGTGAAATTCCCAGAAATTAAATTTTTTGAAGTTACTTTTTTTGGCTCGTTGAGGGTAAAAGTTTAGTGTGCAACGGAAGTTGCGCGCGTAAATAGTTACGAAATTAGATAGTGAACGTAGTAGGAGTATGACCCAACCCGCATGCGCGTATCGTCTAGCTATATACAAACGCAAAGTACAAAGCATAGCACGTGGTTATATTTAAAGCCGACAGAAAATCAGTTCATGTAATAAGCAAATTTAAAAACATTTCATTTGTATAAGTAATTCAGTATATATATATATCTTATTAATTAATTTTACTTACATTGTGCCCTGAAAAATTTGTTAGTAACAAAAATTGTACAATAAAATTTTTAATGTGTTTTCAAGTATTTGAGGTTAATTTTTGTAAGTATTTAATTATGTTCTTTAATCAAACATTTATTAATTGTATTTAATGTCTTTATTCGGTCATTTTATAGTTTTTCTACTCAAATTATTTTCATACGTAATAAAATATTATTTTAGTCACGCCAAATAAGTATAATTTCTAACGCGCGTACGTAAGTACACGCACCCCATGTTTTTTTACTATAGTCTAGTTTCTGAGAAAATTACACATTTTCTTTGAATAGCACGCAATAAATACACTTAATCATTAAAAAAAATTAAATAAGGCAAGCTGCAAGTCTTAAAAACATTTTAAGTTGTGTTCTGCCAAAATTATTTTACAAAATGTGCGCCAACATTCGCAAAAGGAAAAAATGTAAACCAGTACTTACATTCCCATAAATAGTTCATAAATTAAATTTCTGAATATAAATAATTTTGTTTTTGCAAGTGAACTGGTTAGCATTAATGATTTACAGTTACAAATTTGTTTTCCAACAAGTAATTATGCAAAAAAAGGTTTACTTTAATTGCTTCAAGAGACATCACTTTAGATGTCTTACATGTTTTAACACTTGTCATCCAACGCTCATAAGGTGCTGGTCAACGAAAAATGTAATATTTTATAACTGAACGAAATACTGTTCAACTCGTAAACATTACAAGTACTATTTCCTATCACACAAATTTTAGATAGCATATTTTTTTTGCATAATAGCATTACAAAATAGCAATTTTAATAGTTTTGGGACGTACAAATAACAAAAACCAACACACCGAAATGAGTTAATTAACATTTAAAAAAAATATTACATGTTACTTCAAGAAATATTTACAATAAATCTATAAAATGTTTTAAAATGTATGATATTTAATCAAAATAAGTAAATTTTTGCATATTTTTTATTTGTACCAGTGTAATTTTTTTTTGCTTAGCATACCTTTCTGTCACCCCTTCTGTAAATATTTTAGTTTATTTGTGTGTCCGAAAAAAATTGTTATTTTGACAGGTTATGATGCAAAAACTATGGAAATAGTACTCAAGTAATGTCTGCAAGTTGAACGGTATTTCCTAAAGTTATAAAATAAAGCAGTTTTTGGTGACAAGCAGCCTTATAGTGAAGTGGTTCCCGCCATCTTGGATATACAGGTTGGTCCATCTAACGTGCACATCCCTAAAATTTCCGCAACGGTTGCAGATCACGAAATGCTATTACGCACAGGAGCGAGTAATTTTCCGCATAGTGACTATTCGTAACACGTGTGTGGACAGATAAATCTAACCACCAAGATTTGTTATCGGGAAACATTAACTTATTTCAACGACATATGAAAGTACGTGCAAAGAGGATTTCAGTAAAATTGCACTTCCAATTGAAAGTATCGCAGAAACGCCAAGAAATAATGTACGAATATGATTGAGTTATGTGGGCCGAAAGCATGGGGCAGTAGACCTGTACCCACAGTGTGTGTACGCAACACGTGACGTGACTCATCCTGGAAAAGGGGGGGGGGCGCTTTCTATAGCAGCGCAGCGCTTACCTTAATGGAGCAAGAGTCACGGAATGTGATATTGGTCAAATACTAGCAGCGGAGAGAAGACTGGCAATGTGAGTGGAAGTCCGATATCAGTAAGTACATTTTATTCAGATAGCAACGTAACACATGTGATTTGTTTCCTAGTCATTAATTTTACTTACGAGTGCGTACAGATGCACAACACGCGTAGAACCCAACCTAAGAAGAAATGCAATCGCATTCGTATGCACAGCTAATGTGAAGTGTTTCAACCATAACTGTACTCTTCTCGCAGCACGTGCTCAATGTGTTTACCATGGACCGCAACACGCATCTGAAAACGCACATGTAACGAGCGACGAGCGGCCGAAAGTGTTTCTGGTGTAATGCCACTGCAAGCTGCCACAATGCGTTCCTGCAAGTCGTCTGGCGTCATAGCAACTGTGTATTACACCCTGTCTTTCTTGTTTCCCACACGAAAACATCTAGAAGTTTTAGGCCGGGGGAGCGAGCTGGCCATCTTAACTACACCACCACGCCCTGACCACAGGTTTGGAAAAGTTTTATTTAACACTTGCCTTGCCACCAAAGTAAAATGTGCAAAACTGTCAAGCTGAAATCACATATCACGACGTATGTCGAGCGGTTATGTCTTCCAGCAATGCTGGTAAGGTCCGAGTAAATGGGCGTAAGTACATGTCGGTGTCCTTTGAATGAAGTACGGCCCTGTAACGTAGTCTCCAACTACNGTCCGAGTAAATGGGCGTAAGTACATGTCGGTGTCCTTTGAATGAAGTACGGCCCTGTAACGTAGTCTCCAACTATTCTTCATCACATGTTCACGCTCCACTGCCACTGGTAATCCACGTGCCGGACCCAACACGGATTCTCCATCGCCCAGTAGTGCATATTTCGTAAATTTACGCGCCCATGGTTAGGGAATGTCGCTTCATCAGTTAATAGTGTGTTATTCGGAAAATTTCTGTAATCCCTGACAAGGATAGGAGCAAACTTACAGAAGTTTACACGCTGCTGGAAATNGTCCGAGTAAATGGGCGTAAGTACATGTCGGTGTCCTTTGAATGAAGTACGGCCCTGTAACGTAGTCTCCAACTACTCTTCATCACATGTTCACGCTCCACTGCCACTGGTAATCCACGTGCCGGACCCAACACGGATTCTCCATCGCCCAGTAGTGCATATTTCGTAAATTTACGCGCCCATGGTTAGGGAATGTCGCTTCATCAGTTAATAGTGTTATTCGGAAAATTTCTGTAATCCCTGACAAGGATAGGAGCAAACTTACAGAAGTTTACACGCTGCTGGAAATNGTGTTATTCGGAAAATTTCTGTAATCCCTGACAAGGATAGGAGCAAACTTACAGAAGTTTACACGCTGCTGGAAATCACTTTCATGTAATGATTGATGAAAAACGAGGATATATGGATGAAATCTCTGTTGGCACAGTTGTTTGGCGTTGTTTGCTTACAGCTGTGAGTACAGATCCACTGCCGGATGCTTCCAGCCTATTAACTTAATCGTATTTGCATATTATTTTTTGGCGTTTCTGCGATACTTTCCATTTCAAGTGCTACATCGCTGAATTCCTCTTTGCATGTACTTTCAGATGCCGTTGAAATAAATGTATGTTTTCTGTTAAAAAATCTTATGTGTTTTAATGTGTGTCTATACACGTGTTGCGAATAATCACTAAACGGCAAATTACTCGTCCCCGTACGTACTATCGTTTAGTGAAAACCGCATTTCGTGATCGGCAACTGTTGCGAAAATTTTGGGGGCGTCCACGGTAGGTGGACTATCCTTTATAACTCGATTTTCCCCGTCATATTTCAGATATAGGCCTTTTAAGGGAAATTTTGCTTACAAAAGTGACAACAGTAAGAATATATAATTCATCCTTAGTTCCCTCATCTCGCACAAAAAAAATGTTAAAGTGAAATCATAAATAGGCATATTAAAAATTCTTAAGTATTAAAGTAGGCCATAAGAAGCTTTGTTTTTCAATATTACGTGTAAAAAATTAAATACTAAACGAAGAATCCCATATTGAAGGAAATATTTTCACCTTGAAAATTAATAACGTGCTGGAAGTCAAGCACATAACGTGCTTTAATATAGGAGAGGTCACTGTGGTGTAGTGGTCAGATCACTCACCTCCCACGATTCCCAGCTGGGTCACATCCGGATTCCGGCACGTGTGAAACTTGGCGGACGTTGCTTCTGGCCGGTAAGATTTCTCCAAAGTACTCCTTCCCCTCTATCACCAGCTCACTTCGCCGTCATAAGCGCTCGAGACGTCAGATGTTAAAAGCAGCCCAACCCTTTCACTGTATAATAGACACGTCAGCCAACATGTCTCAGCCAAGCCCTAGCCTTATACTGTGGGCAGCTTACCGCACTATTTCCAGCCTGTCACGTGACAGCGTAGTGGTTCCTAAACTGTGATCCGTGGCCAGGTGCTAGGTGGTGCACGAACATCNTCCAGCCTGTCACGTGACAGCGTAGTGGTTCCTAAACTGTGATCCGTGGCCAGGTGCTAGGTGGTGCACGAACATCAGTTTTCACTGATGAAATGCCTATTTATTAATTTTGGTATTACGCTATGCTTTTTCTGTTTAATACTGTGTTCAGTGATTTTACTAGCTCATTTTGTGTTATAAAATATAATAAAATACAGTTGTTTTACATTAAATGTCAACTTTGTTAGTAATTTTCTAAATATTATTCGTATTTTTTTGGTACGTGAATGGAAGAAGTCCCGAGGTATAGGCGGTCCGTGTTAGTTTGACAGTCTACATGTAGTGTGGTCCGTTGTAAAGTGAAGTTTGAAAACCATTGGGCCTTAGCTGGTTCGTTGTTAGCTGTACGCCTTCGAAATTAACATTTAAAAAATCACTCCTCCGTAACAGAACATAAAAAGCAAACCCGAAATAACTTGCTCTCAGTGAAGTTAACAATGGATTTGGAAAAGTAGTTCGATGTCTCAACGTCATATTATACCGCTTATTAAAATCTCTCCAGACAATTTATTTAATTGCAGTTTCTGCTGTATACATATGAGATTAAGAATAGGGATATTAGTACCAAGTTCATGTTCTCACACTGAGCAAAAAAATATGCTTTTAGAAACCAAATTTTCGTACCCATAACCCATCTTGATTGTTGATATAGGGAACGGCAGTCGCACTAGCTGCTGGTACCATCTTAATATTGTTAACGTAGATAATAACATCAACATAACTGCAAGTTATGTTACTGTCTCCGATTGTACCTGCAATTAGTATTATAGTTCCTACAACACAGCATTATATTCCTGTTATATAACAGGTTATTACTTTGAAAAAAATACTTCGGCGATATTTAGATTGTTCTTGCAACAAATATAACTGTAATAAACTAACAGAACATTCTGGAACAGGAGTTTGGTTGCCGCCACCCTGAAACCCGATTACAGAACTGTTCTTTTGTCACTTGTCTGCAGATACATATTTCCTAGTGCAGCAGTTTCACTATATTACTATATTAAAGAGACGTGTGACATGGCAATGTTGATTTTACGTACCGCGGAGGACGGTTGAAAGGTGAGCGGGGCTTTAAAAAATACGCTCAACTGCAATAGCTTACACGCATGCTTTCTCACGAGAAAATACGTCGGTCTATTGTCTCACACTTATCGGTTGGCATGTGTTATTTACCATCACGTTGTATTTATACTAATTCTTTTTTTACCTAAAGCAAGTCGTACAAACCTCAACATTTAAGTGTTTGTTTTACGGGTTAAGTACCGTCCAGTCACAATAGAGTAAGGCATCGCACCAAGAAATTGCTGGCAATTGCCTGTTGAAGCAAGAATCAGTGTCTATCCTAGGACAAGCCAGTTTCAGCTAGCTGGTGAGTGCGTGAACCTGCATATGCCCATTCGACTTTCCAAGGTCCCCAACGCGAGACTTGAAAACATAATACAATAAATTTTGGGAAAAATGTATCATGCTTCGCTTATTTCTGTATTATGTCAGTAACTTTCTTTGAAAGAAAATTAATGAATTTCCTATATATAGCAGTGTTAGGACTTCTACACAAAAAATGTCACGTGCAGTAAATACTTAACTTTCTATGCAGTTTATACTTTCGCAATTGCCTAATATATTGCATTCACAGTTTATGTCTTGCATTCAATTGAATCTTAAATAATTATCTGTAAATATAACAACGAAATTTAACCAGCTATCCAACACATTATTTTATGGTGTTCTTCCTTGATGAAATTATAATTTGTTATTGAATTTCCAGCCTTCACTGTGAAACTGAAGTACATTCAAACCAGTCACTAAATTTAATACTGTAAGTAAATAAAGCTTAAAAAAATTGTCCGTGTATTTTATTTTTTTTTGCTATAAACGACATATTACTAACAGTATTAGCTCTGATGTATTTATCGCGTAGGTAAGGGTGACAATAGATGGGGATGGAGCAACGGCGGAATGCAAGAGCGAGGGAAACGGGAGTACACCGAGAAAACCCATCTGCCAACGGAAACCTCAGTCACGTTTCCCATAAAAGAAAATCCGGGTACCCCGACGGGAATCGAACCTGGTTCGCCTTCGTGGAAGGTGAGTAATCTAAACACTACACCACCGAGGCCCCAAGGCATTAGAGAACATAAACACGAAAGGTTGAACACACGACATATAGCAGAGCATTAATACGTAACACGCAGACTATACAGATATAACTAACACTGTCACATGAAATAATTTTACAAGTTTGTTTGTAAAGGCTGTTCACGGTGAATTGAGCTCTTCTGAAATCAAACTTTGAAAAATGTCACTGCCCGTACCTGCCTATTTTTCAAGTGTTAGGCAAGCATTTGTGAATAATGCAATTATGTCTTTTACGTTCTATTTTTTAATGAATATAAGTGCAAGAGTTAGCAAATCTCTAAAATATGAACTTTTATAATACTTTCACAACTTCACTTGACCTATGCATGAATAAAGTGATCAGGCCAATGACAATATTAATTGCACATATTGTGGAAGAATACTACACTATGTGCATACAAGTGGATCTTAAGCAGGGTTTTCAAAAGTGCTCAGTTTACTGCGAACAGCCTGTAAATGCTTCAACGTTATGACTGTGCCAGAACAGAGCACAGCGTACCTACATACTGCGACTATGAACTTAAGACGATAAACACTATTACACGAGGGAGACAACATACGTGCGACACCACCTCACTAACAGTACTGAATGAGACGTAGTCTCCTGGTGGAGGGAGGGGTCAGGTTTTATTGTAAAATAATTAGTAAACTAAAATATTTCAGAGTATCCGACATAATTAACTCAAGGTCAAGGTGAATGATGTTTGGAAGTGCCGAGTAATTTACTCTTTACCTGATTACATTACAAACAAAGTAATGTCTAATGTTTAGTAATATAGGATATAATTAAAAAAAATTGATTAGTGTTTCAAAGTAGTTTTCAAATTCAATATTCCCTCCCCTCAATCCCCCCCTAAAAACACTTTTTAATTGTTTTTTCAAAAATGTACGTACGCAATATGGCATGTAGTAAATAAGGAGGAAGTGGCGAAATAATCAATGGCAGTAAGTTACGGTACGAACTAGTTGACTAATTTGTGAGACTCTACACGTACGAGGATCAGGGGGGGAGGGGGGTACTACTTGCGCAGCGCTCGCCCCCCACCAAGCCAAACCGGATTCGATTCCCGGTGGGGGTCACTCCCGCATTTTCGCATGTGAAAATCGTGCCGGACGATGCCACTTGTCGGTGGGTTTTCTCGGGGACCTCGAGTTTCCTCCGCCCTTTCATTCCGGCCTTGCTCTTTAGTCACCTCGCTTCACCCTTCTAGGCACTCAATACCTCCAAGTATAGCTGCGCATTCAAGGCCAAGGAACGATACGTGCGACAACACGCACCACTAACGCCTCATCACTCCTTCGCACAAGACGTGCAGGTGTTTCCGTAGTGATGCATGTACGGTGCAAATTAGATCCGTAACCGTGGGAATTTTTTACACGCAATGAAAGCCCGCAAATAAAACTACACCCGAAAGATTGAGCTGGGGGTGGCAGAGAAAGGAGTGGGGCTGGGATGATGAGCGGGAAGGGCCAGGTGGGAGAACGGGAATGGACCGGTGGAAGAGCGGGAAGGGTGGGGACGCCAAAATGGACCTGACTTCTTGTATCGCTGTAAACGTCAGGCGTTGCATTAAATTTGTTTGTGAATTCCACTAACTGTGTACTGCAGCTTGGAAAACTAAGGATTAAAATCACGCAGGGATTTAGCGAATCTGTTTCGTAGGTGTCCTGGACACTACACCGAATCGTATTTGTGCAAGTATCGCCTTTTGTTAAAGCAAAGTCGCGCATATTACGCCAAGAAGAACCCTGCATCGCATCGATTTAAGGACATGGCATTTAAATAAATGTCATCGGGAACCGGGGTACTGCATACAGAGTGATTCTAAAATCATGGGACAAACATTGAGGGGTGGTAGAGCTCACTAAAACAAACCATTATTGTATAGGAATATATGGGCGGAAGTGACGCGTTGAGGCACAAACACAAAAACATAACACATTAACGGAAACATAAAATGTTCATTAGCAGCATACTTAACGAGTGATTCCGTACAGAAAATGTTAAAACAGTTGCTGGAAATGCATCCACCAACAGTCGCGCATGCTTGGCGACCTTTACATATGGCGTGATTGGCTGGCAATGGTGGCGATAGTTGAGGGCAGTCAAACGGTGCGCCAGTGATCTGCTGCATCAGCGCCCATATATTCCTATACAATAATTGTTAGTTTTAGTGAGCTCTACCGCCCCTCAATGTTTGTCCCGCGATTCTAGGATCATCCTGTATATTCATGCTACAGAAGTTGCCGGCCGCAATTCGAAATTCGGCATTGCACAGTAAATTACATGCATTTAAGGAGCAAAGTAACGTTGGAGGCTGTTCACGGTAAACTGGGCACTTCAGGAAACCCTGTTTAAGATCTACTTGTAAGCACATTGTGTATTCTTCTACCACATGTCGACGGTCAACTATGAAATTATTAAAGTGAATATTTTACAAATTTGTTAATCTTACACTTGCATGCATTCAAAAAACCGAAAGCAAAATAAACCATTCCAGTTTTAAATAAGGTTTTCCTCACTTTAATTATACGTTTAGACATGGACTTTCCCTCCGTCATTNTACAGTAAATTACATGCATATAAGGAGCAAAGTAACGTTGGAGGCTGTTCACGGTAAACTGGGCACTTCAGGAAACCCTGTTTAAGATCTACTTGTAAGCACATTGTGTATTCTTCTACCACATGTCGACGGTCAACTATGAAATTATTAAAGTTAATATTTTACAAATTTGTTAATCTTACACTTGCGTGCATTCAAAAAACCGAAAGCAAAATAAACCATTCCAGTTTTAAATAAGGTTTTCCTCACTTTAATTATACGTTTANTGCATTCAAAAAACCGAAAGCAAAATAAACCATTCCAGTTTTAAATAAGGTTTTCCTCACTTTAATTATACGTTTAGACATGGACTTTCCCTCCGTCATTATAGGCTATTTCCAGTGGAGTGAGCATTTTTGAGGCCCTCTTTTTATTGTAGCCATAGACATTAACTTTCGAGTCCGGTGAAATAAACACACTGTGTTTATTACTTACATGACAATATTTATTTTAAAAGGGGCTACGGCGGTGTTGACGTTAGACTACTCGCCATCCACGTACACGAACTGGGTAAGATTCCCGGTGGGGTAGCTCCCGAATTTTCGCATGTGGGAATCTTACGGAATGATGCCGTTGGTCGACGGGTTTTTTCTAAGACCTCCCGTTTCCCCCAACGTTTCATTCCGGTGTTGCTCCATACTCACCTCGCTTCACCCTCGTAGGCCCAAGACCTCGATGTTAAGAGCCGCCCAAATATCTTCATACTATTTTTAAATGTGTGTGAAGAATAAAACATAGTAAATATGAAAAAGTAACTAGGGCCTCAAACGTGCTCACTTTACCGTGGACAGTCTTTACAGACTTTACTGGGTGCATACCAGACACTGTGCCCGCTTAAATGCAGGGTGTTCGGAAACTAAACCCCCAAACTTTGGAGGGGGGGGGGTTTATCCTTACGAAAAATAAAGTCGAAAATATATAGGACACCATATACATAAACGGAATATTAAATGAGATACGAGCCTATGAAAATAGGGGTTCTGAAAACGTAAATTTGCCGAATGCCTTGTACAACGCCTATGAAGTCCTCACCAAAAAGGTGACTTATGCTTCCAATGTTGCACACACACATGAGTAATGCTGGCCGTCCTCGGTCTGTGTGCACTTTTTGGCTTGAGGAAGTGATACATCAACACACCAACGACCTTGCCCTCCACTAGTGCACGCTGTATACCGCGCCAAATGGGCGTGTCCCATTCAACCGTGTGGGACGTACGGTGGGTAAAGCGCCGCCATCCCTACCTCTGGCAGAAAGTACAAGGCATTCAGCAAAAATACGTTTTCAAATCGCAATTTTCACAGGCTAATATCTCCTTTAATATTCTGTTCAGATATATGGTGTCCTATATGTTTTCAACTTTGTTTTTCATAAGGAATTACCGTCCGCAATTTGGGCGTTTAATTACCGGACATTCTGTATATAGGCAGGGGTAATGACATTTTCCAAAGGTTGATTTCAAAAGTGGTACTGCCAACAGCGTATACCTTAGCCTATTCATAACCAGATCCCCCACGGACAGCGACGGGGCTGCGGTGGTGTAGTAGTTAGACCACTCGCCTCCCAGCTAGGTGAACAGAGTTCGATTCCCCGGCGGGATCGCTCCCGGATATTCACATGTGAGAATCGTGCCGAGAGATGCCACTGGCCAGCGGGTTTTCTCGGGGATCTCCATATTCCCCACCCTTGCATTCCGGCGCTGCTCCATACTCACCTCGCTTCGCCCTCATCGGCTCTTCCGACCTCGATGTTAAGAGCCGCCCAAATCTCTCCACTCCACGGACAGAGTCAGGCTCATATTCAAGAAAAATATAAAGCACAGCCTAATTGGTTATGCGTTAGTTTCTCAAAGTTCAAGATACTATTTGCCATCACAGGCTCCTCCAGAATAGGAATTTTTCGTAAGGGATGAGCGTGCGTGATGCATCTGAAACTGTGCCGTTTGATGCAGGAAATTGGCGAACAGACAATTCCCACGGCTAGTTTCAACTAATTTTTCTACATCTTGCAAATTTATCTGATCGTGTGAAACGGAATCTTCCACGTGTTCGTCGAGTAACACGGGTCGCACCCTGATAAAGGCGCATTCGTTCTCCCTTTATCGCAGAAATTCTATTTTAGCTTATTCATCCACTCCATTCCGGCCCCTTTCGCACTTCTCCAAGTCTGCAGGCCATAAAACTATTTGATTGTGCAGAGATTTAAAAACTACGGGTCACGTTTTAAGGCCTACACTGCACACAGAACCCAGGGAAAGTTAAGACTTAGACACGTTNTTGCCATCACAGGCTCCTCCAGAATAGGAATTTTTCGTAAGGGATGAGCGTGCGTGATGCATCTGAAACTGTGCCATTTGATGCAGGAAATTGGCGAACAGACAATTCCCACGGCTAGTTTCAACTAATTTTTCTACAGCTTGCAAATTTCTCTGATCGTGTGAAACTGAATCTTCCACGTGTTCGTCGAGTAACACGGGTCGCACCCTGATAAAGGCGCATTCGTTCTCCCTTTATCGGAGAAATTCTATTTTAGCTTATTCATCCACTCCATTCCGGCCCCTTTCGCACTTCTCCAAGTCTGCAGGCCATAAAANGTAGTAAATTGGCCCTTTAGACACCAGTATAAACACTTTCTACCAAGCGACAGTTTTGGTGCTTGTCAACGTGGTACTAAGACTTTTCTCTACCATCGACCATTGATGTAGACCGCCAACCAAACAACACACACCTTTTTCATGNACGTGGTACTAAGACTTTTCTCTACCATCGACCATTGATGTAGACCGCCAACCAAACAACACACACCTTTTTCATGAAGTGCCAAAATTTATGAATAACGACTTAGCTCAATAAAATGGATTATAATAAAAACTATGTTGTTTCACTGTAGAAAATTAAAAAATAAAATAAAAAGTAGTGGTGAGGAGAGATTTGGGTGGCTCTTAACATCGAGGTCGGAAGAGCCGATGAGGGTGAAGCGAGGTGAATGTGGAGCAGTACCGGAATGCAAGGTAAACGGGAGATCCCAGAGAAAACCCGCCGACCAGCGGCATCGTTCGGCACGATTCCCACATGCGAAAATCCGGGAGCGACCAAGCCGAGAATCTAATCTGGTTCGCCTAAGTGGGAGGCGAGTAGTCTGACAACTACACCACGGCNCCGGGAGCGACCAAGCCGAGAATCTAATCTGGTTCGCCTAAGTGGGAGGCGAGTAGTCTGACAACTACACCACGGTCCCTAATAAAAAGTACTTTTATTCTATTTTTAAATACAAAATGGGAAAGAACTTAACACCTTAAGATTAAGGACTAGCTGTTTCATAAGTAAAAATACATAGTATTCCGTAATACTTGCTGAGTACGCCACTAAGGATTTAGGAATGGCCCACCAGTGGTCTGCGTACCACAGTTCGAGAACCACTGACAAGACTTCCAAAAGTAGCGAGCATGNCCGGGAGCGACCAAGCCGAGAATCTAATCTGGTTCGCCTAAGTGGGAGGCGAGTAGTCTGACAACTACACCACGGCCCCTAATAAAAAGTACTTTTATTCTATTTTTAAATACAAAATGGGAAAGAACTTAACACCTTAAGATTAAGGACTAGCTGTTTCATAAGTAAAAATACATAGTATTCCGTAATACTTGCTGAGTACGCCACTAAGGACTTAGGAATGGCCCACCAGTGGTCTGCGTACCACAGTTCGAGAACCACTGACAAGACTTCCAAAAGTAGCGAGCATGNTTAGGAATGGCCCACCAGTGGTCTGCGTACCACAGTTCGAGAACCACTGACAAGACTTCCAAAAGTAGCGAGCATGCACTAAAGTTTACTAATAACCATACCTCAATTCCACACACCGTCTTTGCATTGTCAAGTGGTGTGCGAAAATTGTGATAATTTAATTTGTGACTTATCTTACTATCGTATAGATTAGTCATGTTACGAACTCTATTCATTAAAAAAAACACTGTACTTCCTGGCATTGTGCATGTTATTTTCAATAACAGGTTCTATTTTCGTGCGCTTATTGGGAGTAAATATTTTTGATGTTAAGTGACCCGCCAACCTGTCGCTTGAACTGCAGTGTTTGAAAGTTTTTTTCACGTAACTATTAAACGTGCAACCTACATGCTGATCTGTGGGGGAAAAAAACGTCCAGACTGTGCGTCGATTACTTTCAAGAAGTCGTGCATATTAAAAACGCGACCTCTGAGCACTTCGCCTCGGTTAAAAACTGCTTTTCCAAAGCGTTGCCTGTATCTCTATTTGGGTAAGATACATACAAAAGTATTCGAGGGACCTGTACAGAATCTTACTACAGGCTTTCCGCCAATGTAATAGTAAGGTCGCCGCTTTCAGTCCCGTAGATACACGCAGCGCGAAGAGTATATGCCAGTTATAAGTCCTGCTCGTAGCAGCGATGGCGTACTTGATGTGCGTGTCAGTGTGGCCCTTATCGCTCCCGCGCTTTTTCGGCATAAAACGCGAAGAGCTCCAGTTAAGCGACAGCTAACAGACAACGTGTCAACACTGAGGAAAAATAATGCTCCACAAGGAAGTTATTTGAGAATTTGTCNAAGCGACAGCTAACAGACAACGTGTCAACACTGAGGAAAAATAATGCTCCACAAGGAAGTTATTTGAGAATTTGTCCGTTTTTTTTTTTAAGGTAACTTCCTGGCCAGATAAAGGTAGTTCAGCGATTACAATCAGTATATTCTAGCGCTATCGTGCAGCAAAGACAATTAAGGGCCTTCAATTAAAAAAAAAAAACCATTTCTATATTTTAAATGTTATATAGTTCTGTGGTATAAGCTAGGTCAAAAAGTATAGTCTAATGAAAGTATATAAAAACTTGTAATATTAATTTCGGGGAATTTTAATTTATACTAGTTGCCATACAAATTTCAAAATTTTCGTAAGCAGCATGTTTGGCAACAGTTTAAATCAATTAATGATAACTATTGATAACATTAGAATAAGCAAAAAAACAATATGGAAATTATTTATGGGGTTCACCCGTTACCTCTATTTTAAACTTAACAAAAGAATTCGAATTAAAACTAGTTGAAAGCTCAACCTTAATCGTTGCCAAACATTATTCCAGACTTCGAAGCAACTTTTCCGTGGCGTTCCCAGTCTTCAAGTAAATCCTACCAAAATATTTTTCAGTGTTACAAAGCATATGCTTTCTTCTTCATATGTAACATAAATGTTACTATTCTGACAATTTTGGTAGCGTCTACTACTTCGTAATTAACTCTGCTTGTTGTACCGTTTCCCGCGGTGCTGCATTGGAAGCTTCGCCTATTATGCAGAAATTCTTCGTTTTCGTGCCATCATTTCAGTTTCCGGGGTATTATTAAAAACGTTTGACTATAAACCATTTAAAATTTACTAGTTGTTTAATAATTTTTGCTATCTAATTATTAATGGGTGTTATTTCCTGCTTGAAAAAAGGCAGGAACGTAACACAAACGCGTTCCTGACTTCTTACAACAAGCAGATGACACACATTTCAAATCAAGCACAACAATACTAAACTACTCTTAAAATTTAAATGTTCTATAATCTTACTTTCCGAGTAATTACTATGGATCCGAAATTATAACGTCTAAAAGAATAATTTATGCAAAAAAAAAGGGGGGGGGGAGTGAAGCTGGGCTCCAAGTGTCACTTAGCAAATGGTAACAGTCTCTTACGTTTCACGAAGCACTTTTCGGTAGTCCTCAGCGATTCATCAACGAGGGACATGACGGTTCGGGGTCAGCGGGGAAATGGGGCGTGTGTTTCCGCGTGCTGGCACGCTCTCAAAACAGTTCCGAACCCAACCCACACCGACGAGGGCCGTGGCAGCTATCGACGCACATCGCCTTCTTTTCCGATCGACGGTCGGGGCGCACCCACCCCACCAGCGGACAATGAAGCGCGCGCGCGCTCGCCTTCCTCTCTCTCTCTTTTCGCGGTTCGGGCTGGTTGGCTCGCGTGGGGCGGAAGGGGGGTTGATGGCGTGAAGAGGAGGGGGGTGTGCGGAACGACGCATTTGTTTGGGGCCGGCGCATTGTCCCGCTCATTGTTTACCGTTCGGAAATCATGTCTGCATTAACTGCAAGTCGTTGAATGAATCGCGCGCGCGCGGATTGAATGCGANGCCAATCGCTCTCCTTTTCTGGTGATGTATGGACCGCTGCTCCCACGCCAGCGATCCGGTTTGCGCCGATCTGATCGCGGGTTCGAATCCTGCAAATAAAAAAGACTGTCTATGCATGTACGTGCGTAGGGTTTGCTATAAAGTGGTGGGTGGAAGGATGGGGGAAGAGGGGTGCAAACCGCAAAATGAAGATCCACTTATACGAGATTAGAAATTCTAAATTATAATTTTAAAAATATTCCTCATAAATTGTTTAAAGGCTCTTCACTGCAAATTCCAACTTTTCTGAAGCCCTGCTGAAGTTATACTTCTAGGATATGCCTCCACTTCGTGCAAACGTGACTTAAGCAAAGAAAATATCACCAAAGATACAATGCACTAGATTCGTGCGCACTCAATGTAATGTTACTTTGCATAAGAACTATTTCTTTCTAGCGTGACGAGCACACATATTTTCTTCATGTTTTCATTCATATAAATTATAAATTAAATATAAAAATATACACATGGAATGTAAGTAATATTAAATTCAGCTGAAAATAAGGTACTTTCATTATAATACAAGTAGGCCTATAAAACGCTTGTAATACGAGACATATTAAGGAAACGTCCAAACACGTCATGCATGGGGTGATTTTTCAAGGGTTTGATTTAAAAAGTTTGTCGAAACCACAAATAGACTATACTAAATTTAACATATTTTTAATTTTGAGGTAGTTTCAAACAGACTGTCTAGTGGAAAAAAACAATTGGCAATATAATGTTATATTTCCCTAATTACATGTTGCAATTGAAGATGCAGCTGCACGACAATGTGTATATGTACATGTACCATATCGTTAATGTACGCTACCTAAATGAAGTTACATTTGTAACACGTCAAGAGTTTGTGCATAGAATTGTTAGAATTTACAACCAGCCGATTACTATTGGCTCAGAGCCACTTACGCGCCATATCGTAGTTCTCATAAACCAAGAGTCATGTTACAGATTTTCTCATATGCACTTCGTTATTCTCAATTTCCTGTCGCACTGTCACGATTCTCCTTCAAATACATGTAACAACAAAAGTTGAAGACGAAATATGGCCAACAAATTTTCCCACCCAAACTGAAGTGGTGAAATGTTAAATGTTACTGGAGATCTATCATGCTGACGAAATTTTATTTGACTGGCGTAGTCCGATTTCTATTTGTTCATAATATTCACAACTGTATGCTGTTGTTTTGTTACCACATTAAAAAGAAAATATTAACAATTTTGTTATTTACGTTTACTTTAAACTAAAATTAAATTTTATTTATCGTAGTTATTTACTGCGTGGTGAAATTTTTGGCCTTTGATTTCTTACTTTTATTGATTAGTGTGTATTTCCAACAGAATTCGTGTCCTGACAGAGATATAAATTTATTTATATTTATAACCTTATTTCGTTTATACTTTTTTTTAGTTTGGTATTTTTGGAGGGTCGGAAATAACCGGTTATGATTGGCTAAACTGTGAAGCAAAGAAACTTTAGAACTGGTCCAATACACCAAATGTTAAATGCAAACTGGAGGGATCCGCCTTTTTAAACAAACATGACGGCTGTAATGACGTTTGTGTCGTCAAAACCTTCCAACTTACATGGCCTACTTTCTTTGAAGCGATTTGATGGGAAAGTTTGACCGTATGACATGGGCTTTACAAAATAAGAGATTTCGGAGCCGCTTAACAGACGGGGTCTTCAGCGCCGATAGGGATGAAAAGAGGTTGGGTTAATGCAGAGGCAAGATGCAAAGGTGAAGAACACTGGGGTACCCAGAGAAACCACACTGGCCAACAGCAACGTCCGCCACGTCTCCCAAATACGAAATTTTTTTCCATGTCTGAGGCGAAGTTGTAAAAGACTACTCGGCATCTGTTATACTTGCAAACTTCTTGTTATATGTTTATCGTTATTACCTCGTCGTGAGCAATCTAATGGCCAATGAATTAGCATTTTTAAATATAATTATTAACGTTACCCCACGTATTTGCAATTCGGTTGACATGGAAGGGAGACGGCATTCGTTTGCGCCTTACTGTTGCGCGCAAACGTTTTGGTAAGAGGCGATCGAAAGTGCGCAGGGAAAAATTATTGGAGAGTGGGAGGGGGGATATGGGAAAGATTACTATAAAAATTAGAGACATGCTAAGGGCCACCTGTAAAGTGCGATTCCGGGGGGTTCCTCCCCGAAAAAATCTACATTCTAGGCTAACATTTAACGATAATTAAACTTATTTCATAACAAAAATTATGTATGTTCCTCTGCAATTAATTTATTTTTAAACCAAAAAGTGTCAAGTTTATAAGTATATTCGACGTATTCAACGAACAATTATAGCACAGCATTCGGATTGTTGAAATTAAAATTACACCACGAAACATTCTCTGGGTGTCTGCAGCAATATTTTGGAAACGCGCGCCCTAATTTCACACACGTAGACTGCTGAAAATATTGTTGAATTTAATATTCAAACTGAACCATACAAATACGGGTACAGCCGCTAGTTAATTGGGGCATAGAATTTATGCGATAAAAGACGACCGAGTTTAAACAACGGAGCTGTGAGGAAATAAACAGATTATTAAAAAAGAAAGTCATAACTTGTCGAAAATAAACCAAAGTGATCAGCACTACAACGAATAAAACTTGTAAAAAATTTCCTGCGTGTGTTTTATTCGGCTACGGCCATCCACTACAGTTTAAAAAATAGACACCGCGCGTTAGTGGTCAAATGATTTATATTAATTATTATTTGTGTTACTTTTTACGTCGTCACTAAACGTTCGTCTATTATCCAATTTATAACTCCCTGTTATACAAGGTGTGTTATAACCCTTGTGGGCTTCCTTCATTTTAATTCGTTTTCGGAAAATATTATGTACATATGTGGGATTAGACGATACGTATATAGTATACTGATCGCACGGCTGCGATACTATATAACATGCACTATTTTTTAAAACAAATGATGAAGGTAATCTTTACCTTTCAAAGCGCAAATACTGTTTCAACGTACAGATGGGCGAGTTTCTAAGTTAGTGATTTAATTAAAAGAACCTGAATTTACGAGGTTATGACCATGAATGGAAAATATCCTAACATGTTTCCTTACTATTTAAGGTGCAAAGGTGTTTGTGCGGAATTTTTCTCCCGCGTTAAGATTGCAACTGTTTTTATCGTCGACGCAAACTATGCGTTAGCGAATTGAATGGTCGTTAAGAACTTGAGAAAGCTTGCGTCCATGTCCTATTAACGATCACAAATCCTCTCTGCATTTCTTGAATCGCTTTTATAATAAACCTCCAGGCTCATTTATACAGAATGATGTGTAGAAAATAACCCAAAAGTATAGTCTACATAAATTGGGGACACACGCGTAATTTTTACCAATTTCATGCCAGATAATTCGCTAAACAAAGAAATAAGAATAACCAAGCAATAATAGTGCTAAAATACGAAAATTACGATCCAATTGTTAAACCTACCATACCGTTAAATGCATGCATAAATTTCTGGAGTTATACATTTTCAGTAATTACTGAAAGTATTTAGACAACTAATGTCTCAGGTAAGGTATTGTGGACTAGCTTCGACTCGTGCAATATGTTTTATCATATAGGCATACAGACATTTTATGTTATTTCTGCACAATTTTTTTTTAATTGTTGAGTATTTCATTAGCTACATTTTTTATACAATTTATTTACTAATTTTCTGTCAACTAATACCCGTATCCAGCCCTATTTTACATTGTATTGTACCTGCCTGACAACATAACAAAACCAAATTTTTATCATGGGCTGTTCATGGTGAACTGAGAACTTTCGAAAGCCCTGCTTAAGATCTACTTGTATGCACATTGTGTATTCTTCAGCCATATGCTAAATTAACACTTCCATGGGACCTGATCACTTTATTCATGCGTCGGTCAAGTAAAACTAAAATTATTAGAAAATAAATTTCACAAATTTGCTTATTTTATACACTTAAATGCATTTTAAAAACAGAAAGCACAATAAATCCTTCCAGCATTCACAAATTTTACCTAATACTTTTAATTCAACTTTTAGATATGGAACTACTTTCCCTTCGTCAATACCAACCTTACTCGGTGCATGAAAGTCAGTTTACCAGTTTAAATATATGCAGGAGGGATAGTGACATTTTTCAACGGTTGATTTCAAAAGTGCTCAATCACGAACAGCGTGTAAGCTGCTTAAAGCTGAATGTTGGAACACAACAAATCTCCAATAGCACGCATATCCACTCTGAATCTTGTCTCAACTTACATTAATAGTATCGCCCCAGCTCTGTCTTGGCCGTTTCCCCATTCATGCATCCCGCTACGCGACCACTAAGATGGAATCTGGCTTCATATTCCTCGCTGCCAGGAGTTGACACTGCTCGGCTTCGTTCCTTGGCACGAACGGTACGCATACTCGTTTCTGATTGGCTGCACAGCGCCTGGTTCGGAGATTAGTCACGTATCAGTGAATTCTTGTGCGTCCATATTGCAAACTGCCAAGGGTTTTTGTACATTCAGCTACAGTGCGCCTGTGCTTTGTACGGCTATTGCGAAATGGCCTACATTAAAAAATTATGCATAAAAAAAAAACGAAACCGTAGGAAGATGACCACACTTACTCATTTGTCCACCTCCGAGATGACTGCATACGACGGAAAGAAGTACGTAACACAACAAACGTTCGGCCAACACTAAGCACCAGAAATACGCACTATCCAATGTTAGCTTTAGTTATTTGTCAATATAAAAAAATTAGCTGAATTAAGTAGTTTCCTTTTATGACTTGGCCGGGGATTGGAAACCTGATCCTTACAAAAAAGGGACCTCTCAGAAATATCCTAAAATGTCTTCCTGTCCTAAAATTAATTTGTCAACTGGCGGAATTACGGGTTTTGTGTTTGTGAGTGGGTGAAATTGGCCGGAGTTTTCTAGTATCGCAGCACAAGACTAAATATTTGAAATTTACACTACAGAGCTGCTTTTGCACGTCGTTTGATTTTAGCAGCGTTTTTTTCACCGAATATTCGCAATCGCATCTGTAGCAACTATTCCCCATCTCTTACATATAAAGTATTTTTTTTAGTAGTTCTCAAGATAATTATTGTTCCATGTTGGCTGCACTGCTTAGTAACAAAACTTTTACCTTGAGTAGAAATTTTTGTTTACTACAAGATTTCCTATGCTGTATTTTTTTTATTAATTTGGTAAATTGAAACATTTTGTTGAACTAGGGAAAATTATTTATATTACTACAGTTACTTTTATTTATTTAAAGTATGAAACGAAGATCGGAAAATAAATTATGTGTGATTATATTAAAAAAAGGTTGCATATCCACTTTATGCGAATATACAAGAAATAATTCAAATTTTAAAACAATTATTTGAATATTCGTGTCCATTTGAACAATATGTTTAGGCACTTGTAAATTTTTGATCAAATAAATTTATTAAAGGAAATTAAATTACAAATTAAAATTTTGATGTCAAATCTGTTACCAAATTAAGTATACACAATTAAGTTATATCAATTTTAACAATTCTGCCCATTATCCAAGACACGTAAATAGTATTCATTCAAATTCTTATTCGCTTTGTGCTGTATTGTGTCACCATTATGATCAATGATCAATTCCAAAGTGCAAGTTAACGGCACGGAAATAATAGATTGCAGACTATCAACTTTTCAGTCCCTAATACGTACTTACACTATCGCTCCATTAGTAGACGATGTAATTTATTCGATAACGCCCATCTCTACTAAGCAGCGACTGACAAATCTTGTACCGCGGACACAAAAGGAGCAAACAGATAGGAGACTTCAGTGTACCAGCGTTGCACCATACCTGCATGCTCTGGCCTCCCGCCTGTTTAGTCAATTACGTCTTGCTAGAAGCTAAGGAACCGAAGACATACACAGCAGGCATTCACGTGGGGCCTACGGACCCACTTTATGGTGAAACCGTCATATGCGAGATATACATATACTGTATGTATAGTAGAACCCTTTTAAGGAGTCACCCTTTCAAAAAGTTATCCCCCTGAAGTTTATATTATTTTGCGCCTGGCCTATAAACGCATAAGTAGTTTGGCCCTCTTAAAAGGTTTTCCTGGTTAGTAAGCTTGCAGTAAATTAATGTTTAGCCATGCTCTTGATGAACTGCATTATTTACAGATTTTACTCATGTAAGGCCATTGGGCATGGAAGTAACTACTTCGCAATCAGACATTATCGTAGTGTTAACCATCCTAAAAACAGTATTGCCGGGGAATGCGATCGACGCAGCCCCCCACCCCCTCTTTCCCAATTTCCCTAAATACCTACGTTAGCCCCTGCTGTAAGAACCCCTAGCACAGCAAGCAAGCGTGTTAACCACACCACTTATTCACTTTTTTGGATGAATTTTATTCTTAGTGGCATTGAAGCTACTACCGACCGTGTACGATTTTTTTGTGTCTGGTTATTTATAAATTCAGAATTAAAAATCAGGGTGTCGTTAATGTGGTAGCATTTCAAGAAACAAGCACAGCCAAAGGCTTAATTTGAGGAGATTGGGAGAGGGGAGTGCATTTATGTACGAAACCTACACCAAATAACTGCATTTTTTGGGCTAGGCTAGACAGTACACACTGCTATTATCTGGGAAAAAATAATAATGTACTTCTGTCCACATTTAAGTTATTTATTCTCCGTTGTAAAAAAAAATGCAATCACTTCGTTCCCCAGTCACCACACGAAAAGCGTGTATTTTTAACATAATTGTCTCGCAGTTCCGGCCAATAATTCATTATAGTCTATTCGCTGTTTCTTCGCACTTTTTGACTAACCTTTGAAAAGTCGCCCCATGTACGGCGTGCATGGTTATTTCCTAAATAATCCATGTATCACAAGCGTTTTATGCATCTGTTAACGTAAAGGTTCCTTTAAGTTAAACTTTTACTTGCGTGTTATCTATAAACTATAATATTTATCATATAGTAAATATGGATAAAAACAGTAATAAAACAGGTGTGTCTGTAATGCCTAATAAGAAATAGTTCTTATGCAAAATATTTTTACACTGGGTGCTCACGAATGTGGTGCGTTGTCCCTTTGTTATTATTTTCAAGACTTGGTTAAGCTTTGTTTTCATGAGACGGAGTAATACCCTAAAAGTAGAACTTTAGCAGTGCTTCAGAAAATTTGGAAGTAACTGGCAATGGACTATATAAAAGAATACGTATATTTAAAAAAAAAAATCATGTTCAAAATATGCGTAGGAACACAAACGTTTCAGTTTCAAAAAGAACAATTATATTTTTGTACAATGACTGTATCTGAGATAGAGAAGTCGAACAAAACGAAGTTAAGGTCTGTAAAATCCAANTCCTTTAAGTTAAACTTTTACTTGCGTGTTATCTATAAACTATAATATTTATCATATAGTAAATATGGATAAAAAACAGTAATAAAACAGGTGTGTCGGTAATGCCTAATAAGAAATAGTTCTTATGCAAAATATTTTTACACTGGGTGCGCACGAATGTGGTGCGTTGTCCCTTTGTTATTATTTTCAAGACTTGGTTAAGCTTTGTTTTCATGAGACGGAGTAATACCCTAAAAGTAGAACTTTAGCAGTGCTTCAGAAAATTTGGAAGTAACCGGGAATGGACTATATAAAAGAATACGTATATTTAAAAAAAAAAATCATGTTCAAAATATGCGTAGGAACACAAATGTTTCAGTTTCAAAAAGAATAATTATATTTTTGTACAATGACTGTATCTGAGATAGAGAAGTCGAACAAAACGAAGTTAAGGTCTGTAAAATCCAANAATTATATTTTTGTACAATGACTGTATCTGAGATAGAGAAGTCGAACAAAACGAAGTTAAGGTCTGTAAAATCCAACAATTTAATGAAAAATAATTTGGGCAGTGAAAAGGGTGATGGGGGGGGGAGGGGGGAAGTCTGAAGTGATACACGGCCTACGTGTTTATAAAACAGAAATGCAGGTCAGGGTGCTGTATAGTCCCACATATTTTAACTTGAGATTACCAACAGATAAAGAACACCTTATCGAAAGTTTTTTACTCCAGATTGCATCCATAAAAACAGACCGTTTTTAACGCACACGAGAAAAAATAAACCCATATACAAGCTTTAACCTCTGCTAATTATACTAACTATTATTATACACGATGTACTCCACTGACCAGCATGCGGCGATAGCACTGGAACGCCAGTCAAGTTCATTCTATATTGGAAAAAGTTATAATTTGAGTGTTATCACGCCGTTTTACGAACCGCTGTACCTTATCTATTCCGAGAAGGCCGCAGAAAACACCTTTACCACCAACTAACTCTGATCGATCTGACTGCCAGCGTGTTCGTGATATTGCGAGACGAAACTCTTCCAATGACATTCGCAAATGTTTGATTGATTATAGTTAACAGGCCGCAATATCCTGAACTTTATATGCTTCCAGTATGCTTTTCGNATAGTAAACAGACCGCAATATCCTGAACTTGATATGCTTCCAGCACGCTTTTCGATGTGCTTTCTCATCTTCTACAAAACTACACTATTTACATTTGTAATTAAACAACGATTTTATATCCAACTGATTTATTTACCGAACCAAAAAGTGTGCGCTACATGTCAGTACTGCCAAAAGGACTACGTCCTACTGGAAGGACAATTATAAAGACCGGATGAAAACATACTACGTCCTCCTAGCAGGACTTTCGTCAAAAAGTAATCACGTACTAAAGTTCTGGAAGGGTTTCCGGCAGGACGTTGGTTTGCACAATCTATCAAGTCTGGATCACTGTAAGAAACTCGTTGAGGGATAAATGTGCATATATATATAATATATATATATATACACACACACACACACACACACGTTAAATCGCACTTAACATTCCTCATGGCCTCGCGTCACGTTGACTGTCATCCAAGTGGAACACAGAATGCTCGTGACCTTGAGATCAATGCTACTCTCTCTACGACCGCACACATTTCTCGGAAGGGGTATATGGGTGTAGTTAAAGACGGGAAGAAAGGTGTAGGGACGCGGTGTCTTCGCTACATCGCCTTTCGCACAGCAAGCCGTTCCGAAAACATACGTACAGTGGGGTCGTCTGTTTGCAGTGTTAAATGGCAGTCACCGCACAGCTTACAAGTGCCTGAGCGTGGACAGCTTCGTGAAGAATGGAGGTCTTAATTAAATAAAATACCTTAATTTCATTCACTAACTTATTTACAATAGTACAGGAACCTATACAGCGATGTCTTTAGTTTAATACCTCTCTCTCTCTCTCTCTCTCTCTATTATAACCATAAGTGCAAATAACATTCCTCAATAAATAATTACATTAATAAATGTACTAGTTAAATGTGTCCTATTAAAAAAATGAATATAGTCGAATACTTTAAATCAGTCTGCGTTTACTAGTGATATTAGTCTGCCATGAACATTCAACTCTACTCTGACGCCTAGGTTTATATCAGTCGTCTGTGGCCTATGTGGGTGGATTAAGAAACAGCAGCACTGTTCCAAGAGCTCCCCAAAGTCTCCCCGCAGTCGTTTCTGTCGTGGAATTGTTTTGTTTTCTGTCCCAAATGTTAAATGCAAAAAAAAATTCTCAACATTAAATTGAAATGACTAGACAAAAATCCTCTCTTCCAATTAGGGTATATCATCTATGTTAATTTAGCAAAAAAATGTCCTTTATATTTAAATATTTAATTTTTTATTACGTTAGCAGTTTCCAACCATATATGACTTTGTATAGTAAGTCATCCATAGAAGGGGAAGAGGAGTAGTGAAAGTCATGGATTACATTTGAATATGGTTTAGATCTTTTTACATAATATTAAATCTTTGTGTAGGCCTATATAGCAGCGAACAAAACAATTAATATATTGCAAAATAATGTGAATTTCTAGTGCCAATTTATTTTGAGCCATAAAATGATAAGTTTATGATATTTACATATTTTGTTAGCTGTACACAAAAACTGTAAGTTAATGAGTGTTTTTTTTTTTTTTAAATATAATACAAACAATTGCTTCTTTCCGACAAAAATTCACATTTATACACTTAGTAATCTCAACCAATTCATTTTCGAACTGAAAAATTTTACATTTCGGTTAAGACTTTCCTTAGGATGTAAACACACACTAAAATTTCGACATTGATGCACCCGTGCAACCATGAAACCAACAAATTTCTTGATTTGGCACGGAACAAGTCTTTGCTCGCACGGAACAAGTCTTTGCTCAGCCAAATTTGTCTCCGAAATCCTTTGCTTAAAACAATATTTGCGTTAAATCATTAGCATAAACTCCTTAATGAAATATATTGTTTAACTGTACAGGATGATTCTAAAATTCAGGTCAAAACTACTATAGTTTCCATGTGATATACTGTCTAGCACTTTGGGGAAAGCGTTCCGAAAAGTATTCGCAATAATTCCTCCACTTTAAGAACACACTATGTATAATTTAGACATGACAGTTCAACTTGCCACATTCACCTAACGAAAGTGAGAGTCCCTGAAAATAAAAGATTTAGTGGTCACCATTCTAAAATATTGAAAACTACTCAAGATGAGAGACTGATTGAACTAATGACCAAGTTAGCGCAGAAACTTATTTTTGTAGTGTTTTTGTGTGTCCGTAGCAGTGCGAGCACCTGCTGTTTAAGCCGCCAGGGCTTCTCTTTCACTACCCTCATCTTCTGTGCAAGTTCTGGCTTGCGGGATACCGGTTCCGGGACAGCGAAGTTCCTATAGGTTATTCACGGTAAAGCAAGCAGTTCTGAACTAAACGTTTGAAAAAAAAAATCACTGCTCTTAGCTGCACACATTTTGACGTAATCTATGACTGCAATACTCAGAGTAAGTTGGCAGCACATTATAATCATAGTTTCGTGTCCTAACGCCTTGCTAGTCCCAATGCTAAAAATTAACGACACCTGAAGTTCAGCATATTATACTTTGTGTGTTTAAAAACAAAATTTGTAATAATAATACACGTGTAATAATTTCATAACAACACTTGGTTGACGTATTATTCAAGTGATCGGGCCCGATCACTTGAATAATACGTTCTCGTGTTTATGTCGTCTGAACTTAATTTTAGCTGGCAACTCTTAACCCCAAATGTAAAATATTTTGCTTACTCGGTAAATAAAATATTTCTTTATAAATTGTTAGTGAAGAAGAACATTTTGTGATTTCTGTTTGCTGTATTTCGACGTACAGTAGTTACAACATTTCATGTAATATACAGACCTAGCCAATGTGTGTGCATGCAGTTTAAGTTGGTTACATTCATTTGAAACCTAGAGAAAAACTTTAAGAAACTTTAGTCGAGTGCATTTAATTATATTTGCGGTGTTAAGTTTACTAGTAGATAACTCTGTACGTCATTTCACTGATTTTTAGAAAACATCGCTTACAAACTTGATTGATAATACACGTGAAACACTCCTCATGTACGTTTTAATAATTTAGATAGTTTTTTTAAGCCGTTCAATGTGAACGAGCCAACATGAATCTTAGGAAATCTGAGTTTCCAGGAATAATCTCAATCTATATAAAAAGGAGAAAATGGGATTGCTCATTAAACGAGTGAATAAAATTTCATGAAATATGTTATTAGCTAGGTAATATTATTTGAAGTATTCTTAAGAAATTACTTTTTATTAATGTAATTATTCTTAATTTATAAACGAAAAGTGGTTTTCTTGAAAGAAAAGTGTTGTGCCGAACTTATATGTTTAGCACTGTTAAAACGATCCATTTGGACGGATTTTTCATTAAACTTGCAGNAAAGTGTTGTGCCGAACTTATATGTTTAGCACTGTTAAAACGATCCATTTGGACGGATTTTTCATTAAACTTGCAGTAGTGATCAATATCACTGCGGAAGTATGCTGTAAAATATGGATTCTCACAGGAGTATTGCATTGAAATACACACGCGTATGTGCCATAAGTCTTACATTGTTATCAGAATTAATTTTGATAAGACAGAAAATATGAATATCGTCCTGTTCGTATTTAGAGCATTCACTACGGTGATTAATTACACGATGTTATAAACACACAAGTAGATAAATACAGCGGACTTCTGAACAGCTGATTTAAAGATATCGCCATATGGCTGTGTTTACACTAAGATACGGCGGAAGAATATGAAACGGGCCGAAAGTAGAAACAAATCAGGTCACAATCGTAAACATCCTTATATGTATGTATCCGCTATTTTCGCACACAGGCCTCTTGTCAGACTCACGAGGAGTATTAAGATAGAAATAGAGTGTCTTCCAATGAAGCACTGCACTCAACTGTGCAATATGAAGAAATCGTTAAAATTTAGTACATAAACTGCCAGAATTTTCAGGAAATTATGGTTCATATTGCCTATGAAAGGATAACGTGTATATTTTGAAACACTGCAACATATGTTCTAAGAAATTACTAATTTAAATCCGTTAAAAATTAATTATTAAAGGTATATTTCAAATAAAACATTATAAGCGTATTTACATTCTAAAAGCTTCAAAAAGAAGACCATTACAATGATTGCTCTGGTATTAAAAACTAATAGCCTAATAATGTTTCAAAATATTTATGATAATAGGTTCTGTGCACGATAACTTCAGCCATGAAGTGAACTGAAACAAATATACTTAAAATCAAATAATTTNATGATAATAGGTTCTGTGCACGATAACTTCAGCCATGAAGTGAACTGAAACAAATATACTTAAAATCAAATAATTTTAACAGTAAAACCAGTATTTTCTTACATAAGACCATAAGAATTATGCTTGCCCTGCTTGAGTAAGGTTTACTTGCAAAATGTGCTTTGTGAAGCATCCAAAATGTAAATACGCCTAAATTTTAATCCCAAATAAACACTTTGTAATAGATTTTTTAGTATATTTAAATACGTAAAGTCCAACAAAGAATGCTGCACTGTTTTGAATATACAAGATGGTCCACCTAACGTGAACACCCCCAAAATTTCAGGAACGGTTGCAGGTCACTAAATGCTGTTTTCGCTAAATAAAATTACGTACAGGGGCAAGTAATTCGCAGCAAAGTGACTATTCGTAACACTTTTATTGACAGAAATAATTAAACCACATACGAATTTTCCACTGGAAACATACATTTATTTCAAAGGTGTATGAAAGTACGCGCAAAGAGGAATTCAGTGATATAGTATATGCAATAATGGAAAGTTACACAGAAACGCCAAGAAATAATGTACAGACCTGATTAAGTTAGGTGGGCCGGTAACATGGGGCAGTGGACCTGTACTCACAGCTGCAAGCAAGCAACACGCGCCGTGACTCATCCTGGCGGGACCGCTTCCTAATAGCAGCGCAGCACCAGTCCCCGTAATCTGTTATGGTAAGTGTTACTGCAGTGTGTGTCAGCACGTAGGCAATGAACTTCACGAATGAGGAAAAACTGGATGGTCTACTTACTTACGGTGAGTGTGGCAGAAATGCCAAGCAAGCCGTCCAAATGTATGGTAAAATGTACGCTAATCGTACGCCCATCTCACGGCAAACGATATGAAGAAATTGCACACGTCTCTTGTCATGAGGTGACGAATTTCACAACACGAGTGCTACGAAAGACTACTACGGACGAGACGCACCAGCAAGATGTGATGGCACGTGTCGATGCAAACCCCCACGTGGGTACGCGAGAGAACTTTCCAGGTACGTAGGAATACGTAAAAAAAGTGTGTGTTACGGATACTGCGCCAAAGGAAATTCCATCCATATCATGCGGCTCTTCAACAATCAAACATGAAGGGGATTTCCAGCAGGGTGTTCAGTTTTGATGGTTTTTCTGAAGAACATACTATTTACCGATGACGCAAACTTCACAAACCAANTCCAGCAGGGTGTTCAGTTTTGATGGTTTTTCTGAAGAACATACTATTTACCGATGACGCAAACTTCACAAACCAACAGCGCATAAATTAAATTACGAAATATTCACTACTGGGCCACGGAGAATCCGCGTTTGGTCTGGCACGTGACGCATCANTCCAGCAGGGTGTTCAGTTTTGATGGTTTTTCTGAAGAACATACTATTTACCGATGACGCAAACTTCACAAACCATGGGCGCATAAATTAAATTACGAAATATTCACTACTGGGCCACGGAGAATCCGCGTTTGGTCTGGCACGTGACGCATCAGCAACAGTGGAAAGTGAATGTGTGGTGTGGAATCGTTGGAGACTACGTCATAGGGCCACACTTCATTCAAGTGACAATGACCAGCTGTATGTACGCCCATTTCCTCAGATCTCACCGGCACTTCTGGAAGATATACCGCTCGATATACGTCATGATATGTGGTTTCAGAATGATCGTTGTCCTGCGCATGTTGCTTGTGGGGCGAGGCAAGTGTTAAAATAATCTTTTCCAATCCGGTCGTTAAAGCGTGGTGTTGTAAGATGNCTACGTCATAGGGCCACACTTCATTCAAGTGACAATGACCAGCTGTATGTACGCCCATTTCCTCAGAGATCTCACCGGCACTTCTGGAAGATATACCGCTCGATATACGTCATGATATGTGGTTTCAGAATGATCGTTGTCCTGCACATGTTGCTTGTGGGGCGAGGCAAGTGTTAAAAGAATCTTTTCCAATCCGGTCGTTAAAGCGTGGTGTTGTAAGATGGCCAGCTCGCTCCCCCGACCTCACACCTCTCGATTTATTCCTGTGGGTAACACAAAGCTAGGGTGTACAACAAGATTCTTACAACACCAAAAGACATGCAGGAATGCACTGTGGCAGTTTGCACACACATTACGCCAGAAACACTTCAGGCCGATCATCACTCACAACATATGCGTTTACACACGTGTATTGCTGTCGATGGTAAACACGTCGAGCACATGCTGTGAAAAGAACTAATGTGAAGAGTTTCAACCGTAACTGTGCTCTTTTGTACTATGTATGCTCATGCGGTTGCATTTCTCGTTAGGTTGGTTTGTTATATTTTTGTTGTGAATCTGTGCGCACTCGTTACTCACTAAAGTTAATGACTAGGAAACAAATCTCCTGAATTACGTCGGTATCTGAATAAAATGTAATGTATTGACATCATACTTGCACTCGCATTGCCCGTCTTCCCTCTGCTGCGGTGCTCTCCTTTGTCCAATATCGCACTCCGAGCTCCTTGACCCATTAAGTCAAGTGCTACGCTGATATAAGGAAGCGGTCCCGCCAGGATGAGTCACGGCGCGTGTTGCTTGCTTACAGCTGAGAGTACAGGCCCACTGCCCCATGCTACCGGCCCACCTAACTTAATCATATTCGCACATTATTTCTTGGCGTTTCTGTGTTTCTTTCCCTTGCATATGCTGTATCACTGAATTCCTCTTTGCACGTACTTTCAAATGACATGCATGTTTCCAGGAGAAAACTCATGTGTGGTTTAATTATTTATGTCCATGCAGGTTTTACGAATAGCAACTTTGTGGCAAATTACTTGTCCCCGAAAGTAATTTCATTTAGCGAACAACGCATTTCGTGATCGGCACCAGTTCCGGAAATTTTGGGAGTGTCAACGTTAGGCGAACCAACAAGTATGAATGTGTTTCGTTATAAAAATTAATACATTTCTGACAATTCTGTTAGTTGGTGTGTACTTTTTATGAACCCTGCGTGTTTTATAGTCGGGCGCAGTGCTCCGTTGGTATACTATTTCTGCCTAAACAACCCTTTGAGTCGCTGAAACTGTTTAGAAACCCAAATCTAAAAAACTGCATAATGAGAAGAAAATGTTTCTAGCCTGTGCTATTGTTGATTGCATAGACAGCAAATGGTTCGGATTTTGAATCCTGGGCAAGTTTGGATGTGCGCAGTTTTCAAGAGAAAATTTAGATTTTATTTAGCCGGTAATCCGCTCTAGGCTGACACAACAGGGGCGATAATGTTAGGTGCGTGAAAATAGCTGAATAAATGCTAACATTTTCAATAATTGCTATAACTTGCAAATTAAAAAAGAACAGCATGTGTGTGTATATGTATGTATATACACACACACGATGCTATATATATATGTGATTACTTCAAAAATGAAATACCCTAAAGTAAAATTACCAAACTTATAAGTTTTACTAACTCAAGATGCCTTCCAAAAAGTAATTTTAAATCCACAATGTAATAATCTTCTAAAATAATCCCAAAATAAGACAACATTCCCCCCTCCCCAAACAAATGGCTATGAAAATTAGACACCTCAAGGAAAAGCAACCTTTCCTGTTTTGTTTTGGTAATGGAAAACAGTGCCCACAAATATTTGGGAATTTATGTAATTTTTGACTTATATATATATATACATCTTATGGCAAAAACTTGCTCACAGTAGACTGCTTGTGTGATTATTAATAGTCAACACTTCAGATGCCGGAAAGTAAAAGGAAACCACATTTCCTTCCTTTTATTCTCTATGTTTTCCTGATTATGAAGTCCTGCTAGGTAATTCGCACTTAAAGAATTTCTGACCTGCCTTTTATGCTAATGAAAAACATCCTGGGTAATGCAGCATTGACATGAATTATTACACTAAGCAACTATACAGACTGCAAATTTCTTAGTGGGAATATATCTGCCAACTGAAAATGATNAAAAATATTTCAAAATGTTAAAAATTTCCACCTAAAATGCTACAAGATGCTTTTCAAGTACCTCTAGCCATTACTTTTTTTTCTACTGTTGTTTACCGCAGCGTAGTGTCAACTTAAACTTGACACCCGCGACCCAACGGATGTTCGTAAAACAAAGCTAAGTATGCAGTGTCTTTAAGTACGACCAACGAGGATTCCAGGAAAACGTGAGTCAGAACAGCTGTTCTATGCTGGCTCGTACAGCGTTGTTTCATGCACGTTCGAACACAGCAAAGCATTTATAAATCAATTCAAAACACCTTCTGGCTTGTGTCCACACTTTCATCTACCTTTCCTGAGAAAACCCTAAATATACAGGACTTCATGCATTTGAGATTGTGAGCCGTTACCTGAGTACATATGTATTTGATACTGCATTATGCAACTTACATGCCATGTTACCTTGGGTGCTAACTGTGTAATTCTTTTTTGTTCTGTTTGACTTCTGCATTAGTTCTCCTTGTTCAGGATTCCATTGCCAGCTTTCATAGGAACAATCACATTGTGTTACACTGGTGCCGTAAAACGAAGGATGACGAAGAATTTGAATTTCAAAGTGCTTCAGTTTAAACCAATCAAAATGCAATAAAACAAAGTTAACGAAAAAATTTTAATCCGAACCAATTACGCACAACCTTGAATCCAAGTGTGTGTGTTTTTCTTTCTTTAGTGGAACTACTTTTATGTCAATGTAGACCACCAAGCTACGATTTTATATTTCAGCTGAATTAGGAGGCACCTATTTCAAGTAAGATGTCATTGACGGCATGCACGTTGTACTATGCCTAAAATTTTGTAGTCTGTTATAGGACTTCTCAGTTTTTACGGCAGNTAAAATGCTACAAGATGCTTTTCAAGTACCTCTAGCCATTACTTTTTTTTCTACTGTTGTTTACCGCAGCGTAGTATCAACTTAAACTTGACACCCGCGACCCAACGGATGTTCGTAAAACAAAGCTAAGTATGCAGTGTCTTTAAGTACGACCAACGAGGATTCCCGGAAAACGCGAGTCAGAACAGCTGTTCTATGCTGGCTCGTACAGCGTTGTTTCATGCACGTTCGAACACAGCAAAGCATTTATAAATCAATTCAAAACACCTTCTGGTTACACTTTGATCTACCTTTCTTGAGAAAACCCTAAAAATACAGGACTTCATGCATTTGAGATTGTGAGCACATATGTATTTGATACTGCCTTATGCAACTTACATGCCATGTTACCGTGGGTGCAAACTATGTATAATTATTTTTTGTTCTGTTTGGCTTCCGCATTAGTTCACCTTGTTCAGGATTCATTACCAGCTTTCATAGAAACAATCTCATTGTGTTGCACTGGTGCCGTAAAACGAATGATGACGAAGAATTTGAATTTCAAAGTGCTTCAGTTTAAACCAATCAAAATGCAAAAAAACAAAGTTAACGAAAAAATTTTAATCCGAACCAATTACGCACAACCTTGAATCCAAGTGTGTGTGTTTCTTTCTTTAGTGGAACTACTTTTATGTCAATGTAGACCACCAAGCTACGATTTTATATTTCAGCTGAATTAGGAGGCACCTATTTCAAGTAAGAAGTCATTGACGGCATGCACGTTGTACTATGCCTAAAATTTTGTAGTCTGTTATAGGACTTCTCAGTTTTTACGGCAGNGTCATTGACGGCATGCACGTTGTACTATGCCTAAAATTTTGTAGTCTGTTATAGGACTTCTCAGTTTTTACGGCAGACTGCACGATGTCCATACGGCTGGAACATTTGAGACTATCAGTTTTGTCAAGTGCAGTAAAAAAAATTGCACCGATAGGCTGTCATTTTATCGCATAAGTTGCGAAACACTGGATCACGTAGCAGCAGAACAAAGAGCAGCGCTGGCGCCGAGAAGCCAAATGCACAAAGTCGTGTAGCACATTGCACTTACGTAACAGAAAGCCAAAGTGAAATCACGTTTTTAATTTATAAGTACAAATTGAAGGAGATCGTGTTAGTGCCTGATTCTGTTTTGAAGTAACGTAAACTGTCTTAAGACATATGCCCTATGACATTACGTAAACAAAAACGGCTCATAGTAGTAACGTTAGCAAATATATTTTATCTGGCGTGTTGCTTGCATATTTAGATCACCAAAGCAAGAGTCCTTAAAATTAAGCTTCCGCCTCTCCCCTGCCCCTACTAACAAAGTGTAGTAACCTATTCCAAATAGGATTCCTGCAGACGTTGCAAACAAAGCAATTTGTATCTTTAAAGGGCACCCTAGGGTAAATATTAACCGCATTATTTTGAACATCGATATATTTTTTTTTGCAAGGGGAGAAGCAGTGCAGAAACCTCCAAACCTTCCTTTACTGAGTTAATGTAACAATTCTAAATTGTTGGTATCATTGGTGGGCTCTCACTGTAACACTCGCCTTAGGAAACTGAGCCGCCGAGGATGTTTTGCAATCTAGAATTTTAGAACATCCAGACGAGGACTACTGGAACCTCATAAAACTGGCGAACGTAAGTGCGACTTTACACTAAATTATACTACTTGTCTGAACGCAGCAATGGCCACGTCTTTTAACGCTTTGTCACATTAATACACTTGAATTCCACAACTTTGAAAGACATATTTCAGCGACGGTCTTTTTTTTTTACACCTATGGTCCAAGTCTTTGATAAAGGCAGACTTTGGAAATTAATGACTCAAAACAAAAACTTTAAAACCTCCCACCCAGAGAGTTGTCGATTGACTGAAAGCGACTCACAAACAATTAACAAATTAAGTTACTTTCAAACAGCTCAATTGAAGTATCTATAAACTAGTATGGCATAGTGTTAGCCAAAACTTAACGTGATTTTCTAAATTTTGAAAATATTTTACGGTTTTGTGGCACATCCATGAAATCATTAAAATAATGAATATAATTTTTTTATTTTTTCGCTAAGTTTTTTTAGCATGTATCTAAATAACTAACTTAAGCTCAATTCTTTCATAAATGTCATACTTATTTACACATTATTTCAAATCTCAATGAAAACCTAAATAAAGTAGAAAATAAGTTTATACTCTTGAATGTCATGCGAGCGCTGTTGAAGTTTGAGTATATATGATTTTCTTGCAAAAAATGCTTGGATCCTAATATTCAAGGAACCCCGACAAAATTATTTTTTTTTCTTAATTACATTAAAAACAGATTGCTTGCAATGGTGGCATAACTGAGGCCGGGGGTATAAATAAGGGAGCTTATGCAGTTTTCCACTTTTTCGTGAAATTTGATTCATAAAAAGTCTTACATTTACACATGTCTATTTCCATCAGAATTAATACTGAATATTAACGACATCCTCTCATTTTTATTTAGCTTGCAAATTAAGAATTACGGCATAAGGACAGGCGTCAATTTTCATTTTAAAGCTCAGCCCCATCCAACCTCTTCTCCCCAGGGGCGTCGTCAGAACTGTCTGGAAGGGGTATTCAAGAAAAAAAGAGGGGAGAGGTACGATGACTTGCACTAGCACCAGTGTGGAGCTGGCTGTGTTAATAGGACAATTGTCATGAGAAAATTACCTCCTAGCGTATAATAAATGAACCTTGGTCAACAGTATCTGCATATTTCCATAAAAAATTATTAGTAATAATTTTAATTCCAATTACGGACAACCTAGAGGGAGGAACTTGCAACCCCAAACCCCCTCCTTCCCCAAACCCCCTCCTTCCCCAAACTACGCAACTGGGAAAAACCCTTGCATTTACACACGCCTGCGTCCATGAGAATCAACACTGAATATTAACCACTCCCTCCCATGTTTTGTTTTTATTTGTAACTTTTAAAATAAGAATTAGACCCCTAGGGCTGAATCACCTACGTCAATTCCCATACTCCAAATCAACCCCACGAAGGAAAAAAACAGCGTATAAACGCGCGTAACTTGTACGCGAACGTGCTTAAGGGGACAGCGCGTAGCAGCTACACACACGTGCCATACGTTACAGCTAGCCGCCGTGGAACTTACGTTTCTCCCACAAGTGCTGCGTGCGTTGCCACGACAGTCGCTGCTGCTCTCGCCGGTGGGCGGCTTCCATGTGGGTGGTGACTGCGGGGCGGCTGGCTACCCGGTACGGCATGCAAGCTGACGACGCTCGCATCACACACGAGCACGATCACGATCTCCGGCGGCGAGCCACTGCGCCCGTGCGACACGACGCGCCCACCTCGCCAGCCCTGATATCACCGGCGGCGATAAGGCCCGCGCAGATAAAAACAGCCGAGTGATGTATCGACGAGCGGCGAGCGCCGGTGTGTCAGGTGTTCGCGGGCGCCAAGGAATGGCTTTGCTTCGCGCTTGACTTAGGAAAGGGGAGGGGTGGAGGGACTGTTGTTGATACCTTCTCCGTCCGGGTGAGTGCGCTGCGGGTACCGGCGGTAGGGGGTGACCGGCATTCAAACGCTCCTCGTCGCTACAAGTTAGGGGCTGGAGGGAACCGTGTACTCGAGCTGCCTGGTCCTCCAGCTCTACTAGCTGTCTCAAAAATATCAGGGGCACGTTCCAGGGTCTCGTCCTCCTAAAGCAACACCGAGTAACAGCTGATAAAAGTGAGAGTAAACGTGGTTTTGGAACGAGCACGTTTTAAATAGCATGCTGTGTTTACAAATGTACACTGTTTTACCAACCAACATAAATTCCAAAATATATTCGTAACTTTCCCCCCCCCCTTTTTTTTTTTTTTTTTTATTTGATACATAAACAGCTGTACTTGCCATAAGTTAGTCATACCGGTAAACATTAAGTCTAAAAATGCAACCTTTATACAAGTTAAGTTATAAATTAATATTAAAAATGTTATTACGCGTCATTTATAACTGGCCCGTGTGTGTCTGTAACCATAATATCCACATTTCCTTCAATTCGTTAAATACTACTGAACTTTCTGCCTTTACTCGCTGAAATAGTGTGTGTAAAAGTTTTTCTCTGGCAAGATGCTCGAAGTAATTACTCTGCAGTTTTGGAGAAATGCCACGAGAAAGTAAAACAGTTACTCAAAGTGTTTTGTTGGTAATTATCTAGTGTAGGTGCTTTTCTGAAGGAAACGTCCTAGACCAACAAAAGTAGCATTAATAGGTTCTGCACAGCTTACCTTTTTAATATTGAAGAGGGTTTAATGTTAAAATAAGTAGAACACAATTAAAAAATTCGTCAAAATTACGAGCACTTTGGCAGCTATGTTTACTTCGGTCGCCATGTTTAATGGCTGCACATCGCTGTTTCCGACGCTACCTACCGGCCGTGGATATTCAGGAGGGGGTAATGTTAAAATAAATAGAACGTATTAAATAAAATAGTTAATAGTACGAGCAGCCCACCGCTTTATTTACGTCGGACGCCTTAACTTTTGGTGAATTAACAGTTATATGATTCTACGTATTGCAGATTATGTGCAGAAGCACATTCGTTCGTGAGTGATTTGTGGATTGCTGTGGGTAATATTGGTGGTAATGTGGTCGAATTTCTTTTGGTGATCTATAAATATTGATCGCAGGTAAGCGATGGATATAGAGGAACAGACTGCAAATAAGAGAAAATTATCGGTTGGGCAGGCCTATAGTGATAGTCGTCAAGCAAAGAATAATCGTGTAGGAATTGATGGCCCTTCGATGGAGCCTCTAAATACTGCGAGACAGGGTAGACCTACCCAATTATGCTATCCTCGAGATAGCCCAGGGCCTTTTGTTGTTTTTGTTGAGTCGATAGATAAGAATNCTACCCAATTATGCTATCCTCGAGATAGCCCAGGGCCTTTTGTTGTTTTTGTTGAGTCGATAGATAAGAATATTGTTAATTTACATCCAATTTCACTCGGTCGCAAATTACATCCTAACCGCGATATATTACATATCCAACGAGCTGGCCCAGCGAAACTTAAAATAACATTTACTACTGGTGTTGCAGCCAATAAATTCATGTCCTCAGACCTACCAACTAAACTGAATGTCTCCGTAAATATTCCTATTGGTCTTGTGCAACGCCAAGGGTTAATCTATGGAATTCCACTCGATATGTCGATAGATGACATTCGAGAAGGATTGGAATGCGATTACAAGATATTGTCAATAGAAAGGTTATCCAAACATATCGTTAATGGATCCTTATCGGAACGTGTTCCCATACGATTAGTGAGCCTTACCTTTGAGGGGCAACATTTACCTAATGAAATTATTATATATAAAGAGCTCTTCAAAGTTACACCTCGGGTTCAATCTGTGCTCCAGTGTTTCAGGTGTTTTCGCTTCGGGCATACACAGAAAAACTGCCGCGCAAAGAATGTTCGTTGTCCTGCCTGCTCTCAACCTCATGTTATTTCCGAATGTACTACTTCAGATACCCCAGTTTGTATGAATTGCTCTGGTCAACACATGGCGCATGACAAGGCTCAATGCCCTGTTTGGGAAATGGAAAGAGAGGTCAAACGTATCATGGCATACTATAACCTACCTTATGCTGAAGCTAAAACCAAAGTCCAGCCGTACTTCAGGGTCCATCCGGTACAACAACAACCGACATCGCAACCAACAATGTCCCCGCCCACCTCATTGGCTCAATATCCGCCTCTGCCTACACCATCAGTTCTCCCTCCCCCATCAGCGCCTCTGGCCTTCCCGACTTCATATTCTTTAGTAACACAAAGCTCCACGCGCCAATCCCAAATGGCCACCGTGAGGCCCGATGGCTATACTGTTTGTTATAAGGCAATACCTCCAGTGACTTCCAACATTGCTACACCTTCCTTTAATATTCGAGAATATTATGCTCAATTTAAGCCAGATGCTGTCGACAATATTCCTTTCCATGTTCGTGCTCCACTACCTGCAGAGGTACCGCCCGCTGAGGTGCGTGAAGTCCCTCGACTTGATAACGATAAATTGAACTCTTTGATAGACACAATTGAGCATATGATAACTGTAGCAAAAACAGATTCGACTTATAATTTTGACCGAGACAGTATGATCCAATCTTTTCTTCAAACTCTCCTATGAGGGGATGTGCCCTCTTAAGGTGAGTGTGTCTGCTTTTTTCTACCACTCTTTAGCTTCACATGTTTCCCTCATGCTTTTGCGCCATACAGTGGAACGCTAGATCTCTCCTGACCAATAGATTTCCTCTCCTTCATTATTTGGATGCTCATAACACAGATGTTGTTCTACTTTCTGAAACCCGGATGCTACGTACCTCCCCTCTCTATATCAGATCCTTTCAGTCTTTCGTCTCCCCTAAGGATGACAGAGGGACGGCGATATATTTAAGGAATACGCATGCTGGTGAGTCTTTTCATATTACTTATCCTGACGGTTTTCATGGCGTTGATGCGGTGGCGATTCGGACGACACTCGGCTACTTTAATATCACTATAGTGTCTATATATGTCCATCCTAAGTTTCGCTGTTCAGCACACGATTGGGCGTCTTTCTTCTCACAGTTTCCACATCCTGTAATTATAGGCGGCGATTTCAATTGCCACCATCGTCTATGGGGTAATCCCTTTGAGGATGTTTCTGGTCGATGTTTGTCAGAATTTTTACTTAATTCATCTTTTACTTTACTGAATGGTACGCAGCCGACATGGATCGGATCTCCACATTTCCGCTCCACTGCTATTGATCTAACTTTCGTTTCTGCCAGCCTCTCTAGCTGTTTAAACTGGTCAATCCATAATGATACATGGGGTAGTGATCATTTTCCAATTATCCTCACTTCTTCACCGACCTCTCAGCCGCCTTCCCCTACTTTTCGTCGATATCGTTTACTATATAATCGGGCTGATTGGTACAAATTCTCTTCCTTAATGTCGGAAGCCACAACCCATCTCCCCCCAGTTACGGCTTTTAATATAAATATGGTGTATGATGTTTTTTATATGTCTCTTTTGGAATCGGCTAAAAGTTCTATGCCTTTTCGACCTTCCCGTATTGGTGATCGGAAACGTGGTTCCACTTGGTGGGATGGACAGTGTGACGAAGTTAATCGCCATCGCTTGAATGCACTTCACCAATGTAAACGACAGGCTACATTGGCCAATTTTTTACATCTTAAGAAATGCCAAGCAGAGGCGCGCAAGTTGTGGTCTGAACGTAAAAAGCTTAGCTGGAATAATTTTTGTGCTTCACTTTCTCGTACTACTCCCTCTCGTACATTATGGGGTAAATTTAAAGCCTTTCGCACTAGTAAAGAGGGGCAGCGTTCCCAGCATATTTCTCTCCCCCTGGTTCCTACTTTTATGAATCGCATTGCCCCTGATACTGTCCCGGAGGCTGCTACCTTCTGTTTTCCTTCAGTTGTTTCTCCTGCAGTTTCACGTGATCATCAGGTTTTTTACCGGGCATTTACAGTGGAGGAATTAAGCCATTGTTTGCACACCACAGGTAATACCACCCCTGGTTTAGATTACATATCGTATGGTCTCCTTAAGCACCTTCCTCGCTCCACTCTCGTTTGGTTAGCTCAATTCTATGATAAAGTGTTTTGTTATGGATGTATACCTGATGTGTGGAGGGATTTTGAAATAGTACCAATTTTGAAACCGGGTAAACCTCCTCTATCTGCTGAGTCTTATCGTCCGATTGCTCTGCGTTCCTGTTTGGCAAAACTTTTAGAGAAATTGGTAAAACACAGGCTTAATTGGTGGTTAGAATATCATTGTTTACTTCGTCCAGAACAACTTGGTTTTCGCTCTGGTATTAGTACCCTGGATGCTGTTGCTGTATTATTTTCACGTATTCGAGATGCTTATGCTCACCGGAATGTTTTGGGTACTGTGTTTCTAGACTTGGAATCGGCCTTTGATAATGTTAATCTTAAACTCCTTTATGATAAAATGTTTCAATTAGGTTTACCACATACTCTTATACGATGTATCCATTCTTTGTTTAGCATTCGTCGTTATATACCTCGAGTACCTGATGGAGCAGATTTTGTTCGTCAGGTGTCCCATGGTTTGGTTCAAGGTAGTACCCTTAGCCCCTTACTGTTTATCTTGTATACTCAGAACATCATATTTCACCTGGGCTCCCATGTTCGCTCTATTCAATATGCTGACGATATTGTGCTTTGGGTTGAATGTATCTCTTATGACAATGCTTGCACTTCTCTGACTACGGCTCTTGATTCTCTGTCACTTTGGTTGGATGATCATGGTTTCAATCTTTCTGTGGATAAGACTCGCGCCTTGTATTTCACGCGTAAACGGTCCCAGTCACCACTTCCCTCTCCCACCATCAGAGGATATCCTCTACTCTGTGTAACAAAGGTACGTTATTTGGGTATCTTTTTAGAGTCCCGTGGTGGATGGACTACCCATGTTGAATACACTATTACCAAATGCCGCAAACGAATTAATATTTTAAAGGCTCTCGCCCACTATCGTTGGGGCTCTAGCTTTTTTGCTCTTCGTTCTTTTTACGTGTCTACCATACGGTCTGTTTTAGATTACGGTACTCCGATTGCTGGTCAGTTGCCACTCCTTTTGGCGAACAAGTTAGAAACTATACAGAACATTTGTCTCAGACTTATTCTTGGCGCTTTCTCTTCTACGCCCATTATGGTCCTGCGTATGGAATCTTTCCTTATGTCTTTAACCGGCCGTTATAGACTATTACAAGGCAAACATTGGATTCGTACTCGTGATTCTCGCGTAAAGAGTATTGTACAGGCGGTTGACAATCTTGGTTATGTTCTACCGAAACTCTTACTAACGACGGCACGCTTCGTTAACCCTCCATCTAGTTTGTTCCACCGTTTGCAGTACGAGGTCTCGTTTCGCTTTCCTTATCCCATCTTTCTTTCCCCTACTAAAACTGTTTCTCCCATTGTTCTTCAACAAGAATTTAGGGCTAAAGTCTCTGAATATCCCGACTGTACTTTGATATACACGGATGCCTCTAAAACTGTCGACGGTGTTGGGTCTGCATATTTTGATGCTTCACATAAATGTTCTGGGCTTTTTAAACTCCCTTCTACTGTCACAATTTATTATGCTGAAGCTTTTGCAGTGTATATGGCTTTACGCTATGTATACGATCACAGAGTCTCAAATCCTCTGATCATATCTGATTCACGAAGTGTTCTTACAGCTTTGTCTTCTCCTACTCCCCATAAGGACATGCTTATATGGCTCATACAGGAACAGTGCGTTATTTTGGATAAACTCAGTGTATATGTCCTTTTTATGTGGGTACCAGGGCATGTCGGGATTCAGGGGAATGAGATGGTAGATAAACTTGCAAAATTGAGTGTTTTAGAGGGTGNAGGGCATGTCGGGATTCAGGGGAATGAGATGGTAGATAAACTTGCAAAATTGAGTGTTTTAGAGGGGGCCTATAAACCACTGCTTTCCTTTTCGGTTTTGTATCCCTTATTAACCAGGGAAGTTTTTCAGCATTGGAAACAGACATGGGAAACTTATACCTCTTTTTCTAATACCTTGTACGCACAACTATTTCCCACATACTCTCGACCAACGTATCAACTTTGTAGTTCCCGTGGTTTAGCTGTTACTTCTTTTCGTCTCCTTTCCGGTCATAATGCAACCCAATCTCATTTGTATAAGCTTCATATAGTCTCTAACCCTTCTTGTGTATGTGGGGCCCCTAGTGCAGATTTGACCCATCTTTTGTTTCAGTGTTCCGCTGTAGGTAATCGAAGTTCGTTGTATGCTGCTCTGCGTAAGGTTCGTGTGAATTTTCCTGTCTGTTACCCTTCGGTACTTTTTCATGACCCCCGGGTAGTTTGTATCGTTCTAGCTCAGTTTTTACTTGCGCACAATCTTGTTATTTGATTTTAAGAATTTGGTGTCCCGTTAGATATCCTCGGTGATCGGCCCAATCTGTCCTTGTTATCCCTTGTTCCATGGCCTTTCTTTCCCTCAAAGGTTGATGGGCCTCTACCGTGAAGAGTAATATTTGAGTACCCGTCTCGTATTTTTCCTTCATTATCCTCTATTTGACTGCCTACTATTTTTTGTTTCTGGCCGTGGGCTTTGCTGTTGGCCATATTACCACAAAAAAAAAAAATTGGTGAATTAATGCATTCGTGACGTGAATAAATGCCCATCGTGCCATCACCTTATTGGCTGTTTACTGTATACGTCATCGTCACGGGATTGTACGTTGCAGTTGAGATGCCATTAGTTGAATTTGAGACGCGAGACAGTGCGGATGTGATTTTTGCGATCGTGAGTTCTGACGTCCGAATCCTACCGTGCGAAGCCTTGTGATTTAAGATTGGAGGGTGCAAAATCGAGTGTTTCTGTGCGTAATATTCGCCTATGTGGCGGGTGTTACTGTATGTTGTAGCAGATCGTGGTGTTTTGTCAATTGAGGTAAGATGCACGGCAGTTGGATGTGTCACCTACCTAGGTGAGTTGATTCATAGACTTCCGGTGTGTTTAACTTTTACTAAAACCCTAAAATCCTTGAGTAGTTTGAAACCCTAAAATCCTAGATTTACCTAAAATCCTTGAGTAGTTTAAAACCCTAAAATCCTAGATTAGACTAACAGTCTACTGTAGTGTAAAACCCTAAAATCCGAGGTTAGACTAAAATCCTAGCGTAGTTTAAAACCCTTCTATCCTAGGTTAGTTTAAAACCCTACTATCCTAGGTTATATTAACACCCTACAATCCTAGGTTAGTTAAAAAATTTAAAATAGTGATTCACTCGTCGTGGGGTTAGGTTTAGTTAGGTGGGCACATACCACGAAATTGGTCGGACGTTAATGCCCCTAGTATATTCGTGTTCTGCATAATAAGTATAGTGGAAATATACCACTTTCCGGGGGGGGGGTTCAGAAAAGCCCTTACGCTAGATAATTACCCATGAAGAAATTTCCATTGTATTTTTGGTGTTGGCAGTGCAACTGTGACCTGACAAAATAGTGGCTCGAAAGGGCCTATACAGTATGCCCACCCTGGGCTGGCTCACCAAGGTTTTTCTCCTACTCCGAGGCATTTCTGCATACTTAGCTCGGCTCACTTTGTTTATATAACGACGTCTACATAAAAACTGTCTTTCTTTGTAAATGCACGCGTCTTATGTTCTTTACTCACTGGTTAAACCAAACACCCAACGTTCAAAATTAATTTGATGATGTTCAATTAGCGAGTATCAGCCACTTATCCCCCCCTCCCCCAAATTCGACGAAATTAAAAAAATACTACCCTCGCCGTGGTTGCCAATATACTCAGTTGCCTACGGCCCAATAGTAAGTACGGGATTAAAATGCACAATGTATGTACAGAATACCGCTCCTGTCATTCCGATGCATCTCTAAAGCGTATACTGTCCCAGAGTACATCCACCATGAGCAAATAAATTACAGGCGGCGCAAAACATTTTTTGGATGTTTAAAGAAATTTGTTTCTAAAAGCGATCGTTTAAACTCATAGGAATATTACGCAGTATTACGTGTTGTCGCAAACAAATTCTAATGTTTAAACTGAAGGTCTGGGTCACCGAACCCAGGGTGATAGGGAGAGGGTAGAATTACGTAGCTCACCAGCTTAACAACGTCAGTATTATATAAAATAACTGTATTCTAATACGGCTGAGCGGTAAGTCATTAAAAGTAAAGATGTGTCGGAGGATCAAAAGGCAAGCGTATCATATTAATATAGTTTTATATCTGATATATGCTTTGAGCAATTAATCGATACCTTTTGAAGCCGCGGCCTGCGATGGCGTAGAAGTCAGATTACTCGGCTCGCAACAAAGCGAGCCGGGTTCGACTCCCAGCAGGTTAATCCGGAAACGTGGCTGACGTTGCAGTTGGCCGTTGAGTTCCCTCTGTGTTCTCCTGTTTCCCCACGCCCTTATATTCCACCGTTCCTCCATCTTCACCTCACTTCGTCTTTCGCCGATTCTCAAATCCTCTCAACTCAATTAAAGACTGAAAGTTTGCTTAGGATCTATTTTTCTGCCATTCCGTATTCTTCCACCACACGTGAAGAAGATATTGACACGCAAGCCCATTGACTTTATTCATGCGCCAATTAAACGTAACAGTGAAATTTTTAAAAGCGTAAATATGCAACAAATATATATATAATTTTGCTCTAATTAACATCAAGTAAACGTAAATTAAATTAATTCAGTGTGCACCAATTTAAACGCCACACATTTAGTACCTAGTTAATACGTTTAACTACTTTTCTATGTCGCTGCCAACTTCACTGGAAGCATATCAGTAGTGTATCCGTTAAAATACTATGCATTTGTGGGAAGGGATTTCATTTTAAGTTGATTTCAGAAGCGTTCGGTTAACCGTGAACGAGCTATAACTACATTTGTATAGGTTCTTTACGGTTAATCGAGCACTTTTGAAAGCTCTGCTTAGGGTTTACTTTTTTTATGCTACATGTAAAATTAACATTGTTTTTTACTGTCTCACTTTGTTCACACATCACCCACGTAAAATCGTAAGATTTTTAGGAAAGAAAATTTATTAATAATACGCAAATTCGTGCTCTTGTGTGTATGTAACAAGAACCGCTGACTTCAGTAACCGTAAATTTAAACATAAGACTCGCAAAACAAAGCCAAGTGTTAAAACTGTTTTCATTAATTCGCTGCTCTCAAGACCTTCATGTTAAGAGCCGCCCAAATCTCTTCACTCGCACAATCTTAACTTAACTTCTGGCCTACATGCCGGCATGCACTGTAGCAGAATGCATGTATTTACAGGTTGATTTCAAAAGTTCTCTTTTTCCCCCTTGAACAGCCTTTATTTGTATATGTTTTAAAGGGTGAACCAATGCAAAAAATTGATCATGTATATTTAGTGTATTTCATAATTATGAGATTTTACATAAAATAGTAGTCTAATTAAAGTAGGAAAACCATTGCATATAAATTTGAAAAAATTAATTACGGCAGTTAAACGCATTTTTAATGCATGTTTTGTCGCACAAATTTTAAAATTTTCCATAAACAGCATGTTTTAATACAGTTCAAATTAATTTCTTATTTTATTAGAATAAGACAAAAATGCCATATAATTAATGACAGTATGCCTATGATTTTATTTTATGTTAAAATTCACATTTAAAGTGGCCGGAAGTTTAACCCTAATCGCAGCCGAACGAAATGAAAAGAGTGGATTGGAGATATTTGGGTGGCTCTTAACATCTAGGTTGTGAGCCGATGAGGGTGAAATAATGCGAGCGTGAAGCAGAGCCAGAATGCAAGGGCAGGGGAAACTGGAGGTCCCTGAGAAAACCCGCCAACCAGCGGCATCGTCCGGCACGATCTTCACGTGCAACGTGCAAAAATCCAGGTGCGGCCCCCACCGGGAATCAAACCCGGTTAGCCTTGGTGTGAGACGAGTAGTTTGATCACTACACCACCGCGGCCCCAGGCTTCAAAGAAATTCCTTTACTGCGTTCCCAAAACTTCAAGAAACTCTTTATCTGGAATTAAACATTGTGTTGTTGCAAATTTTTAAACATTATTTGGTGCAAGATTTAAGGTAAAAATGTTAATAATTGTGATATAATAATGTATCGAAAAGTTTTTTTTTAAAAGTGATTTAGCATTTTTATCAAATTTTTTTTTATATTACGTGACAACATTGTGACCTGACTTTTAATGTATTTAAGGACGACACTGCCACGCGCATCAAATGCGCCATCGCCATTACGCGCAGGGCTCTGAACTGACGTGCAGTGTTGTTCTCGTGTTGCGTGTACCTGTGCGACTTAAAGAAGCGGCTCTTACATTTTATCGGCACATAGTCTGTAGCAAGGTTCAATGCAGGTCTTTCGAGTACTTTTTTTATGCATCTGACCCAGATATTTTGAAATACAGCGATTTGAAAAAAAAATAATACTTTTTGGCTATGCAGGAGTGCTCCAAAATGGTTTTCCTGCGTGACGTCTTGAAACTAATGGACAGGCATCATCTAAAGTGTGCATTCTTTTCATAGATCAGCACGTAGGCATATGTTTAATACTTACGTAAAAAACATATTTCTAATAGTCTGCAACGTAGTTCAAACGATACATAGGTGGGCTCGTAAACAATTGCATAATTTAAAGGAAGAGAAAATAAATAGAAACTTGCAGCTCATTTCTAGTCACTATGTTAACACTAATACAAAATAGAAAGGATATCATGGAGGGAGGAGGGAGGAGGGAGGAGGGAAGGAGAACTCTCCTTTGCCTTTGCCCTGGTGAGTGCCCATGATAAATCTAGCTAGAATGACGTTATGAAAACCTTCCCTTTCACGTAATTCGCTTCCGGACGTTTGCGGGCTGGGAGAATAGAAAGTGTAGCGTCACTTCTCCGCTTCACTTTATCGTGTACAGAATTGTGCACGTGGCCTTATGTACATACATCCCGTACAGCCAGAAGTAGCATAACTATCAGAACGGACTCAATTTAATTACTGTGTCGAAACAAATTAAACCATAGGATTTTAGACACAAAAAGAACTAAAATAAGGGAACGGATATATCGGAAGCACTCCAGAAACTGAGAACAATAAAAGGTGTCGCTTTCGTGACACACATCCAATAAAAAACCGCACCGTCCGCGATGATATAGTACGACAAGGGACATATAAGAACATACGCAGACCCCCAGTGTCATTAATGTCCCTTAAATTTGATTTCTCAATAATGATGTAATAATATATTAAATTACTATTTGCACTTAAAAAAATTATAATTAGAGTAAAATTGGTTAACTGTCTCAATTCTTTTGGACTAAATTTTCAAAACAACTTTATAAATTGTAATTCAATAGTAATACTGCAACGTGTTTTTAAGGCGCTCGTCTACCTGGCACTTGAAATGCATTTAACGTTTTTTTTTTAAATATGCGTTTTTTACGAAACTATTTAAACATCCCCGAGTTCCACAAGCGTAAAATATGTCTAAAAAAGAGAAAAGCTTGAAAAACGTTCTATGCCCGATGAAAAGTTTCATTTTCTGTTACTGTTTCGAATTTGTATTTGTTTTAAAGAAAAATGGCTGATACTGGCGTTTTTACGATCATTCAGGCGCGAGAAACCTGCGCCGTATGTTTAAAGTTGTCGAAAGATGCGGCGTACAATTTTTTTTTATACATTACATCATTAAATTATAAATTGTCCGCTGAGAATCTGAAGAGGCGAGTTGCCAACAATTGCACGCCAGTTCGTATTATGAGTGTACCTGGTCTCCCGTAGCTACACATACCGCTACTTTACACCTTGGACATGCAATATACAGTACTTCCAGCCAGGCAAAACACTCAAAAAAAAAAAAAGGCCGTCTGAATTCTAGTGCTACACTACCGTACGATCAAACACGATAGGTGGAAGGTTGTAAAACGTTCCAAGTCCCAAGCTGATTGTAATCGTGAAACGGATTGATACTTGGGACCCTGTACGAACAGCACGATACGTGAGTTGCACACAGGTTTGGTTGTGCGTGATGAATTGAACATAATGGTTGTGGCAAGTGTGTCAAGCGCGTGGAAGAAACATTTGTCAGGACTCCTCTTAAAAGTCCACAAATTGCACAAGTCTCGATCATAAGCTTAATAAGCACGGACCAAGGAGCATACAAAGTATGAAACTCATACTTAACAGTATAACGATATAACTTTCACATTCATTTGTTTGCCAAATTAAGTTATAAGGTACTGCCAACATTAGAACACAGAGTAAATGATAAGTGGTCACTTTGTTATGTTTGGCCGACGTTTTCTGAGCAAAATTATTGATTTTGTCGTTTATCCGCAGTTTTTCCTTAACACAAATGCATTTGAGAGTGTATAAATCATAATCATAGAGGTCAAATACTGCTAAATAGAATAGGCCTAAACCATTGCATGCAAATTTTCATGAAAAACACACGTCCATGAACAATCGGATGTGAGAGCCGTTGCATATGAGAAAAACTACATGAATGTATTGAAAATTTACGCAATGTGCAGGTAGTAAGTAAATATTCTGTTTGAATATGTAAAAAAAAGTTTTTAAAATCGATGTAGCTACCTAGGCCGTAGAACCTCAACTTCGTATTTCTTCGGTAAGGATTCGTTTTCCCTATTCAAGTTGTTGAAGTCTGGCACGGACCGAAACTATCGTATTGACAGAGGTAAAATCCCGAACTGGCAAAATTCAAAATGCGAACCTAAAAAATATGACTAAAAACTACAATAACAGTTTTTTTTTAAATAAACATATGGAAGTAGCCATATATCGTTAACTGCACAAAAACCACGCTGAAGCTTTTATTTTATATTAAAACATTACCTCACACAATCGTTATCACTTAAGCGTAGAAGGCTTTCTCACAGTTGTGACGTGGCGTACCAGTCACAAGACTGCCCCGGCGCAGGTCGCAAGGCGCACTGCAAGTTATAACGGGGGGAATTCGGAATATCTCTAAGCGTCTTAAGGCAGCGTACAGTCGGTTCACGACTGGAAGAAACTTTTGAAAATCAACCTTTGAAAAAACACCCTAGCCGTTAGCTACATGCATATAACATTGCAAACAGCGGCGAGCGCGGATACAGTTATGCCGTCAGGTTGCCAGCACAAAGAGAGGACATAGTTACAAAGTTTAACGTAATTGTTAATTTATCGATTACAAATGGGTGTCGAACAAACTTGTATCTTGTTATGCCAATTATTAATGACGTGATGCTAACGTATTTAGATTTCAACGTTTCTTGCATAGTCACGTAATCACGCTCAAGGTGAAAGTTACGCGGCCATTTGTTTACTAACCTTCGTTCCATGTGTTGTTGACACACGTGCCAGAGAATTTGTGCTATTATCTCGTTTAACCTATAATAATTCATTTATTTGTCTTGTTTTACTAATATCCACTCTTTATTATTTGGTTTTTAATAACGTATGATTTTAATTTGTGCTCACTTTCTCGCTGTACTGATGTGTTTCGTGCACGTGTCTTTCCTTTGCCACTCTATTCTAACGTTGCAGTATTTGTACATAAGAATTGTTTTCACATTGTCGAAGACGTAGAATTTTTCACTCGCAAACTCTGCCGTCCTGTCGAAAACCGTCACAACTATTTTTTAAAATCGTTTTACAATTGCGCGAAACATCCGACTCAACCACCACGCCATTTTAACGTCTGTATCAATTTCGATCAATACTGATGATCTTGCCTTCGATGTACGGGAATTTATCGAAAGTCATTAACGATCGATTGTATATAGACAACAACTATTGATTCATCGAAATACTCGTATTTTGGGTTTATAGAATTTTTCGCTGGCATCGCATATTCTTTTGTGTGAAATTCTCAAGATTAAAAACTTTGCGCTTGTGGAATATCCATTAATAATATATGCATGACTTTTATAATGGGTACGTGCATGTACGAACACCTACACACACACAGTGGAATGTAAACATACACATGGTAATGTTTGTTTACCTTTGGCGGAAGGATACGAAATGGGCTTGAAAGTAAATCTTTAGCAGGGCTTCAAGAAAGTCTCTTCCAGTCGTGAACCGACTATAGATGGGTAGGACTCGAAAATTTCGTCGATAGCGAATTTATTAGACGGAATGGATGTCTTGAACAGGCACGAATGAGGAAGAAATCGACCATGGCCTGTATTAAGGAAACATCCAAGAATTCTGCAGTGATTTAGGAAAAGTAGGTCAAATCAAAATCAGGATGACTGGACCGGAAAAAGAATTCCAGTGCTCACGAATGGGAGTCCAATATGTTACCACTGTGTCACCTTATTCAGTTTAAGAATTCTGCATTCATTCTGAATGCCATATTAATTTTCATAAATTATATACTTCGTCGACGTACTTTTAGCAAATTTTATTTCCCAATCTGTAAAATGACAAAAAGTTGTTTATAATTCAAATACAATAATACATTAATTTTTGTTATCACGCGTTAGTGATTTGTTAATGCATGTACACTGCACATAGTGACACAAAAACAGGCACACATTACTATATATATATATATATATATTCTTAGAAACATTTTTAATAACACAAAATTGAATACTGATAAAAATGCCCACAACTAGCAAAAAAAAAAAAAAAAAAAAAAAAAAANAACTAAACCTTTACAGGGAAGTTACTTTCTGAAAATACCCCACTTCAGGAAGGACACGGAAATTTTATTACCTCGTTCGGTAAAATGCGGAACTGTTCTTGACGTAACCAGACTGTAACTACGTTCACTGCCCATTCTGTATCTCAAACATTTCTTACGTGTGTACTAATTTCTCATGATGTAGCAAATTGCGAACGTGTGACCTTGGTCCCCGAAGTGAGCGGTATAATGGCGACAACATTTAATGTGGTCCGCTTCGTAATTTTATTGCGTTACTTCGTTTTCATGGACTAAAAACGTGATGTAAACGCATTTCCTATAACATACGTTGTAATTTATTTACTTGAATTTGACAAGATCGATTTGCATGTAACCCTGATAGGAGGGTTCCAAGGGTACTCGAAGGTTTGGTACATTACGCTGTGAAATGTACGTAATTATAGTTATTCAATGAGCAGAAATTTAACCATTTTATTTTCATTCACATGCCACTGGGGTGGAAGCAAACACACGAAGGAATTTTCATGTTAAGTAAATACTCTATTACCTAGCGATGAAAATGCGGTAGAGCACGCATTCTTCTAAACGACTTACAAGGACAGAAACGCATTTTAAATTACATTAATCATCAAGTTAAATAACTGAAAGATAAAAGATACAATTTAATATTCCTGCCTTCGAAGTCTGATGGATGACACTAAATGAGGCCTACAGTGTTCTTACTGAGACAATAGATAATATGTATACCAGCATTAGAGTAACATATACGCGGACATAATTTATAAATTAAGTTAATTTTCTGGTAAAGTATTCCATTTAATTATTATTGCAATAATTCCGGCTTCACTTGTGCAAGCTGATCCAGAAAATAATATGGTAAGCAATTATCGGTTTATGATGCACGGTGTCGTAGTTGACATTTTGGTGGCATTCCTGTTTTTGAACTATCTTGACATCATGGCATCGTACTTTCGACACTGTTACGTCGCATCGTTTTCAAAGTCATTGTAAATATTTCAGTGACAGTTTTTGAGTATGTTTCCTGTGCGACGAATACACTTTTTTTTATGTAAACTGTATAAGCATTTATTTGTACGAGAATATGCGTGTAATTAGATTTTGAATGTTTTGTTATAAAAATTCTAACCCCAAACTAGGCGCGAAAATTGTTTACCGCCCCCAGAAAATAATCTAAAGAAATTCCTGGTTACTTAATTGTTAAATTTTCCTTTCACACGCATTACAGTTGCTTCTTACCGTTCACAATATTTAAATATTTGCATATTTTTTATCAGCTTAACGAAAGTGTTTCGCTAAGGAAGAAATGCCGCAGAAACAAAACAAAACAATTAACTTTAAACAAAATTTGAAGAAAAAATAGCAATATATAATTGTACATAAAATACACTCGAATGAAGCTATGACATTTTCTTACACTGTTTTCATTGATTCTGCACGTTATAAATAAAAGTTCGGAAATTATGAAGAAATAGAGTTCATCATGATATGTATTTGGCAACAAATAATCGTTAGTAAAGCCAAATCCGGCCAGTAAAGACTCGAAGTCTAACCTGGGAGTGCCAACATTTTCTACTTCCATGCTCCTTGTTTCCAATCGTTTTCTCTTCACTTCCCTGGCTCTCAGCATGGTAGGTCTCTAAAGCCAGCCATGTTACCTAAGTCAATTAACCTTCTTAAGCAGATATTACTACAGCAGTGTTGTGTAATAACCTATAATTTCCTTATACACAAATTAAATAATTATTTTTTTTATAAAATTGAAGCAAATATTATGAGAAAAACTAAACTACTACAAATCCTGCCTCGCCACCCCCTTTTTTTTTGTTTTTGGAACTGGCAGGGCAAAAACATGGAGTTGTAAATTTAACAAGTCATGGGTAGAGGTTATAATTCTGAGTGACAGACAGATTTTCCGTCATTACAAGCGAATATTTCCTAACCATTATCCTCTTACCACACTAAGTAACCATCACAAACGTAGAGGTTATCCAAAATACGACCTGAGTCAAGAATATTCCCGTTTCCGTTAAGTTTACTATATGTAAGAGACATTTTTATCTAAATTAACGTTCGTATCACATATAAAAAAAATCGCTTCTCATTGTACCTGAAGCCCAGAACACTGTCTCCAAAATACTAAATTATTCCGGTCCTAAGTTTAAATTTTCTTAGAGATAGAACTCGCAAAAACTAAGATAACGCGCACGTGTGAAAACGAGTAGCCACCTTTCATTTACAAGCTTCCGTGCAGAAAAAAATATGTACAATGTTGGCTGCAATATTTCAGAAAATGAACCAGGTAAAAGGAAGCAAAATCTTTAATTTAAAAGTGGACGAATCATGTTTAATGAAACAATATTGCTTAATGTCATTACATGTTTGTGTACTACAGCTGGCAGTCATGTTTGCTAGTCATCAAAACATGGGGAACAAAATATGTTTCCGATATTTTCTACGCAGTAGCAGCAGTTTCCCTAGCCGACTACGCATGAAAGAATACATAATAGTAGAGGGAAACATACTAAACATTTTATTTTCAAGTATAAGTGTGAAACACGATATTACCCGCCCACGATCTCGTAGCGCCGCTTGAGCGAGTGCAATAAGGGATCATACAGGATGAATAACCTATATCTTGCACCGTAAATATTTCTGAAATGAAAAGGTGCTACTGATGTGCTGGTTTCACGGAAGTCAAGTTTAGACAAGGGCTCATAATTGCAGCCCAGATACGGAACTTAATAATTATTACTATGTGCATTTATTGAACCAAGTCAAATTTTTTATTCAAATGGAACAATGGCTATTCATAATAAGAAAATAAAACTAGTGGAAAGTAGAATGTCAATGGTTTTTTTTTTTGCAGGATTCTAGTGCAAGTAGTTTACGTGGTATCGTACTATGACAATTTTAAATAACTACAGTTATCACGTTCTTTTCACTGCTTAGTTACTAGGCTTGCATGTTTACTTCTATGTTTTAGTGTGTGCGGTTTCCTTCTGAATGTGCAAGAAAACACACGCTACATCTTGTACATTTACGTGATTTTACTGTACCGTCTAGCAGCACTCTCTTAAGACATACAAAAGTGAATAAACAAAATCTGTGAATTCTGAAGAAGAAAGAGAAAACTGTCCTCCACAGGTTGTGTTCAAAGTGAAGACCACCAGCTACAATAATCACAAGCTTCCAGTCTGCCGTGTAAATGTTGCTGCACGTGCTGTAGCATTTCAGCGGAAATTTCAGAACACGTGGCTGTAATACGTTGTTTAATATATTCTGTTGTAGACAGTGTAGTTTAGCGTTCCTCGCAGAAAAAAAAATTAAATGGGGTGAGGTATGGTGAACGGGCAGGCCAACGTACAGTTACTCTTCGTCCAATTGAATGATTTTGAAACAATCGGTGAAGACAAGATGTAATACGTCTTGCCTTATGCGCTAGGCAACCATCATGATGATACCACAGGATCCTCCTAGTCTTAAGTGGAAGGTCTTCTAATATCCGTGGAAGTTCGCCTGTTATCAGGTTGGCATACTTTTGGAAATCCAGTGTTCCTTCTATTAAAAAAAAAGGCCAATGAAATGACTGTTTACTATTTTAAACCACATATTTACACTCCATGGACGCTGACGTTCCACTGGACGAACCAATGGGGATTGATTTATGACCAATAGTGCATGTTTTTGAGGCTGACTTGGCCATGATTTGTAAGTTTTTGAGGCTGACTTGGCCATGATTTGTAAATGGTGCTTCAACACTAAACTAGATACATTACAGATATTGTTATCATGTCTTAATGGCCATGTACAAAAGTTATCACGGCTCTCTAAATAATTTCCATGTAGCTTTTGTTGGAGAGAGACATGAAAAGGATGGAACTTATGACAGTACAGAATGCTTAGTACACTTGCCTGAATTATGCCAATCCCTCTTGCAATTGCAAGCGAGCTAACTTGCGGATTTACAGCAATAGCAACCACAATATTAATTTCACCCTCTTCTCCGGTCACTAATTTGTTTCTGCTACGTTTTCGAGGTGTTAACTTCCAGTTTCCCATAGTTGGTTAAGCGGTTCGCAAATAATTGTCGAGATGCTTGAGGTATATTGGGATATCGTTCAGTGTACACACTACAAGAACGAATAGCATTCTTCCTACATTCAACATACATCATGAGTATGTCGGCTTTTTCAGCACTAGTGAATACCATCTTCCAGCACTTTTTACGTCTAGGTTGTATGAAATATCACAAAGTAATGAGAGCTCCCTATGCAATCAGTGTAAAGGAAACTGTAACTACACAAATATACAAACATCGTAGCCTAGTAAATAAAACAGTTAAATGGAGCATACAACAGCAGGTATTTAAAATTGTCTATTACGATAGCACGTAAATTACTTGCACTATAATCCCGCAAAACACACCATTTACATTCTAATTTCCTCTAATTTTATTTTCATGATGTGAATAAGCATTGCTCCATTTGAAAACATTTAACCTTGTTCAATAAATACACATTTTAATAGCTATTAAAATCTGTGTCTGGGCTAAAATTATGAGCCCTTATATGAACTTAACCTCTGTGAAACAAACACATCAACAGCACCTTTCATTTACTAAATATTTGCGATACAAAGTTTTTAGGTGACTTATCTTCTATAGAGATTCAGGGCAGAATTTACAAGGCCTCGATATGAGAAATTATTAGCAAATTTCATTGTATATATATATTGAGAAAATGTGTATGGTAAAGTTATTTTCCCATACATCTATGGCAGCGTTCCTACATTTTCTTAGGAAAGAGTAAAATGTGTATCAAAGTTCCCAAGTTTGTATAGTAGCAACGCGAAACATTCCTGTAATGGAAGCCTGATATCTAGTGTTATTTCCATACAATGTATAGGTTTAAAACTTCCATTCCATTTTCGGAAGTTTGCCAAATTCTTTTTTACAGTGCTGCATCAACCTGTTGCATTACTTGAAAGTGGAAGACTGTCGGTAGGTACTTCATTAAGCAGACGTTAACATTTCATATTTACACATATATGTGTTTTAGATGATCACGAAATGGAATATATTATTTTTAGCTTTTGCATGCTGGTAATCAGTAAATCTGGGCACAAAAAGTC